>ML776699.1:386994-457901 GCA_009831015.1 Picea engelmannii
AGACTATTCTTTTATAGAAGACAATAAACCAATCAAATGTTTGCAAAATCCTTTAATTACAATTATCTAGTTCAACAATTTTATTTAGACAACTGTGGTTTGGTTACGTAATTATGAATATTCATATATACACATTTTCTTTTTAGAAGGGAAAAACAATAAATTCCACCATAAGACAAATATCCATACTCTCTCAAAAATTTCTACTCATCCTTCCTCCGTAACTTACTTCCATCTTCATTCCTATCCTTACTCTACTAGACTATCTTGGAGTGTCAACCATATTGACCTAAATCCAAATAGAACCGTAAGCAGAAGTGTCACTATCTTGACCAAGCTTCCCCAGCAGGCAACTGACAGTCATCATCACACATCTAGGGGAGTTTGAGATAACACTATCCTCCCATGACTTCAGGTTTCAGAGGATATATGGTGGGAAATGACTCCACCCCTCCTAATCCTAACTAGGGTCCACACCCTACAATGGAATATACAGTGGCACCGTGTTGCTGGGATTTTTTTCATCGTTTATTTAGTTTTGGGTAGTTTCATCTCCTGAAATCCTGCACTAGTCCACATATCATAGCAATGTATCTAAACCAATATAATTTCACATACAAGGATTCATACCATATTGTTTCTCGACCAGTGTTCTTGTCATCCACTTTCAACATTATTATCCCTTGGCTATTTCATAGCCCATAACCTGCAGATTAGTCTGTAACACAAACTCATACATTTCCATGCATTATCACCATGTAATTGCATACAACCATCATTTCAATTCCGTATCTATGTACCAATAACTTAACATCAAAGTTTTCAAGTTAGAACTAGATCTCATAATATCCCATAATTCAATTTCGACACCCATTCATAAAATTATCATTTACAAAATAGATTGCATCATATCCAACATCATTCTAATCGCATTTAAACCTTCATAGGATTCTCATTCACACAATATATCGCATCATATCCATCATCATCAATAACATTTAAACATTCATAAAATTTACATTCACATAGTAGATCGCATCATATCCATCATCCTCAATAATATTTAAACCTTCATAAAAATTCATACGTCTTAAAAGTTTAAGTGTATCATTTAATAGTTTCACTGTGAATAGAAAATAAAAGTGTAGGCCTCAGGTAATCATGGCTGTCTAAGTCAAAAGGTGGTGTTTCATACACCCAACCTTAGAGAAACATATTCTCGAGGTGGTCAAAAAAAGTGAGGGATAGTCTCATCGTAGTGTCTCAGCGTCTTCCCAAGTAGCAGATCCTGGACTATACTTTTCAACTTGGTCTACCCGTTGGTTCCTGAGCTATCAGACTCTATGGTCCTATATGCGTAATGGTTCTACCATGTGAGTTCCCACGTCCGATACCTGCAATTCCTTCCAATTTAGTTTATGTGATTCATCAACAACATAATGACGTAAAATAGATACATGAAAAACATTATGAGTTTTATGCAAGTGGGGTGGAAGTACAAGGCGATAGGCAGCGGGTCTAATTTTGCCTTGGATTCTGAACAGTCCTATAAATCAAGGTGACAACTTTGTCCCCTTCCTAAACCGAATGGTACTCTTGTTAGGCCTGATACGAATGAAAACCTGGTCTCCCACTTCATAACTTCGATCTGTCCTGTGTGCATCTGCATAACTTTTCTTCCTATCATGTGCTTCCTTTAGTCTCTACCTAATCTAAATCACTTGTTCCTCCATCTCTTGAATCCATTTTGGCCCAACTGTTACTCGATCTTCTAATCTATCCCAACTCAATGGTGTTCTACATGGCCTTCCATACAGAGCTTCATAGGGTGGCATTCTGATGGAGCTATGAAAATTTTTATTGTATGCAAACTCTACCAAGGGTAGGTGCTTCTCCCAATGTGTTTGATTATCCATGACGTACATCCTAAGCATGTCTTCCATGACTTGATTTACTCTCTTAGTTTTCCCATCTGTTTCAGGATGATAAGATGTGCTTAAGTTCAACTGGTTCCCCAACGCTGACTACAAACTTGTCCAAAACCTGGAAGTGAATCTGGAGTCCCTATCTAAAATGATATTCTTAGGTATCTTGTGAAAATGGATGACCTCACTTACAAACACACGTGCCACATCAGTGACATCGTGAGTGTCTCTAACCAGAATAAAATGAGCACTCTTAGTTAACTTATCAACTATCACAAGAATGGCATTTTGTCTATCAGATGTGAGTGGAAACCCCACAACAAAATCCATAGATATGACTTCCCACTTGGACATAGGAACATCATGTTGTTGTAGGAGGCCGGTCGGGTGATGGTGGTCAGATTTCACTTGTTGACACTCTAGGCATTTGGTGACGAAATGGACTACATCACGCTTCATGACTACCCAAAAGAAGAGCTTCCTCATGTCTGCGTACATCTTCTTCCCACCCGGATGTGCACAATAAAGTGGTCTATGGGCTTCCTTTAGTATGATGCTTCGAATATCCCCATCTTCAGGGGTGTACATCCTTCCCCGATATCTCAATAGTATGTTTTCTTCCAGACTATATCCTTCATACTTTGGATCTAGTTTCCTCCCACTCTGGAGGTTTGAAGTAACCTCTAAGTACCAATTGTCTCCTTGGAGTTGCATCCACACACATTCCCTCAGATTGACCTTTAAGGGTACTAAGGAGAAGACACATGGTCTCCTCCTCAAGGCATCTACAACCACATTCTCTTTTCATTTGATATATGAAATACCAAAATCGTACTCACTCATGAACTCACTCCATCACCTTTACCTGGCATTCAGATCCCTTTGAGTGAAGAGATGTTTTGAAATTTGATGGTTCGTTTTGAGCTCAAAGTTTTTCCCATTAAGAGAGTGCCTCTAAAGTTTCAGAGCTAGCATTATAGCTTCCAAATCTAAATCATGAGTTGCGTATAGATCTTCATGTTTCTTCAACTTCCTTGATGCATAAGATATCACTCCTTCATCCTGCACTGGCACATCCCCCAACCCTTGCTTCGAGCCATCCGTGCAGACTGTGAAGTCCTTTTCCATATCTGGTACTCGTAGAATTGGCAGACTAGTTAGTAACCTCTTAAGCTCAATGAATGAACTATCACACTCTTCTGTCCATTCATACCTGACCCCCTTGCACTACAAAGTGGTGATGGGTCTTGCTATTTTTGAGAATCATTCCACAAATATTTGATAATAACCTACTATTCCCATGAAGCTTCTCACCTCATGGGCATTTATCGACACTGGCCACTCCATAATGGCCTTTACCTTTTCTGGGTCCACAAAGATTCCTTCACCTGAAATGATATGACCTAAATAGTGGATTTCTCTTTGAAAGAAAGAACACTTTGACAACTTCCCATATAATTTGTTCTCTCTAAGGAAGGACAACACCACTCACACGTGTTCCTCATGTTCTCTTTCATTCTTGGTATAGATGAGGATGTCATCTAGAAAGACTTGTACAAAACAGTCTAAGTACTTCCAGAATACGCCATTCATGAGGCTCATGAATACTGCTGGCGCATTGGTCAATCTGAAAGGTACTACAACAAACTCATAATATCCAAACCAAGTTTGAAACATAGTTTTAGGAATATCTACTTCCTTAATCCTTAACTAATGATACCCTGATCGCAAATCGATCTTTGAGAATACTGCTTCTCCTTTCATCTGATTGAAAAGGTCATCTATTCATGGCATTGGGTACCTATTTTTCACTGTAGCATGGTTCGAGTTCCTGTAGTCTATACACAATCGTAAGGAACCATCCGTCTTCTTCACAAAAATTACTAGTGCACCCCAAGGTGAGACACTTGGCCTTATTAGCCCTAAGTCTAATAAATCTTTCAACTACATTTGAAACTCACAAAGTTCTGTCACTGTCATCTGATACAGATTCTTGGAAATTCGTTCTGCACTAGGTTTTATCTCAATAGTAAAATCAAGCTCCCTCTCAGGAGGTAACCCTGGTAACTTGTTCGTAAAAACGTCCTTAAATTCTGACAATACCGGTTACTGATCCAAGGAGGGAACCTTCCTTTCATTCACCACTTCCACTACATATATTCGACACCCTTGACTAAAGCATCACTTAACCTTCATAGTTGAGATAAAGCATCGTGACACCCTTCTCTGTACACCCTGGATCTCCACTGGCCTTCCTTCGTTGTCTACACAGAGCACCCTTTTTGTGAAACAATCCACCAAAGCTCAATGAGCTTCTAACCAATCCATTCCAATGATTAGGTCATACGCATCAAAAGCAGTGATGTATACCTCGAACCTGGTAGTACACACTCCCAGGTCTTCTATACGATTATCAACACTAGGTCCTACTACTTGTTTTTTCCCTGAAGCCATCTCGACTTGTTTAAAGTCATCGTGCTCGTAGGCCGCCAACCCACTTTTTTCTAATGCATATGGTGAAATGAGACTATCTGTAGCACTAGAATCAAATAAAATATTTACATTGATATGATTTAGCATACCTGATGACTCCACCACCGTGGATTGATGTTCGGTATGGTGATTATTAACCCCTGCATAAATCTGGTGGCTTCTACTTGCTCTTCCCATCGGGGCCTTTCCTTCTCTATGCACAAATCCTGATTATAACTCTGGGCAGTCACACTGGTAGTGGGGTCCTCCACATCCCCAATAGGTAACACGATATTGAACCCGCGCACTGTTCTGTCACTGTCTTTGAAATGAGTTCCTTCCCCTCGAACCCCTGCCCCTACTAGCTACTCCCTGAGATGGTCATGGACCTTCCTGTGTCGTTGGTGATGAACGAGATGTTGCACTTTCTACCATTGAAATCCCTGTGGCTACTATCCTTGGTGCGACTATGTTACCATATGGAGGTGTCCTTGAGCCCCCTCCCCTGGTAAATGTCCTAGGGGCCTTCCCTACTAATCCAGGACAATGCAGAAAAGTTGGTCTCATACCTCCGGTTAAGTTCATGTGTTCTTTCGCATAAGACACATTTTCCATAGCTTTCGTTACTGAAGATGGTTTCCACATCCACACCATAGCCCTTATCTGAGGGTTCAACCCATAGACAAAGAATTATGCATATCGTTGGTCACTATCCATATATGAAACATACTTGACCAATTCCATAAACCTAATCTCATATTCCTCTATGGTCCTATTTCGATGTACTAGAGCATGAAATTATCCTACCTATTGTTCCTCATAGTAAGCTGGCAGATATTTCCTTCGGAACCTCTCCTCGAAAAGTTCCCAAGATACGGTGTCCGGGGTAAGATGCAGTTGTGTTTCTAGGTTGCCCCACCAGTTCAAGGCCTTGTCTCTCAATTGAAAAATTGTTATATTCACCTTTGAGGTGGATGCATAGTCCCTTAAGGAAAAACACCTTGTCATGCCTTCCAAGCATGCTTCCGTGCGTTCACTGGCACAACCCTCGACAAACTCTGGAAGTTTGATCTTCTGCAGTTCTCTAGTGATGTCTTCAGGTGGAGGTCCTCCCCCTGAACCCCTCGATGCTTCTATATTACCCATTCTATATGGTGGGGGCTCCACTTCGATCCCTTTTGGTTCTCGCCACTTTAAAGTCTCATTTATGGCCTCTAAAGAGCACAGTATGAGAGCTAGTTTCGGGGATGGTGGTGGCAGTGCTGGCGGTGTTGGCGGTGCCTATGAGGATGCTCATCTTCCTTGATTCCCTTGAGTCCTAACCATCTTGTATGATTTAACCTACATCAACCAAATTTGTCGGGGTGAGTTCAAGGACATTTCACATTTTCACAACTTAAACTAGAAAACAGGGTTAGGCGTAAGTTTTTTTTTACTTGTTTGTAAATAGAAATTACTCTCTTTAGGGGAAGTGTCTAGGTCAGGGTCAAAAGCCTCTAAGATTGATGTTTTCTCCTAAGAAAACTACTAATTCCCTCACCCGGTAGCTATGCTAGCACTGCACCCCACTCGCTAATTCCTCTAACTTATACTCTTAGTGTGCATGAAGCCCCCTCCCCCAGGTTCATGGTTTAAGTCCTTAAACTTTTGGTTTAAACTATTTAGTGTGATTTTGAACATGGTTTGGGAGTGGCGGAGGAGGATGGGGAGGATAGGAAGCCCTAGGCGATCTCTACTCCCCCATGGCTACGTAAATCCTTGCAGTGGAGTTGCATAGCTATTCGATCAGAATATCGCTTCATGAGAACTCAGTACATCCCAGTACTTGTTGTACTTTCTCCTTCGAATTTTGTGGTGTTACTCCACTTGTTGTTACTCACTATTACTCTGCTGCAACTCGCTATAATTAATTAAATCACAGTAATTAATTAATCCCTAAAATCATTAGTTGAATTAATTAATTATTTTAATTAATTGAATTAGTTGAATTAATTAATTATAATTTAAACTTTACACTAAAATAAAAATAATTAATTATTATTATTATAATTTTTTTTTAAGTAATTAATTAACTTTACACTAAATTAAAGACAGTTAATTAAAAAAATTAATATAATTAGTTGAATTAATTAATTATTTTTAAAATATTTAGCTATACTTTACACTAAAATAAAAATTTAAACGAACACAAAAAAAATAATAAAAANATATATATATATATATATATATATATATATATATATATATATATATAAATTTAAATAATAAAAAAAAATCAAAATAATTAAAAAAAAAAGTGTGGGGATGCATGGATTCCACGTGCCCGCCTTTCTTCCTTCAGCGCCCTCCTATCTAAATCCTAACCCTTATCATCGTAACCCTAATTCCTCTTTTCCTCATCATTTCTTCTTGTGAGGTCTCTAGTTACACGGTCGGTTTCCATGGCCTTCTCTCATGGCTTCTCCTCCTCGTGGTCTGGGTGTTTGGTTTCTGGCATTGGTCGTTGGCATGTTGAGCACATTATGCGCTTGTGGGTTCTTCCTACTTTTGACTTGGTTTGGTTCTTGTGCGTTCAGCTCTTGTTCTCGACTTGTGTGTTGTAATGGTGTTTGGATGCTAACCCGTGTTGTATGTTGATGGCAGGTGCTCACGCTAAGCTTGGCTCTTGTGGATTGGTAGGTGTGCTTGGCACTGGAGGCTTAGTGCACCTCACCTTGGCCCCCTTGGGATACTCCTCCGTGTGGCTCACGCGTGGTTTGAGCACTGGTGCGGGTTCTTGGGTTCTGGATTGTTTGTTGAGGCTGTGGTTCGATGCTAACTCATGTTAGGCACTGGTCCATGGGCACTGCTTTGTTTGGTCCTGGCTTCCATTAAATTTTATTTATTTATTATTATTTATGGTGCATGAATTTCACTGGTCCTACTGGGATGGAGAGACTCCCGATATCTCTGAGAAGTTTTCGTTCACTGTCATCATCAAGAATCCACTCCAGGCATCCATTAAGGAAAGAGCCCATACTCGCTTGGAGGTCAAACCCTAAATTGCTATGAATGTCTATTTTGTATATGTTATAGGTAGGATAATGAATGAAGTGATGACTATTAGTTATTATATGTCGATGTAGTAATGCATGAAGATGTTAGATAGGTTACATGGGGTTGAATAAAATCATATGTTCGCCATTTCCAACACATAAATCCTTCTTTTCCATCGCTCAAATTTACAATACTCAGATATAATTATATTGTTTCAATGGATAGTACTCACATTTTTTTTTTTTTTGGAATTAATGGAAATGATTTAAAATATGCAATGCATAATATGCATATCTTGTTGGGTTTAGGTATTTGGCTAAAAATAATCCATGGGTGACAATGGATCATGTGTTTGTTGGTCTCATTACCATCCATTATCTTAGTGGAAGGAATGCACTCTCATTACAGTCTATTACAGTCCATTATTTGCACCATTAAATTACTATAAAATGAAAGTGCTAGATGTGTATAGACCTCTTGACTATATAAGATTTAAACATCATTTTTTTTCATACCATCGTTTATTAATTGTTTCATTTCCAAGTTACCAGAAATTGTTTAGATTCGAATACCAGACAAAGAGAAAATAAACTATAATAGTTGGAGATGATTTAGTTGAGATTCCATTAAACACTCCAAATGTAAAGCCTAATGGGTGAGTGATATTAAATATATATAATTTTTAATTATGTCATTTAGAAAAATTGTTTTGGGTGTAGCAAAGCTTGAGGGAATCGAGGCAGGGTAGTCATGGGGATCAATCCTTCTCCTGAATGCTTTCAAGGTAACTTTTGTTTGATCCAATTATATATATATATATTAAATACATATTGATTTTTATATGTTTACTTGAAATGTTTATTTATAAATCTGTTTAGAAATTCCTGGTAAAATATGTATATATATATATAATTATATTCCTCTCCATAGGTTTTCTTATTTGAAATAAGTGTTAAAATTTATTTAACACTTCAACTGTGTAGAATATTGTACTACCTTACTTTCAAATGGGCATATTATTTATGTATATATTTGTGTAACTAAAAAAAAAGTGTTTTTGGCTTGCAGGCTAGGTCGAGGTTGAGCTTGGAGCTCATATTTTCAGCTAATTAAAGGGTTTCAGGCTGCTTTCAATATATATATATATATATATATATATATATACCCTTTACAGATTATTTAGGTTTGTTTAAATTTCTGGGTGAGAAAAGTTCCATTCCTAAATTGGGTAGGTGGGTAGGCCCTGGTCCAAGTTTTTAAACCAGGGCTCTGATACCATGTGTAGGGTCCTAATTTAACAAAGCCTAAAAAAAATTGTAAATTTAAATTCTAAGATTATTCAGCATAAGAAATAAGCAATTTCAATATTCGACATATAAGAAGTAGAAATTTAAATTTATGAACAACATGCTAATAAATTTAAATAACCATCACATATTTATGAGAATGCATAAATAAAAATACCTATGTCTGATGCTAATTTCCCAACCTCTGGTTGTCCTCTCTACTGCTCTGCCTAAACTCTGCCCAAAACCGAATCTTCCTCCCTGCCAGCTAGGAACAAAGCCTGTCTGGCTCCCTAGCTCCAAGATTTCGTGAGGATTCCTGACCCCCGAGCCCAAAACTCCCATCAGCCTGGTGCCCCCTGCAATAGTTCACCCAATCTCCAAAACATAAAATATCCTCTACAGAAAATATAGTCCCTTCTCTCTAATGCTGTCCTCTCCCCCCAAATCCCCCCAAAAAGTGGCCTTTCTGAATGCCTCTACCCTTCATATCCTGCCCCATTCACCACCTCCTCCTTCATTTAATGCCACCCACCTTATCTCTCCATTTATTACCTTATCCCTCCATTTACTACCCTATCCCTCCATTCAATGCCCTTTCCCTTCATACGTAAAGTTTTATAATAAATAAATTTAAGTTATTAATCCTTTAATTCTTTACCCAAACCTTAAGTGTGTTAATTAATCAACATAAATTAAACAATTAATAATTAATTAATTAATTAATATTATTAATATATAATTGGTATTTCACTAATACACACTAGGACAGTTAATTACTTAATTAACTATACTTGATAAACCCTATGCAACTATTTAACTAGAGTTGTTACACTTCAAATTGGCTCATTCTCAATGAAGCATGATACCCATTGTTATATGGATTAGGAGTTATAAGGGTAATAATGACTAAGAGATAAGGGCTATATGAATTAGGCAAGGTAATTATTATAGGGATTAAGTGTTATAAGGGTTAGTGGTTATAAGTGTTAGGGTTTGGAGTTATAAGGATTAAKATTGTAAGGGTTATAGGGTAATGTTAGATGYTAGTTATGTGTGATATGGGTTTGGTGAAAGGTTTATAATGGTTAGTGGTTATGGGTATATGAGATAAGGTTATTAGGGTGTCAAAGTTAGGGTGTTAGGATTTATGGGTTATATAGATTAAGTGCTAGGTGTTATAGAGGTATCATGCGTTAAGGTTATAGGTGATAGAGGTTTGCACTTATAAGGTTTCTAGGCAAATTATAGGTGTTAGTGGTTTTAACATTAAGGGGTAGGGGTGATTGGGTTGAGTAGGTTTGTAGGTTAAGGGTGATAATTATTAATATCATTAGAAATTTTATGGTTAATGGTAATGGTTTATTTTTTCTATTGTTAGGACTTAGGTGTTAATGTTGTAGTGGCTATATTGCAATTATAATTATTTAGGTTAAGGGTTATAGGATGCATGTCTTAGTGGTTATAGGGTTTAAGGATTAAAAGTTATATAGGATAATAGTTGGGGGTAATAATGATTATTAAAATTAGAGTTTAATTAATTTATGGGTTAAATTTATTAAGGGTTAAATAAACTAAGATTTATATGATCAGGTATTGGAAAATTTAAAGTTTTAATAATTAGGAAAATAATGGATGAGGGTGGCACTAATTATAAGTGATATGCATCATAAAGGTTATGGTTTAGGACTTATAAGTTCAAATATTTGGGTTATATGGATTACACTCACTAGCAGTCATACGGGTTATAAAGATTGAGGTATAAATAGGTTAATTAGGGTTTACACTCTTTAGGTTTTATATTAATTAAGAACTGAAGGTGATAGTAGTTTAACAGTTATAAGGGTTAGGGGTCTTAGATTTTACAGGGTTTAATTATTATAAGGGTGAAATATTATTGGTTAGGTTAAATGGGTTTTGGATTAGATGTTATGTTGAGGTTAGGGATGATATGGGTTATATGAGTTCAAGGTTATATGGTTTAAAGAAATTTTGTTTGATATGAGTTAAAATAATTTGGTGTGGTAGTGACTACGTGAGTTAAAGGTTAAAGGTTAGGGATAATAGGGGTTAAAGGTTATAAGGTCATGAGTTAGAGGTTAAAATTTATAGGAATTATGATTCATAGGGGTTAAACATTACAATGGTTATGGTTTATTGGGATTACAAAGGTTAAGGTGTTAAGGGATTTGATACCATAGAAACATAGTTATGATCAACACATTTTGTTATAAATATAATGGTATTTGAATCCAACCTTTTATTTATTGATATTGTGTCTAAATATCTTTTGTATCTGTCTTTATATTTAATAGAGTATAAGATAAGATATTTATTGATCCCTCTCTATATTTAAGAGATTAAAATTTAAAAAAACATTTCTACTAATATATTCCAAGTTTTTATATTTTTTATACTTCATAAATCCCAAATTAAAATTAATTTTTACTGTAATTTTTAAATTATTTTCAAATTATAAATTTGAAATTATTAATCTTTTTAAACTTAAATAACTCTATAATATTATATTCAAAATTATATATTTTTAATATATATTAAATTTTTTCATGTTTATTAATAGCTTCGCTATACGTGTAATTCCAATGTAAATAGGTGGTCTCAACTCTCATTTCCTAACCACAAACACAAACCTAATTGGAAACACTAACGTGGCTAGATAATATTGAGTTGATAAGTAGATACAATATTGAGTTGATAAGTAGATATACTTAATTTTTGTATTTCAAAATTTATTTTCTTAATATTGAGTTGAGAGCATATTTAGTTGATAAGTATATATAATTATAAATTTATTTTGTTAATATGAGATGATATGGAAGAGAATTTTTTTTTTTTTTAAATAATAGTAATTTGGATCTTTTAAATTAAATTTTAGTTTATATAAAATACAAATTTCAAAATAATATTTTTAGATTAAATTTTAGTTGATATAAAATTTGTATTTCAAATTATTAATCTGTTTTTAATAAATATCACATTTAAATTTTTAATAATTTTAAAATTTTGGATTTCTCTATTTACCTATAAGATCATTTCTCGTGTATACGTCGAGGTTAGGGTTTAGGTGATAGGGTTATAGATGTTATAAATATAGGGTGAAGGAGTGATAGGTATTAAGGGTTGTATTGATTACACCATAAATAATGGTTATAATATATAAGGATAATAGAGGTTAGGGCCTATGTATGGGGTTTTAGGTATTAAGAATTAGAAGATTTAATTAGGGATTATGGGGGTTTTAGGGGTTAGGGCCTATGTAGGGGGTTTTAGGTATTAAGACTTAGAAGATTTAGTCATGGATTGTGGGGGGTTAGGTATTAAGAATTACAAGATTTAGTTAGGGATTATATTAATTATTGTTGTAATTTACAAATTAGTTCAAGTTGTGGGTTGTATTTTTTTATGGGTTATATAAGATATAAGGAGTAGGGATTTGGGTTAATAAAGGTTTTAGGGTTACATGTTTAAGGGGATTTATAGATTATAGGGATCAAGGGCTCTTTAAAACAAGGCTATAAAGTACCATATACATGTCGTTATGCAAGAATTGAGAATGGTTAAATGGAAAAGGATGAATGACAACACATTGTCATTCAACCTTTGTCATTTACCCATTCTCAATTCCTACATAGCAGCATGTATATGCATTATGTAGATTTATTTTATGTTGTATCGACTCATATATTGGGTAGAAGTAACAACCTGAGTTAATGGTTAATTTATATTTTAAAGCTTTGGACATGCATGGATAGAAATTGGTTTTCTATGTTTGTTGTACCTTCTTTGAAGGTACCTCAACCTATTGTTTGATAAAATTCAAGAGAAGACTCTCTATTTGAGATCAAATTTCTTTATTTCTATTTGAAGAGGGATAGACTATAAATATGCTATGTCGTTCCATGGTTGATTGCAGTGATGCCCCCCGTCTCTTCATTGTTCTTTGTTTTGCAAGTGGCAGAGTTACCTAGGTATGAAATTTTTTAATTATGTGAGATAAAATGGCGATTATGTCACATCATATGGTGGCTTACAACTTTATGCTTGTTTATTGTTCATTATATATAATAATTTCATTTACAATTGAATAATTTTCTTTAGACAAATTTCTCTATTTTCTTTGTCAACTTTGGTGAAATAATTTCATCGTCGATGTTTTCACAAACGATATAAAAATCTTCCACAAAAAATGGTGTCCCTCATACAAGTTGACATACTTTATATTAATAATTGTTCAGCAAATAAAAAATATCACTTGAATGTATTGAGTGTTGCTATTGATAATTGATTTATAACACTTTCATTTTCTATGTCAAAGGTTGTTTTAGGATTTAGTATTATCACGGTGGGTGTGAAAGAGGACCTATGTTCTTTGGTTCTCCTTTTCCTATCCTATCTTTACTGTCCCTTGAATAAGCTCATGGAAGTTATAACACATGTTTCTATTTTCCATCATTTGGCAACAACAACAACAACAATTGGTTGATATACATCGGAAATGTTGTTTTTTCCATGATAAATCTCATGTTGTTTATGTGTTCATGTTGTTATGTTCGTGAAATTTTTATATCTCTAGAATTTTATTTCCTAAGAACAAATGCAAAGTGATAAAGGATGAGATTTTGTATATAGGGGTGCAATGAATGATATCTAGTGAAAATTGATGTGACATTCCCAAAAATAAAAGATTTTTGAAATTTAAAATTGCTAGAAATTTATTCTATTTTTAGTAAATTCGAATTTGGATTTTTTTTGTCATTTTTGACAATTCTGAGTTTCAAATTTGGCTAACTATTTGACTATGACACTTGTATGGAAACAAAATATTTTATATTGATTGCAGGAGGACAAATGGAACAACCATGTTAAATTTAGCTGACCATGACTCCATGAGTGGGTAACATGTTGGAACCACCTTTGGGCTATTTATTACAAGTGGAAAATCAATGATTTGGCCATTGGTAGCCCCTGAAAATCAGGGATTTAGAAAGCTGTGAAAATTCCCAAGGGAGGGAAAAGACCTAGGCAAATGATAAATAGCATATGAGAGGAGGTAGGATGCTACCAAGTATGTTGGGAAACGAGAATTTTTATTTACTTATTGTTATGAACACTGCTTGAGTGTGAGGAAAGGGAAAAACTGTTGGAGCTGTAGGACATATATGAAGAGAAGTTTTTCCAAGTTCGCCCTCATGGATTCATGGTCAGGCTAGGGGGTGAATCGGACAAGTAGTTTGGCTGCCCTGTTCTATGGGTGGGAGGAACATGGTTGTTCCTTTTGTCTTTCATGGTATTATTTCAGATATGTTATTTCTATCCCTTCTTTGGTTGAATGTTAAATGGTTACATACTTGATAGAATGTATCTGAGAAATAATGTTAATGAAGAAAGATCGAATGCATCCTATTGCAAACTTAGGAATTGCTAGAATGTCTCTCTACTAGTTCGGAATGGATTTTTTTTTTGTTGCATCTCATTACTGTTATGAATACTAGTTCCCGAAAGTATACTAGCCGGAAGGATATGACTAGTCAATTCTTAAAGAAGATTTGTGTTGTGGTTTATATTACTACTATAGAAAGATAAAGCGTTGTAGTTGAAAACCCCACAAGTAAATTGTGATGCAGAGTTGAGTTTACCTACATATTGAATGGAAATGGAAAACTACATAGTGTGTATATATATGTGTGTGTGTGTGTGTGTGTATGGAAATTTATGATATATAAAGGCACACACCATAGAAGACTAATTAACTAATATTTCTTCCATGTACCAGTTGAACAATCATAATTGTTTTTAGGAGATAGCCCTAATCGCAAGTGTCTAAGATATATATATGTATATATAAAGTACGAAAGTGACCTTGCGAATACCAATAATTATTATAGACCATATACAACATTTACACATCTTTATATCAACCGGTGTTTAATGAAAAGTTATAGGTTGAAATGTTAGAAAAATATTGGAGTGAATCTAATTAACACAGTTTAATTACCAAAACTAATAACGAGAGGTGTGAAGGCCCAAGGAAGAAGGGACATCCCAAAACTTAAAACATACCCCTCAGTAAATTCCTAACTGTGTAAATAACAACACAATCACCTAAAAGTTTAAAAGGAAAGTCTTTAACACAAGTACAGTAAGTGAAAATTGAATTCGTATACCATCATGTGATTTGGAGTCAACTATAAAAAAGATACACATATAGCTGACAATAGCCGAGTGTTTTTTCCTTTCTCAAAATCCTTTTGAGGAAGTAGCTAATATGGCACTAGTATATTAAACCAATAAAATAATTGGTATTCCATTAGAAGTAGGTGGAAGGGAAACCTTGTAATTCTTTTAAAACTAGTATTACATATCTCGTTCGGTATTGAAACTAATGAAAATCCCATGCTGTGTTTTACTTCCAACGATAGATTTTTCCATCACAAAACATGTTACCCTTAATCAATGGTACTGAAACCACAACTTAATCACCATTTTGGAGTTTTAGATATTGGGAGTTGGAGGTGTCAAGGACACTCAACAAGAATGACAAAATCGTGAAATGAGAAACCACAACCTAATCGTCATTTTGGAGTTTTGAATATCGGGAGTTGGAGGTGTCAAGGACACTCACGACAAGAATGATAAAATTGCGAAATGTGAAACCACAACTTTATCGCCATTTCAGAGTTTCGGATATCCAGAGTTGGAGGTGTTAAGGACAATCACGACAAGAATGATGAAATCGTAAAATGTGAAAGATCAGAGCATGTCAAAGACTCCGTTTTAGAGTTTCCCGGAATGGGAAATTAAAGATCAAAGGAAATTTAACCTTTGAAGTAGCGAACCTCAAAATCCCGAAACAGACACATCAACCAACCACGTCAACTAAGGACCAATCAGGCAATGACAACTGTCAAGATGATCCAACATTTCAATCATATGTAAGTCATGAATCAGAGTGACAAGTGGCATCTATTTGACACATGTCAATCCACATGTGACGTCAGCATGTTTACGTCACAATGAAACTTTCTATTTTAGGGTTTTACATAGCAAGCAAAAACTCCACTATCATGAAGTCTCGAACTTCGAAATGTCGAAAGGGACTATTGTGAGTCTCAAAAACCTGAAAGGAAAAACTCTGAAATCTCGTCAACCATCCATCTCAGTGGGTTATGTGAACCGTCCTATCACTTCAGAGATTTTATGATCATGAATTTTATAATGTTGGAGTCACGATGACTCGAAGTGAAAAATGTCAAAATCCCGTCCATCATTCGATTAAGAAAAGAAGGGATCAGATTATGAAGTTTTGTGAACCATTGATATGGCTCCATTTTGGGGATTGCGACTTGCCGAAATGTCGAAATGCTGAAATGTGAAAGGCATTTTGATTAGGCCCGTGGTCACAACCAGTGGGCATATGGAATAAGCGCAAGACCCAGTACTTGTAATCCAATGATGCAAGTGAATTTGAATATGATTGGAGGATTATAAAATATTTGTACTCTGAGTTTAACTGGAATGCCTTACCTAACCACTATCATGTATCTGAATATTTTAAAAAAAAAAACTATAGGGGTTTGTTTATATTTAAACTTTTCGTAGAGGAGTATAGACTAATACTCTACTTTTACCTAAGTTTGTTTGGTTGTTTTCATCGTGTGATTATGTGTATGGACTAATTCATGAGGCCTAGGCCATCAACCCCCAAAAGTTTTTTGTATTGTAAACATATGGTAATGGGTTATTTTTAGGGTGTAACGCGTAAGAATTTGGCCATAAAGTCCCAAAGTCGTTTATGTTGTTAAGACTATGGTAATGGTTATAGGTACAAACATGTAGGAAAGTAATTATAATTATAGGAATTAAAATAAACTTTGAAATGAGGAGTAAACACTTATCATCGACCATAAAAATTTAAATTGAATGGTAATGACAGTTAACAACAGTAAGGACTCTTGCAAACTCTCAGACTCAAGATTTATAACATAAATCTTACTTGCTTGAATCCCGAACTATTCAAGGATATTTATACAAACAAATTTATTTTTTTTTAGATAGTTTTTTAGGTATATTACATATGGTATCAGAGAAAAAGCTACAACACTAGTCCTAAAAAGGGCCACATTAGCGGCTTATTATTTCTTTCGATTTATGTAAAACTAATAAATATTATGGTTACAAACATAAATCCCTTTCTGTTTTTGTAAATTATGGCAGCTCAGGAGGGTACATAAATCAGGACGGAAGGAAATCCACAGCAAGGAGATCCAAGATAGAACAGTGATGGAAGCTCACCCATGGAGATGTTGGAAACAATGAGGAATCTTATTATTGAACTACAGGTTTTCAAGGTCGACAATGAAAAATTGAAGAAAGCGCAACAGGAACAACAAGAGATAAATGAAGTCCTACTATGTAGTATAGTAACCAAGAAAATCCCAAAAGACGATAACCATGATGAAGAAGTCAGCAAAAGAGCCTCCAAGAATTCTGGGCCGAAAACAGAAAAAGGAGACAGTTCATCTGAAGGGACACCTTCAGTTGAAGAAAAACCTATACTAGATAGAAAAAAGAAAACAGGTAGACCACCTTCGAGGAGAATTTAAAGGGATTAAACCAACTACCTTTGATGGAGAATCTAGGACAGGAGAAGAAGTTGAGGCATGGTTGTTGGACATCAAAAAATACTTCTAGATCTACAAGTATTCCAGCAACATGAAGGTCAGAATGGCCATCTACAATTTGAAGGGGAAGGCTAGCATTTGGTGGAAGGACCTAAACTTGGCCAAGGGCCTAAAGGAGAAAAAACTGGAATGGTCTGACTTTAAGAAGTATTTCAAGAAACAATACCTTTCTAAAATCTATTATGAAAGGAAGACGAAAGAATTTTACGAGTTACGACTCGGACAAAAGACGATGGAGGACCTTATAAATAAATTTATGGAACTACTAAGGTTCGTACCATACATCCGGGAGGATAAGGTAAAAATCCAATGATTCTTAAGTTGTTTACCACAGGCCTACTGGGAAAGAATTGAGTTTGACAACCCCAAATCCTTGAGTGAGGTATTCAGGAAAGAAAAAATGTGCTATGGCCAGTATAAACAATGGGTAGATTTTCCCAAGACCTGGAAGAATAGAAGCAAGATCGAATAAACCCGCAGAAGAAGGGATGCCAGCTAGCTCCTTATCAGAATGTAGCAAAAAGGTTCCCAAGGAAGGATTTTCACTCCAATCATCCGAATATGCAAGGTAGTGGTAAACCAATAAACCTGGGAATGAAGAAGTTTGGGGACAACTCCTGTGAGCCATTAAAGTGTTGGGAGTGTGGAGAGGCTCATCTAAGGAGGAACTATCCACGTCTAACTTCAGAAAACAGAACTGTTGTTCATAATCTACAGGAAGCCTCGACAGTGGGAGACGTGGGAAGAAGCTTGCATCGTATAAATGTAGCCATAGATGGTCGACAAGCTAACCACCAATCCTCGGTGGTATAAATTGAAGGTAAAATTAATGACACTCGAATTTATGTTTTAATTGACCATGGAGCTACATTAATTTATATTACTCCTAATATAGTAGAGTCGAATAAACTTAAGAAACTGATGCATGCGAAATCATGGCTGATACAACTAGAAACAAGTACTAAAAGGAAAGCAGTTGACTTTATTTCTAATTTTGAGTTCAACTTAGGTGGTCAAAAGATAAGGACCAATCTAAACATCTTACCACTAGGATCTTATGATATGATTATCGTTATGGATTGGTTGGAACAACACAAAGTAGTGGTAGAGTGTTATACAAAGATAGTTAGCTATAAAGATGATTTTGGAACTGGTAGAACAACCCAAGGCATACCAAAACATGTATCAGTTAGACAAGTTTCAGCGATGCAACTCAAGAAATGTATTAGAAAGGGATGTCAAGTTTATGCCATCCAAGTGATCGAATCTATTAGAAAAAGAAGATAACCCAAAGTTAGAAGACTTTGCTGTCCTACGTGAATTCAGAGACATGTTTGTCGATGAGATACCAAAATTACCTCCTAGAAGGGAAATAGACTTCTCCATAGACCTACTACCCAGTTCAGTCCCTATCTCAAAAGACCCTTACCAAATAAGTCTACCAGAACTAACAGAATTAAAAATCCAATTACAGGAATTGTTGGACAAAGATTATATCAGACCGAGTGTTTCACCATGGGGGGCACCAATCCTCTTTGTGAAAAATAAATATGGTACTTTGTAACAGGTTTGCCTAAAACTCAGAAACATAATGATTCTATCATAGTTGTAATCGATAAACTCAGTAAGTTTGCACATTTTATTCCTATAAAGTCTACTTTTAAAGCTATAAACATTGCTGAAATATTCATGAAAGAAATTTTTAGACTGCATGGTATTCCTAAAATGGGGATTTCAGATAGAGACGTAAAATTTACATCCACTTTTTGGAAGGAATTGTTTGCATGGCTAAACACTAACTTGAATTTCAGTACAAGCTATCATCCACAAACAAATGGATAGACCGAAAGGACAAACCAAATCATAGAGGATATGATTCACATGTACATAATAACAAAACCAAGGAACTGGGAAGACTACCTGAACTTGGTAGAATTTGCATATAACAATGGGTACCAAACTTCAGCTAAGTTGAGCCCTTTCAAAATATTGTATGGCAGAAAGTGTACGACTCTAATTAGCTGGGATAACCTAGCTGATAGACTCGTGATTGTATCAAAGATGCTCCAAGAAATGGAGAACATGGTTAGAAAGGTACAACATAACTTGAAAGGAGCATAGGATAGATAGAAGAGCTATGCAGATCAGAAAAGAAGAGACTTGGAATTTCAAGTAGGAGACCATGTTTATTTGATGTTCAAATCTCGAAAAAGCTTGTTGAAGTTAGGGAATTGTGCGAAGATGGCACCCAAGTTTTTTGGGCACTTTGTGATACTAGCTCGATTTGGACCTATAGCATATCAACTTGCAGTTCCAACTTATCTAAGAATTCATAATGTATTTCATGTTTCATTGCTGAAAAGGTATATTCATGACCCTACTCATAGGATTGATTGGAACTTGGTGTAGGTGGAACCCGAAGGTGAGTTCCAGGTGGAACCCCTGGGCATTCTGGACCGGAGAGAAATAGCACTTCGGAACAGAGCCATCGCTCAGGTAAAGGTGCAATGGAAGCACTTTAGTCCTGAGGAGGCCACTTGGAAGTTGGACAGAGATTTGCGGAAATCTCATGCAATCCTATTCCAGGAAAGGAGTGAACATTGAGGACAGTGTTTTACTAAAGGGGGAAAGGATGTGACATCCCCCAAAATAAAATATTTTTGAAATTTAAAATTTTTGGAAATTTATTTCGTTTATAGTAAATTGGAATTTGGAAAACTTTTTCCATTTATGGAAATTCCGAATTTCGAATTTGGTAATTGTAATTAATTATTTTAACTGTTGGGTAGAGACTTTATTTGACCCAACTAGCTATTTGACTATGAAACTTGTATGGAAATAGAATATTTTATATTGATTGCAGGAGGACAAATAGAACAACCATGTTAAATTTAGCTAACCATGACACCATGAGTGGGGAACATGTTGGAACTACCTCTGGGATGATTATTACAAGTGGAAAATCAATGATTTGGCCCTGTGCATCCCCTGAAAATCAGGGATTTAGAAAGCTGTGAAAATTCCCAAGGGAGGGAAAAGACCTGGGCAAATGATAAATAGCATATGAGAGGAGGTAGGACGCTGCCAAGTATGCTAGGAGAGGAGACTTTTGATTTACTTGTTGTTATGAACACTCCTTGAGTGTGAGCCAAGGTAAAAACTATTAGAGCTATAGGACATAGATGAAGAGAAGCTTTTCCAAGTTCGCCCTCATGGATTCATGGTCAAGCTAGGAGGTGAATCAACAAGTAGTTTGGCTGCCCTATTCTACGGTTGGGAGGAACGTGGTTGTTCCCTCTGTCTTTCAATGTATTATTTCAGATATGTTATTGTTTTCCATTTGCTGGCTGAATTTTAAATGGTTACATACTTGATAGAATGCATATGTTAGAAATAATACTAAGGACGAAAGATCAAATACATCCTATTGCAAACTTAGGAATTTATAGAATGGCTCTCTACTAGTTCAGAATGGATTATCTTTGCTGCATCTCATTACTGTTATGAATACTAGTTCCTGAAAGTATACTAGCTAGAAGGATATGACTAGTCAATTCTTAAAGAAGATTTGTGTTGTGGTTTGGATTAATACTGTAGTAAGATAAAGCGTCGTAGTTGAAAACCCCACAAGTAAATTGCGATGCAGATTTGAGTTTACCTATATATTAAATGAAAATGGAAAACTGCATAGTGTGTGTGTGTGTGTGTGTATATGGACATTTCTAATAAATAAAGGCATGCACCACAGTAGAGTAACTAACTAATATTTCTTCCATGTACCAGCTGAACAATCATGATTTTTTTTGGGAGATAGCCCTAATTGCAAGTGTCTAAGATATATATATATATATATATATATATATATATATATATATATATATATATATATTTAAAGTACGGAAGTGACCTTGTGAATACCAAGAATTATTATAGACCATCTACAACATTTACACATATTTATATCAACCGATGTTTAATGAAAATTTATAGATTGAAATGTTGGAAAATTATTGGAGTGAATCGAATTAACATAGTTTAATTACTAGAACTAATCATGAGAGGCGCGAAGGCCCAAGGAAGAAGGGACATCCCAAAACTTAAAACATACCCCTGAGTAAATTCCTAACTGTGTAAATAACAACACAATCACCTAAAAGTTCAAAAGGAAAATCTTTAACACAAGAACAGTAAGTGAAAATTGAATTCATATACCATCATGCGATTTGGAGTCAACTATAAACAAGATACACATATAGCCGGCAATAGCCAAGATTTTTTTCCTTTTTCAAAATCCTTTCGAGGAAGTAGCCAATATGGCACTAGTATATTAAACCAATAAAATAATCAATATGACATTACACGTAGGTGGAAGGGAAGCCTTGTAATTCTTTTAAAACTAGTATTACATATCTCGTTTAGAACTGAAACAAATGAACATCCCATGCGGTGTTTTACCTCCAATGATAGATTTTTCCATCACAAAACAAGTTACCCTTAATCAATGGTACCGAAACCATGACTTAATCGCCATTTTGGAGTTTCAAATACCGGGATTTGGAAGTGTCAAGGACACTCATGACAAGAATGATAAAATCGCAAAATGCGAAACCACAACTTAATCACCATTTCGGAGTTTCAGAAACTGGGAGTTAGAGGTGTCAAGGACACTCACGAAAAGAATGATAAAATCGCAAAATCCAAAACCATGAATTAATCACCATTTCAGAGTTTCGAATACCGGGAGTTGGAGCTGTCAAGGACACTCACGACATGAATGATAAAATCATGAAATGTGAAACCACGACTTAATCACCATTTCGGAGTTTCGGATACCAGGAGTTGGAGGTGTCAAGGACACTCATGACAAGAATTTTGAAATCATGAAATGACAAAGATGAGAGCATGTCAAAGACTCCATTTCAGAGTTTCATAGATTGAGAAATCAAATATCAAAGGATATTTAACCTTTGAAGTAGTGAACCTCGAAATCCTGAAACAAACACATCAACCAACCACTTCAACTAAGGACACGTGGCACGATGAGGCAATGACAAGTGTCAAGCTGGTCCAATGTTTCAGGCACATGTAAGTCACGAATCAGAGTGACACGTGGTAGATATTCGACACATGTAAATCCATGTGTGACGTCAACAGGTTTACATCACATCAGAACTTTCTACTTTGGAGTTTTACATAGCAAGTAGAAAATCCACCATCATGAAGTCTCGAACTCTAAATGACGAAAGTGACTATTGTGAGTCTTGAAATCCTACAAGGAAAAACTCCAAAATCTCATCAATCATCCACATCAGTGGGTTATGTGAACCTTTTGATAACTTCTAATATTTTATGATCATGAATTTTATAATGTTGGAGTCACGATGACTCAAAGTGAAAAACATCAAAATCCTGTCAGTCGTTCAATTAAGAAAAGAAGGAATCAGATTATGAAGTTTTGTGAATCATTGATCTAGCTCCATTTCAAGGATTGTGACTTGCTAAAATGCCGAAATGTGAAAGGAATTTTGATTAGGCCCATGGCCATAGCCAGTGAGCATATGGAATAAGCGCAAGACCCAGTACTTGTAATCCAATGGTGCAGGTGAATTTGAATATGATCGGAGGATTATGAAATATTTGTACTTTGAGTTTAACCGAAAGGCCTTACCTAACCATTATATTGTATCTGGATATTTAATAAAAAAAAACTATAGGGGTTTGTTTATATTTAAAATTTTCGCAGAGGAGTATAGACTAATACTCTACTTTTACCTAAGTTTGTTTGCTCATTTTCATCGTGTGATTATGTGTATGGACTAATGCATGAGGCCTAGGCCATCAACTCCCAAAGTCGTATGTATTGTAAACATATGGTAATGGATTACTTGTAGGTTCTAACGTGTAAGGATTTGGCCATAAAGTCCCAAATTCATTTGTGTTGTTAAGACTGTGGTAATGGTTATAGGTACAAACAGATAGGAAAGTAATTATAATTACAAGAATTGAAATAAACTTTGAAATGAGGAGTAAACACTTATCGTCGATCAGAAAAATTTAAGTTGAATGGTAATGACAGTCGACGATAGTACAGACTCTTGCAAACTTTCAGACTCAAGCTTTATAACAGAAATCTTACTTGCTTCTTGAATCTCGAACTATTCAAGGATATTTATACAAACACAATTTTTTTTTCCAGATAGTTTTTTAGGTATATTACAATTGACTTGTAAATTGGCACTAATGTAATACTGATATTAAACACTAAAAGTATGTTTCGGATATAGTGTAACAATGAGAAATGAAAATTAACGAGAATTAACTTATGGAAAAATCTACATCTCATTGAATGTGGGTAGTAAAATCATGATTGACATTGAAGATTAAATATTGTTGAAATACAATGAAGGTCAACAGGATGCAGTAATTATGGCTAAGGTGATTGTCCATGGACTATATCAAGTTGACAAATCCACTCTTACCAGTAAAATTATCAACAATATAAAACTTGAAAATAAGATAATTGTGTAGTAAATAGATTACGTTATTTAATGATTTTTTTATATAAATATTGCAATATTTTTAATAGAATTTTGGATTTATTAATTTAGATTACTAAAAGAATAATATAATGTTACTTCAATAAAAACAAGAATAAAAATAAAAACAAAAACAAAATTTAGAGTTTATTTTCTTGTCCTCTTATTACTATATTCATAAATGTTCATAAAATTAATAAAAAATGTTAAAACCAAGGTAAGAAAATAAGCATGTTCATTTAAAAGCATAATTGTAACATTAACCATTAACTATAATAATGAAACCTTCCTACATTTCATTCCTTTTCCAAGGAGGTTTCTAGCCAACATCACGCAACATCTACACTACAAAAAATATTTTCATGATCCTGTTCAAATTGTAATAATTTAAATGGTTTTTCATGCCTTTATTATCACACTACGAAGACCATAATTGCCAATAATGGCTAATAACTATATAAATGAAATTAATATTTCTTTTGGACATATATGTTGGTATCATTACCAAAATCCTAAGATGTTTGAGTCCATAATTTCATTTAAAGGAAAATAAGTCTGTTAGTGTTAAATGTATAATCTGAGTTTCCATTAATTAATTATTAATTAATTGTGAACAATTAAAATAATTTTCATTTTCTATATATAAGAATACACCAATAAGGATTTACATGCCATGAGTTTTTGTATACGATACTTTAAATCTAAATCACGTTACAACATGAGGATGTGGAGAAGACTGTCAATCTAGGACACGTTACAACACGATGATGCAGATAAGATGGACTATGTACCAAATTTAAGAGCTCTTTAGATTTTTCGGCTCTGAAATTCGTTGTAACTACCCAGAATATAGAAAACCATGATTACAAAACCGATGCTTGTGCAATAAGACTTCGAATTCATCCATCAATCATACAATACATAAATTCATTTTAAAATGGTATAAAAATAAAAAAATAATAATTTAATGATGTAAAACTTTTGAAATAAGGTGAAATTGTTTTGGTCAAAGACCAATAATATGCAGTTAAAAGAGAACTCATCGCTATATACCGCCTCATGGAAGGTATAATAAGGTTAGGTGTTAGAGAATATATATGTTAAGGATTATAATTTTTAAGGAATATGGGTTATAAGGTGTCGGGGTTAAGAATGATATGATTAGTTGTTTTAGGAATTATGGGTCGCAAGTGTTGTGTATGGAGGGGGTTATCGGGGTTATATTTTATAGAGTTAATAGGTGTTATATTTTATAGGTGTTAGGGTTATAAGTGTGGCAATAGTTAGGGGTAGGAGTGATTAGGGTGATTGGTTTTAGAGATTAAGTGTGATGAGAATAAAATTGTGAGGAAATAGGGGTTAATGTTTAGGGTAGTTTATAATGTTTAGGGTTAGGATTTAGTTGTGTGGTGGTTATAAAGGTTTTTGATTATACAAGATAAGGGTTATAGGTTACATCACTTAATTATTATAGGTTTTAAATGTTAAAGGTTATAAAAGTTAAGTGTTTAGGATGAGAATTATTATAATAGTTAGGTTTTGTTAAATTTATCGCTTGGAAGGTGTCTCAACAAAAGCCTAAGTGTCCACGCATGTTGAAGGACGTTTAATTAATACCCAGATCAACAATTTTATTTTTACCCTAAGTTTAACTTAGGAAAAGCATAAAATTATCATTTAATTTTTATTAGCTTTATTTGCTCAGATTTCCTAAGTTTCTCACTCAAGGAAATAATATTTTACTTAAAGTGAATTTTCCATATTCTTTTATAAATTTCACGAGAGGGGGAAATATAGTAAATTGAAAGGATAAAAAGGAGGCCAATGGTGAGGAGACACACACATTGAGTTGAAGATCAAGATAGGGTTATTTGGCGGAGGAAGAGGGGCGAAGTTGAGTTGGGAACATAGGGAAGCGAGGATGTCAATGAAAACCGTACCAAGTAGCCAATAATATCCCATATAGTATGTCATGTGGGTAACAAAGAAGATCGAGTTTGAGGGTTGTACAATAAGAAAACATTGGGTAGTATTGTTCCAGTATCACACGACAAGTTTAGGGGGTCATACAGGCCATACTAGAAGGTTGTACAGACTGTACCAACTGGGTTGTTGAAGATGATTTGAGATAGGTTTGTATATGTTGATTTATGTTGGGTTTTACAACTAGGAAGAAGGAGAACATTATCTAAAAAAATTCTGAGTTTATTGTTACTGCAATATTTCTCTCCGAAGCCGTAATAAAGCATATCTTTGCTAGTTTTCCCCACACTGGGGTTTCAAGGGTAAAATTTATGGTTTATGTATTTTATGTTCTTTGTTTCATGAGTTTTATGTTGTGAATTTAAGTTAAAATCTGTTAATTATTTGGGTTGGTTTTCATTGATGTCAACCCTTGAAGAAAGTCTGTTAGAGAATTCTGGTAGTGAAAAGGTTTGGGTAATGGACCCAATTTTTTTTTATGTATAATGGTATGATTTTTAATATATTTGCAGATAATACTATTCTAGGTGGATAGTACAAGTCGTGTCATTTTCGTTGGTATGTGGAACGTCGCATAACTTTTCACATTTAGATAGTTATGGCCATGTCGAGTTTGACAACCCTCATGAGTCATCTAGAAGCCCCAAAAGGTCAAAGTAGTCAAAGTGGTTGCAAAGAAAAAAATATTTAAATAATAAAGTGAAGTTATGAGTGTACTATAATTCAAAGTGGATACAAAAGAAATTATTTAAATAATAAAATTAATGGGGAAATTACTAAGTGGACAAGTGGTTAGAAGTGGGTTAGACATAAAATAAGGAAAGCGGTTTAAGAGATTTTAGAAGGTAAATAATAAAGTGAAATGATGAGTGTACTATAAGTCAAAGTTGATCCAAAATAAATTATTTAAATAATAAATTTAATGCATAAATTACTAAGTGTACAAGTGGTTAGAAGTGGGCTAGCCCTAAAATAAGGAAAGTGGTTTAAGATGGTTAGAAGGTACTATAATTCAAAGTGGATACAAAAAAAATTATTTAAATAATAAAATTAATGTAGAAATTACTAAGTGGAAAAGTGGTTAGAAGTGGGTTAGCCATAAAATAAGGAAAGTGGTTTAAGATATTTTAGAATAATAAAGTGAAATGAGGAGTGTACTATAAGTCAAATTTGATACAAAATAAATTATTTAAATAATAAATTTAATGGATAAATTACTAAGTGTACAAGTGGTTAGAAGTGGGCTAGCCCTAAAATAAGGAAATTGGTTTAAGATGGTTATAAGGTACCCCCTTGAGGAAGCTACATAAAAGTATAAATAAGAGACAAGGGTCTCTCATTTTAATCACACTTGAGCATATAGAATATCTACAAGTGATTGAGGTAACCAAAGGATATCTAGGCCGAATTTCAGAGGGAATGTAAAGTCAATAAGGCCAAAATTCAAGGGAGGATAAATTATTTTGATGATTCTTTCTAAGGTATGTTATTTACAGGTCATCTCACCATTTTCCCAATATTTTTTTTCTAGAATGATTCACACCGTGAAATTGGGAGGTCGTTGAGAAAAAATATCCAATTAGTTATGATAAACATTTCAGCTTGTGTGTCATTGTATTTTTGGAGTTACACTCCGTGGAAAATAGGGTTTGTGGCTAGTCCTAAAACTAGTCTAAAACGGGTGTTTCGGGTAAAAACATCATAACTTATTAATAATAGATCCAAATTCAGTAAGAAAAAATGTATTGGTTAGAGTACAATCTTTAGTATGTTGTGTAAAACTTTCATATCTATACAAAAAATATTCCGTGCAGGGCATTCTCTACAAGTTCGATCCGTAGAATAAGCCAGAAGTCAACAAGGTATGTCATTTTTCTATAACTCTTTTTCTTAGAGGTTTCAAGTAGTGAAATATGGAGGAATTGCATAAAATACACTTAAGAACAATGTGTACAATTTTCATATATTTATTCATTAAAAGAACATAGTTATGATTATTGCAAGTTAGGGTTGTTGACTAATCCAAAATTAGTCATGCAAGACTAAAGTAAAGTTTGATAAAATGATAGTCTTTTGTTGTTAAAGTTAAGGAACGTTTACAGGTATGTGCTCATATACACCAGGTCTATTATAGAGTTACGAATCATATTTCAATGATGAAATTTATGAGGGATTTTGGTTAATATTGAGGTACAGGTTGGTGCATGATTCACTTGTTTATGGTATAGGTTTATTAAAGGTTTCTTGGTATAGGTTGGTGCATGGTTGATGCACTTTTTTGCGGTACAAGTTGATTACATGTTGATTCATACAGGTTTACAACAATATATATCACAGTGATAGTGTGACAGTGGTTCCATCATTCTACATTTATTTCAGGGCAGTTGGATGAGCCAAGGACAGGTGGTTGTACCCACCTTCTGGTTGTAGATGAAGAACATAGGGGGTTGTATCCTTCTATTGGTTGTAGCCAGATAATTTGGGAGTTGGATCTTCCTTCAGGTTTCGTCTTGAGAAACTAGGGGGTTGGATCCTCCTTCCAATTTCAGCTAGAAAACAAAGGAATTTGGTGCTTCCAATGAATGTAATTCTTAAATACATATAAGAAAAAAAATTATGTGGTTTTATCCCACTTTGGGTTTCCACGTAAAAACACCGATGTACTGTGTATGTATATGATTGCTCATTTGTTCATTGTTTATTTACTCTACAACTATTGGATGATAATGATACATTGATATAACACTTGCATTTTGTGGTTAAAAAGGTTTCAATTTCTCTATTACTAATTCACCCCCCCTCTCAATAATCCAACAATTTGTATCAGAGCCAGTTCCTTCAAAAATCAGTTTAACCACTGAAAGGTAGATCATGAAGAGCAATAACATGTATAAAAATGGAATACCACATTTTGATGGACAAAAGTATGGATTTTGGCGCATAAGGATGAAAACATATATACAGGCACAAGGATTTGAAATTTGACAATCATTTGTAGATGGATACAAAGAACCAACAATTTCGTTGACAAATAAGAGAGCAATAAAATTCGGTCAAAATAATTCCAAAGCCACAAATGCACTTCCAAATGGTGTTTATGAATCAATATACACCAATGTTATATATTGTAAATCTACTAAAGAGATTTGGGACAAGCTTCAAAATATTTATGAAGGAGATTCAAAATTCAAAACAACAAAGCTTCAAACTTATAGAGGTGAGTTCGAACAACTAAAGATGAAGGAATATGAGAATATTGTGGCTTAATTCTTATGAATCAATGAAACAGTAAATGCAATCATAGGATTGGGAGAAGAAATTAAAGAATTTTTGATTCTTCAAAAGCTACTAAGATCTTTTCCTATGAGATTTGATCCTATGATATCATCACTAAAAGAAAGAGAAGATCTAGACTCAATAAGCATGGATGAACTACATGGAAGCTTCACATCATATGAAATGAGAACTGAACATGAAAATCCATATATAAAATAAGAATCTTTCAAAGCATCCAAAACGTCAAAGAAAAAGGGAAATAAAAAGGAAAAATAACATAGCAACAACAATGACATCTCCAAATATGATGAAGTGGTGGCCAACTTTGTCAAAAGATTGTCAAAAGATTGCCTATGGATCTTCTATTGGAGACAATTTCAATTGTTTCCTCAGAGATGTTATATCATAATTTTTCTTTTTGAGCATCTCCTCGACTTATTTCACATTTGAGGGATCATATCTGATCTTGAGGACCAGTTCCTCCAATGTCTTAATCCTGTTATCCTTGGAAAAGGAGGATATTTTTTCTAACTTCAACTATGTTTGGACATTATTCAGAGATACTTGTAACTTGGAGGAAGTAGTGGAAACATGTGCCAATGTGGAGAAAACCATTTCTCCAGTTTTCCTGTGTAGATCCATTTCATCAACTGGATGCACATCTTTAGTCTAAAATTCGAAAGTTGCCCTTTTGTAATCGATGATTACCTTCGGTTCTGGAACCTATGCTTACAGAAACGCCATGTGCATTATACCCTTCTTAGTGTCAAATGCAGATAGCAATTGGTGTTGTGCAGTGGATATTTTCTTCCAGAACTGAGCATACGTGTTGTTGGTCAGCGTCTGATTTTTCCTTTTGATTAGATCATACTTCTAAAAAATACTCAATTTCGGTCCTATTTTGCTTGGCTGGCTGGCTGGTGGAGTATCTGTAGACATTTTAGGCAACACTATAGTCATGATTTGTTTGCTTCTTGTACTAAGGAGCGACTAGTCAACCACCAAAGTGGTAGTAGATTACATTCACTTTTCACCAGCCGTGTCAGGTGCTTGACTGGTTTTTGGCCTCTTGGTATGTAGTTTAAATTATTCATATGATACTTCAGTGATGAAAGGTGAAACATCTTGCCTAGGCTTTTTATCCTTGGGAGCCTATGGTGTAGTCGTCTGTGAGATAGTGACCGAAAGGTCCTGCTGTTCTATCTCAACTAGAGTGGTTGGTTCCCATTATGTCTGGTTCAAGAATTTTTCTGTCTCAGGCCTAGATGAGTGGACGTATGGGATGTTCTTATTCTTAACTCTCATCTCTGAAATTATTCTGCAGGGGTCATAGTGCTATATGAAGCTAGAAAAAAACTTCATTTATTTTAGTAGCCTATTTTCTTTCTCCCCGATGCCTCAGCTATTGCAAATGAATGATCATATTTTCCCTTTGATCCTAAGTTGTTGCTTCCTTTTCAGAGATACAAAATGAATGTCATCTGAATTGATCATCTGCCTTATGTACTCCAGGGAAAAAATCCTCACGGGAAGATATTTGGGTAACTTGTATGGGGCCAATTCACACCCATACACTCTGATCTCCATGTGATCTTGGTACAAGTACCAGTCTCCCATTTTTGCAAGATCTGATAGGTGTAGGATCCTCTTAATTTCCTCGTTTATTCTAGGTTCGGGTCTGCCACTGCGCATACTTAGCACTAGGTGGTAGAACTTCTCGATGAACTACTTGAAACTGAATTCTATAAAGTTATGTCTGAGCAGTGAAGTCCACACTATCACTGCCTATGGTCTCCCATATTTATCCATCTTTTTCATTGAAAAGGAAAATTTGTCTGCTTGAAAGAAAGTGAATAGGTAAGCTAGTATTGAAGAATACTGGAACATGCCTTCTATGGAAAAGTTAATGAATTGTTCATGAATGTTGTTTTCCAGGAATGTACTGTAGTCAAAATGAGTCGTGGGTCTCTCATCAGTGGAAAACATTGACAAAAATCCCAAGATGGGTTCATCCACCCATTGATTCGAAAAGTGTCCAAGAAAGGCACATAGTGATGTGATGACCTAGTTTCCCTTTACTGAGAACAGGGAGGAAGGATAAATGGGGTTTGTAGAGGGGAGATGAGCAGATTGTGGGAGTAAAAGATCAAAAATATGAGCTCTTTGGGGAAAATAAAACTTTTGGTAGATCTCCGTAATGATTTCGAGGTTGAAAGGTGAAGCGGATTTGGCTCTGGGTATCTGCATCATTTGGTCAATGGTTTCTGGTGTGATGAGGAAAATAATTTCTCTGGACAAAGACATAATGGTTATTTGTTCAGGGATATAATGGGCCTGGCATTTGAGGGCGAATTCGGGAAAATGGTGAATCTCGGGGAAGAGATACAGGGGAAGATTTGAATCCCAGAGCCCAATTTCATCGCTTTGGTCAAGGAAAACCTCTTTGAGCCATGACTGCAATTTCGTGAAGTTGAATTCTCATCTGGTGTCTCTGATTAAATGGTCTCTGTTTGCCAGGGGGATCCTATTGAGGTCGATAGGCAGCGGGATGAAAGGATTTTCCTCAGCTTCTCTCCTCTTTGATTTTCGTACCATCACTGTAAAAATACCTGCAAATCAAATAGTCGTTAGTGGGGATGATGGTGTCTTTGGATGTTTGACTAAAATAGAGAGAAAACAGGAAAAAATGCTCTAGTGCGACGGGAAAGGTATTTTTTGGTGAGATGACACAGTAAGAAATGGAAGAAAGAAAGGAGACTATAGTTTTGAATGAATGGATTTCCATTGGGCATGGGGGATCAGTCAGTAGGCTAATGGATAAGTTAACCAGTAATAAATTGCCAACGGATCATTTGGAGTGTGAGATGGTAGGTAATAATGCAAGACGAATATGACCAAGCAACGTGGAGAGAGCTGATTATGGAGTGACCTTGGTGAGAGGACTTGGAAAGGGCAGACAAGGGGAAAGGGACTGATAGAGTAATGAGATGTGACCTCTATGAAAAATGTGGATGATGATGTCATGGGGTGACAGGGCATGTCATAAATGATAGGCGGTGAATTCTGAACCAATGAATTTATGCGACGTAGAGGAAAAGGGCCCACCAGAGAAATATTCAATTTCAGATCCCCCCCCTTTCCATTAAAGATAAATAAATCGGGGGGGTTCAAAAAACACCATGAGTCATTGATCTGAGCGTTTTCTTTTCAACCGTAGATCTGTGCACGATAGTTAACCAACATTCTGGATTGCCCCCCCCCCCTACCAATAAAGGAAGAATGGTCGGGGGTGTCTGAAATCCAATCTGAGCCGTGGATCTGAGCACACACATCTGAGTCATTTGTATATGCGCCTTTGTTATTTCCGATTACGGAACCCCCCCCCCCCAACCACCATTAAAGGTAGAACGATCTGGGGGGTCCGGAAAAACCTGTCAACCCTATATCTGGGCACCCACTCTCAGGACGTTCATCTATGAGTTGTTCTTAACTGTGAGCACGAAGGCATATGTGCTCCAAAAAAACTTAGGATAAGTGCATATTGTGGGTTTTTCCCAAGCTTTTCCATGTTTTTATCACCAAGGGGTTAGACATCAAACCTTTTAAACCTCAAAGACATGATTCAACATTGATCATCGTGCTCATTTTATTGAGACAAAGCAAAATATCCTATGTTCTAACCTAATTACCTATGACAATTAGTCCAGATTAAACTGTTGGACTAAGGAATTACTCTATCCCAGGGTTATCTGACCAAGATTAGGCAGTTTGGTCAGATTTATTCACTAACTCACCTAAATCACTTAGCTAAGATTAAATAGTTTAGCCAAGCTTATTCACTACTCCTATCAACATCAATTTAAAGAATTTTGGCCGTGCTTGAATGGTATGGACCAAATCATTGTTATTGCATGGGGCTCTATTGAATTTCTTTTATGACCTCTTTTATTTTATTTATTTTTATTTTTATTGTTCTTTTCTTTTCTTTTCTTTCTTTTTCTTTTCTTTTCTCAAATTATTTGCAGAATGGATAATCATTTGACAAACAAAAACACTTAAAGGAATAACATTTCAGTCACCAATTGATCCTATAAATTATAGGGTTATAACAACGGCTCCACCTGGGGATGGTACTCTCTGTGTGAAGTGCCAAGAATCCTGATTCCTGATGTTCTGAAGCTTTCTCCATAGTTTCCTTTGTTGCTTGATTTCTTTTATTTTTGAAAAACTAGAAGACAATGTTCAGAAGCTTAGGGCCTTCTCTGCGGGCTTCAACCTTATGATCAGATTTATTTCACTCAAAAACTTGTAAACAAAATGAAAATGGTCTTTACAATGCAAAAGTGTGTCTGCAGGTCCCTACTGAGGAGGTGAATAGTGCTTCAGCATTCTCCCATTTACAGGTCCTCCTGGCAAATTTGTCCCATCACTATTGTTGAGCAAGAAGGCATTATTTCCTCTGAATGCTTGAATCATGTAAGGTCCCTTCCATAGACTATCAAATTTACCATGCTTTCCCTTATCTTCATTTCAGGCATCCCATATCAAAACCAAGTGACCTAGCTCAAAGCCATCCTATTTAGTTCTTTTGTCAAAGATCTTTTTAATACTTTCTTGGACAACTTGAGTTTTGTTGTATACTTCTTCTCTGGACTGTTGTAGTTGGATCATCTGGTTTATCCTTCTTTGGGATTCGTTTGGCTCAACTTTCATTTCTTGCAGTAATTTCATGATCGAAACTCCTAAGGAAGTGGGGAAAACTGCTTCAGTGCCATAGACTAGCTGATATGGTGACATACCAATTGACCTCTTGGTGATCAGTTTGTCAGCCCATAGTGCGAAAACCATCTTGTTATGCCATGATTTTTTGTTTTCTTTCAAACTCTACTTAATAATGTTTACCAGGGTCTTATTTGATGACTCTGCCAGCCCATTTCCCTGAGGGTAATAAGTTGTGGAATGACCCAAAACAATATGGTACTGGTTATAGAAATCTATGAGCTTCTTAGATCGGAAAGAGGCTGCATTGTCAGTTATAATCTTTCTAGGACATCCAAAACGAGAGAAGATATTATTTTCAAAAACTTTAACAAAGACAGAATCATTAGCTTACCTACTTGGTACAACTTCGATCCATTTTTTGAAATAATCTATAGCAGTAAGAATCCACCTGTGCTGGCCAGAAAAAGGAGGATGCATTTCTCCGATGAAGTCTAATCCCCATTGTTGGAAAGGAGATTCAATAGAGATTGGTTTAAGGGGCAAAGGAAGAAGCTTCTTTTTTCCCTCTAACGCCTAGCATTTATGACATGAAGTCACTCTCTGATGCACATCTACAAATAGTGTAGGCCAATAGAACCCAACTCTGAGAATTTTATTAGCTGTGGTCTTCCAGCTCAAATGACCACCATAGTCTCCTACATGAAAAATCTTCAATACTATGTTAGCTTCATCCTTCAACAGACAATTTAACAAAATACCTACAGGATCCTTCCAATATAGATTTCCTTCAAGAATGCAGAATTTTAATGCCTTCAATTTCAAAAACCTAGCTTTAGTTTTGGTCAGACCAGGGGGAGCTTGTAAGTTATGAAAAACAAATATTAGGTCTGAGTGCCATGGAGAGTTTAGAAATGCCTCTTTCATGCTTGGAGTCGCCTTCTCACCCTGTTCATCTAATACAACTAAGAAATTAATGTCAAGAGCATGGAAATTGGATTCAACCATTAACTTTGCTAGACCTTGACCTTTAATCAGTTTAGTAGGCTTAATCTCTATGTCATACTCCAAAATGATAGCAATCCATTTTTCTCTTCAACTGTCTAGATTTTCCCGAGTTAAAATGTCTTTTATTACTGCGTTCAGAACATACACGATGGTATGGGAATGGAGAATATATACTCTAAAATATTTTATGGCTTTCACCAGGACAAAAACTTGTTTCTCCATTGTTTTATAATTCAAAGAAGCATCTCTTAAAGATTTACTAAAAAAGGCTATGGGTTTTTCATACCCTTCACTATTTTTCTGTAGTAATACTGTTGCAATGGTATGTTCAGAAGCGAAAGAAAAAAGGAAAAAATCTTTGGTGAAGTCAGGACTGATCAAGACTGGAGCCTATGTGAGTGCACATTTGACTTATTCAAAAGACTGCTGGGGTGCAGTGTCCCATTTTATTTTTGTGTATTTTTTTAACATGTTTGTGATGTTCCTGAGAAGCTCAGCCAGGTTGGGTATGAATCTTCTCAGAAAGTTTAGTTTTCCAACGAAAGACTGTAACTCTTAGATATTTATTTGGTGTTCTAATTTTTGAATGGCCTCGATTCTGTCGGGGTCTATCTTAATTCCATTCTTAGATATTATGTTCCCTAGAAATTTACCTTCCTCTAATCCGAAAAGACTCTTCTTAGGATTCAAAGAAATCCCAAATTTCCTGCATTTCTCAAACACTCGTCTGAGATGTCATAAATGTTCATGATTGGATTGGGAAAACACAGTGACGTTGTCCAAATAAATGACAATAAATTTACCAAGTTCTTCCAAAAGGAGATGCCCATCGCTCTTTGGAAAGTGGCCACAATGTTCATCAAACGAAAAGGCATTTTCACATACACGAAAGTATGCCATGGTGTTGTGAAAGTTGGTTTCTCTTGGTCATCTGGGTGAACGAGGACCTGGTTATAGCCTGAGAACCCATCCAGTAAGGAGATTCAACTGGATCCAACTACCTTTTTTAATATATCATCCATTTTTGGAAAGGGGTAGTTATCCTTTAGAGAAACTTGTTCAGGTTTCAGAAATCAATGCAAAGCCTAATTTCCCCAGACTTCTTTTGAGTTGGAACCAGATTTGAAACCCATTTAGAAAATTGTAAGGGAACTATTATTTTTCGCATCATACATATTTTTAATTTCTTTTTCTATCAGAGGAAGTGACTTGGGATTGATTCTCCTACGTTTTTTCCTGAAAGGTTTTTGATCTTCTTTTATCAGGATCCTATGTTGTATGATGCTTGGGTCATAAGACTTTAAATATTTGTAACCCCAAGCAAACACGTCCACATATTCCTTGAAAAGTTTGATGTATTTGAGTTTCTTCTTAGGTGGTAAGGATTTAGAAGGTTTTACTATCCTGGGCTTCTCTTCTGTTCCTATGTTAACGTCTTCAACCTCTTTACCACTAGCTTCAATTTTTTGTTTTTTAGCTACATCATTAAAATCAAAAAGGTCTTCTAAAGGAACTAAACCCCTAGGCAAAACATTAACTTTTAAATGAAAAACATAAGATTCTAACTCATCTTCACCTAACTCTCCTGAATCTATCTTGTTCACACTATCATTTCCAAAATCAGATCTATTTACATTTTCATCCTCGTTTTCTAGGTCTATGTGTGTACACTCGAAATCATTTTTACATTGTAGAAAACATTAAATTTGGTCATCATTCCCAAATACCTTCCAGTATCTATTGTTATCGGTGACAGTTGGTTTTCACTTCACCTCCACTGTGTAGGGGCGAGTGGAACGAAAAGGTATCTTGCACGTAGCTGTTGACGTAGCTAACCCATCTGCTAAAATATTATGTCCCCTGGGCATAACCTGTAAATCAACTTCAGTGAAACATTTAAGGGCATGTAAAACAACATTCTTGTAAGCTCTGGGACAGGGATGTTTTGTTGCATATTGACCTTTGATTTGCTTGATAATTAATTCAGAATCGCCTCTTGCCATGATTTGTTTGGCACCAACTTTCTTTAGAAGTTTCAGAACGAGCATCAAAGCTTCATACTCGACAATATTGTCAGTGCATTGAAAATTTAATTTGTAAGAATGGTTTTCTGAATACCTGGATATCTAATTGTGCAACCAAACTCCTGCTCCAGCTCCTTCTTTGCTTACAACTCCATCGAAGTCTATGCTCCAGAAATCTGCTGACAATTCTTCACTTATCACATTTTTCTTTCTTTCTGCCTCAGTGATTTCTTGGCCTTCATTAGGATCAAATGTATATTCCTCTAGATGAGTGATTTGTTCTCCTATATCACTTTCATTATATAGGATGAAGGAATCTAGGTCAGAATGTGCAGAGTATAGGGGATAGTTATGTGGATTTTCTTGGCTGCTGACCATATACTTCATCAACTTCTCTCTATATATCCTTCTCTATTTCCTGAACACTAGGATGGTGGCATATGACATATCTAACTGCAAAGTACCTTTCAATTTTTCCACCCAAGACCTGGACAACAACATACCATATTTCGGGGGAATGTCTGTGACCGCAACATCCATAACCATGTTTTTGCTGGAATCTGAACTAGAGTGATACATAAGTCCTTGATCAATCTGATACATCTGACTTTGCTAGAGTCAAAAGAGTGTAAGTCCTTATAAGGTCTAGTGACCTCAAGTCCCAGTTTGTAGTAACCAAATAAATTAAACATCCATTAATTCTACAACACAGCTGTAAAATTCAAAAATTTCTTTAATTGAGCATATTCGCATATAAATTTATCAACAAATAATAAAATTTTATAGAAAAATTAAACAAATACACTATTTAACATACCTGGGTCTGATGCTAACCCTCCTCTGTTTTCTTCTTGCCTGGTTGATCGTTGTTGAACTATGTAAACATTGCCTAAACCTTGTTCCACCCTGCCAACTAGGTCAACTGGATATCATATGGATATCCTGGCCCCTGTGCCCAAAACCTCTAGTAAAACGGTGCCTGTACTGATCCAATCCAACTCCAAAACTTAACTCAAAATACCGTAGAATGGTAATGCCCTTCGTAAACCTCCTCCGCCTCCATATCCTTCCTTCACCACCTCATGCATTTACTTCCTTACCTACTCCTAGTTAATGCCCCTTATCCTTTCCTTTATTAATTTATCCTCTCATAATTAATATGTTATCCCTTTCCGTGTACGTAACCTTTTTAATTTAAACAATATAACTTATTAATCTATTAAATTTAATATTGATGTTATTAAATGTAATAGGTAGTTAATTAATTAATTAATTAATTAAAATTATAACCTTTAATTAATTAATAACTACTTAATTAATATCATTAGATCAATCTTTGTTTAGTTATTAACATGGTAGGAAAAATTAATTACCTAATAAATATTTTACTTAATAATCCCTAAGTATATATTTTACTAGGGTTGTTACATACACCCACCCTTCAGGAAACTTTGTCCCGAAGTTAGGGTGTCTTATGGTACAAGGAAAAGAAACATGGTTCACACATTCATAACAATTAACCGACATTATCAGTAAGTAAGTCAAGAAAACTCATACATACTAGTGTATATGTACAAGAAATGCATGTGTAGCTAGTACATACAAGTCTCGTGCATGTACTAATAATCAAAATTATCATCCTTTAGTAATTTATGTATGCATCCAATCCAGTCAGCAAGACTAGTCTTTTATAAAACACAACAACCAGTCAATTGTTTGATAAATTCCTTAATTACAATTATCCGTTTCAACAATTTTATTTAGACAACTGTGGTTTAGTTACGAAATTATGAATATTCATATATACTCATTTCTCTTTTTTTTTTTGAAGGGAAAAAAATAAATTTCACCACCAGACAGATCTCCATACCTTCTCAACTATTACTACTCATCCTTCCTACCTAACCTACTTCCATCTCCATTCCTATCCTTCCTCTACTAGACTATCTTGGAGCGTCAACTATGTTGACCTAACTCCAAATAGAACCCGTAAGAGGAAGTGTCGCTATCTCGACCAAGCTTCACTAGTAGGCATATGATAGTCATCATCACACGTCTTTGGGAGCATGAACTAACATCACCCTCCCATGACTTCAGGTTTCAGAGGATACACGATGGGAAATGCCTCCACCCCTCCTAGCAGGACTAGGGTCCACATCCTACAATGGAGGATACACGGTGGGAAATGCTTCCACCCCTCCTAACAGGACTAGGGTCCACACCCTACAATGGAATACACAGTGGCATCGTGTTGTTGGAGGTTTTGTCATCGTTTATTCATTTTTGGGCAGTGTCATCACCTGAAATCATGCACTGGTCCACATATCGTAGCAATGCATCCAAACCAATATAAATTTCACATTCAATATTCATACCATAATGTTTCTTGGTTAGTGTTCCTGATATCCACTTTCATCATCATTATCCCTTGGCTATTTCATAGCCTTTAACCTACAGATTAGTCTATAACACAAACTCATACGTTTTTATGCATTATCATCATGTAATTGCATACTATCATCATTTCAATTTGGTATCCCTATACTGATAAATTAACATCAAAGTTTTCCAATTAGAAGTAGATCTCATATTATCCTATAATTCAATTTCGATGCCCATTCATAAGATTATCATTTACCCAAAATAGATTGTATCATATCCAACATCATCTTAATAACATTTAAACATTCATTAAATTCACATTCTCATAATATGTCGCATCATATACATCATCATCAATAACATTTAAACATTCATTAAATTTACATTCACATAGTAGATTACATCATATACATCATCATCAATAACATTTAAACATTCGTAAAATTTACATTCGCGTAGTAGATCACATCATATACATCATCATCAACAACATTTAAACATTCACAAAAGTTCATAACTTTTTTTTTTTAAAGTTTAAGTGTATCACTTAATAGTTTCACTGTGACTAAAAAATAAAGTATATAGGCCTCAGGTAATCCTAGTTGTCTAAGTCAAAAGGTGGTGTTACATAAACCCAACCTTCGAGAAACATGCTCTCGAGGTGGTCAAAATAGTGAGGGATAGTGTCGTCATAGTGTCTTGGTGTCTTCCCAAGTAGCAGATCCTGGACTATACTTGTCCCACTGGACCTTAACTTGGTCTACCAGAGGATTCCTGAGTTGTCAGACTCTATGGTCCAATATGCATTACGGTTCTACCGTGAGGGTTCTCATGTCTGATACCTGCAATTCCTTCCAATTTAGTTTATGTGATTCATCAGCAATATAATGACGTAAAACAGATACATGAAATACATTATGAGTTTTATGCAAGTGGGGTGGCAGTACGAGATGATATGCAATGGGTCCAATTTTCTCTTGGATCCTGAATGGTCCTATAAACCAAGGTGACAATTTTTTCCCCTTCCTAAACCATATGGTACTCTTATTAGGCCTGATGTGAATTAAAACCTAGTCTCCCATTTCATAACTTCGGTCGGTCCTGTGTGCATCCGCATAACTTTTCTGCCTATCCTGTGCTTCTTTTAGTCTCTGCCTAATCTGAATCACCTATTCCTCCATTTCTTGAATCAATTCTAACCCAACTATTACTTGGTCTTCTAGTATATCCCAACTCAATGGCGTTCTGCATGGCCTCCCATACAAAGCTTAGTAGGGTGGCATTCTGATGGAGCTATGATAACTTTTATTGTAGGCAAACTCTACCAAAGGTAGGTACTTCTCCCACTGGGTTTGATTATCCATTACATACATCCTAAAAATGTCTTCCATGAATTGATTTACTCTCTCAGTTTTCCCATCTGTTTCAGAATGATAAGTTGTGCTTAAGTTCAACCGAGTCCCCAACGCTGACTGTAAACTTGTCTAGAACCTAGAAGTGAATCTGGAGTCCCTGTCTGAAATGATCTTCTTAGGTATCCCATGAAAATGGATAACCTCATTTACAAACACACGTGCCACATCAGTGACATCGTAAGTGTCTCTAACCGGAATAAAATGAGCACTCTTGGTTAACTTATCCACTATCACAAGAATGACATTGTGTCTATGAGATGTGAGCAGAAACCCCACAAAAAAATCCATAGAGATGACTTCCCACTTGGACATAGGGACATCATGTGGTTGTAGGAGGTCTGTTGAGTGATGGTGGTTGACTTTCACTTGTTGACACTCTAGGCATTTGGCGATGAAATGGAAAACATTGCGCTTCATGCCTACCCAAAAGAAGAGCTTCCTCATATCTGTGTACATCTTCTTCACACCTGGATGCGCACAATAAAATTCTCTATGGGATTCCTTCAGTATGATTCTTTGAATATCCCCATTCTCAGGGATGTACATCCTTCCTCGATATCTTAACAGTCTATCTGTTTCCAGACTATATCCTTCATACTTTGGATCTAACTGCCTCCCGCTTTGGAGGTTTTAAGTAACCTTTAAATACCAACTGTCTCCTGGGAGTTGTGTCAATGCATGCTCCCTCAGATTGACATTTAAGGTTACCAAGGAGAAGACACGTGGTCTCCTACTCAAGGCATATACAACTACATTTCCCTTTCCCTTGATGTACGAAATACCAAAATGTTACTCACTCATAAACTCACTCCATTACCTTTTCCTGGAATTCATATCTCTTTGAGTGAAGAGATGTTTTAAACTCTGATGGTCCATTTTGAGCTCAAAGTTTCGCCCCACAAGATAGTGCCTCCAAAGTTTCAGAGCTAACATTACAGCTTCCAACTCTAAATCATGAGTCATGTATAACTCTTCATGTTTCTTCAACTTCCTTGATGCACAGGCTATCACTCCTCCATCCTGCATTAGCACATCCCCCAACCCTTGCTTCGAGGAATCCATGCAGACCGTGAAGTCATTTTCCATATCCGACACTCGTAGAATTGGCACACTAGTTAGTAACCTCTTCAGCTCAATGAATGCACTATCACATTCTTCTTTCCATTCATACCTGACCCCCTTGCATTGAAAAGTGGTGATGGGTTTCACTATTTTTGAGAATCCTTCTACAAATCTCTGGTAATAACTTGCTAGCCCCATGAATCTTCTCACCTCATGGGCATTTTTCGGCACTGGCCACTCCATAATGGCCTTTACTTTTTCTAGGTCCACAGAGATTCTTTTGCCGGAAATTATATGACCTAAATAGTGGATCTCTTTCTGGAAGAAGGAACACTTCGACAGCTTCCCATCTAATTTGTTCTCTCTAAGGCAGGACAACACTATTCACAAGTGTTCCTCATGTTCTCTTTCATTCTTGGAATAGATGAGGATGTCATCTAAAAGGACTTGTACAAAATGGTCTAAGTACTTTCGGAATACACCGTTCATGAGGATCATGAATACTGTTGGTGCATTGGTCAATCCAAAGGGTACTACAACAAACTTGTAATGTCCAAACCGAGTTCGGAAGGCAGTTTTTGGGATATCACCTTCCTTAATCCTTAACTGATGATACCCTGATCACAAATCAATCTTTGAGAATACCACTGCTCCTTTCATCTGATCGAAGAGGTCATCTATTCGCGGAATCAAGTACCTATTTTTCACTATAGCACGGTTCAAGTCCCTATAGCCTATACACAGTCATAAGGATCCATCCTTCTTCTTTACAAAAATTACCGGTGCGCCCTAAGGTGAGACACTAGGCCTTATTAGCCCTAAGTCCAGTAACTCTTTCAACTGCATTTTCAATTCACAAAGTTGTGGCGCTGTCATCCGATACGGAGTCTTGGATAGTGGTTATGCACCAGGTTTTAGCTCAATAGTAAAATCAAGCTCCCTCTTAGGAGGTAACCCTGGTAACTCATTCGGAAAAACATCCTGAAATTCTGACAATACCGGGTACTGATCCAATGAGGGTCCCTTCCTTTCATTCACTGCTTCCACTACATACAATTGACACCCTTGTCTCAAGCATCACTTAACCTTCATAGTGGATATAAAGTGTAATGACACTTTTCTCTGTACACATTGGATCTCTACTGGTCTTCCTTCATCGTTGACACAAAGCACCCTCTTTGCGAAACAATCTACCAAAGCTCAGTGAGATGATAACCAATCCACTCCAATGATTAGGTCATATGCTCCGAGAGTAGTGACATATACCTTCAACCTAGTAGTACACACTCCCAGGTCTACTATACTATTATCAACACTAGGTCATACCGCTTGTTTTTCCCTCGAAGCCATCTCGACTTGTTTAAAGTCATCATGCTCGTAGGCTTCCAACCCACTCTTTTCTAATGCAGATGGTGAAATGAAACTATCTGTTGCAACAGAATCAAACAAAATCTTAACATTGATATGATTTAGCATACCTGATGACTCCACCACCATGGATTGATGTTTGGCCTGGCGATTATTAACCGCTGTGTAAATCTGGTGGATGCTACTTGCTCTCCCCATCGGTGCCTTTCCTTCTCTATGCATGAACCCTGATTATAACTCTGGGCAGTCATGCTGGTAATGGGGTCATCCTCACCCCTAACAGGTAACACGAGATTGAACCTGTGCACTGTTATGTGACTATCTCTTAAATGAGTTCCTTCCCCTGGAACCCCTGCCCCTACTAGCTCTTCCCTTAGATGGTCATGGACCTTTCTGCACCGTTGGCGATGGACGAGATGCTGCACTCACTTCCACTGAAATCCCTGCATATACTATCCTTGGTGCAACTATGTTACCATATGGCAGTGGCCTTGAGCCCCCTCCCATAGGAAATGTCCTCGGGACCTTTCCTATGAATCCAGGGCGATGCAGAAATGTTGGTCTTGTACCCCTGACTAAGTTCATGTGTTCTTCTGCGTAACGTGCATTTTCCATTGCCTCCACTACTAAATATGGTTTCCGCATCCGCACCATAGCTCTTATCTTAGGGTTCAATCCATAGACAAAGCACTCTGCCTGTTGTTGGTCATTGTCCATATACGAAACATATTTGACCGATTCCATAAATCTGATCTCATATTCTTCTATAGTTCTATTTCCTTGTACTAAGGCATGAAATGCCCCTACCTGTTGTTCCTCATAGTAATATGGTAGATATTTCCTTCAGAACCTCTCCTCGAAAATCTCCCAAGATACTTTGTCTAGGGTAAGGTGCAGTTATCTTTCCAGGTTGCCCCACCAATTCAAGGCACTATCTCTTAACTGAAAAATGACAATCTTTGCCTTTGAGTTGGACGCATAATACCTTAAGGAAAAACACCTTGTCATGCCTTCCAACCATGCTTCCATGCGTTCACTGGCGCGACCCCCAACAAACTCTAGAAGTTTGATCTTTTGCAATTATCGCGTGATGTCTTCAGGTGGAGATCCTCCCCCTGAATCCCTTAATTCTTCTAGATTACCCGTTCCAGACGGTGGGGGTTCCACTTCAGTCACTGCTGGTTGTTTCCCCTTTAAAGTCTCGTTGATCACTTCCAACGAGTGTAGTATGAGGGCTAGTTCGAGCGATGGTGGTGGTGGCACTGGCGGTGTTGGCGGAGCTTGCGATGATGCTCCCCTGCCTCAGCTCCCTCGAGTCCTAACCATCCTGTATGCTTTAACCTGCATCACCCCAAAGTTGTCAGGGTGAGTTCAAGGGCGTTTCAAATTCGTGCTACTTAAACTTAGAAACAGGGTTAGGTGTAAGTTTTCTTTACTTGTCTGTAAATAAACATTACTCCATTAGGGGATTGGCTAGATTAGGGTTAGGATTAAGCGTCTAAACTTGATTTCTTCGCCCCTATGAAAAAATTATTGGTTCTCTTTCCCTGTAGCTACGCTAGCCTTGCGCCATACTCACCACTTCCTATGATTACTCTCCTAGTGCATATGCCACCTCCTTCCCACTGGTCCTAGTCTAAGCCCTTTTAACTTTTCTCTTACAACTTGATTAAAGTGACTTCCTACCTTATGTTTATTAATTTACGCTGAAAGGCATACACTTATTGACAATGGGCACAATTAATGATATTTTAATCTTATTTAACCTTAAACCTTATCTGATGGCTATGCATTGAAGATGCTGGCATATTCTTAGTCGTCCTCCAAAATCAATGGGTCAGATTTATTGTTCACAACTTTCTTGCATTTATGAAGGAATCCATTAACATGTTTACTTTTTAACATTTACCTAATGACATTAAAAAAAATTGTTTTAAGGATATATAATTACCATGTTTAATGATTAAATAGGATTAAACCGTGGCATCTAAATAATTATCCACAATTGCCAACCACATTTCGATGCTCACCAGTGCTATGTGCCTTTCGGCGTTAGTGTTCTTCTTAAGACGCTTCGCTTGGTGGGTTCTTGGGTTCAAAACCCATGGACCCCAAAACATTTTTATTTAATTAATTAATCATAATTACTTTTAATTAATTAATATACTTAGTTTTAATTTTCTGTGTATATTATAATGATTATTGTTTTTTTTTCAAAGGCACATACATGGTGCGTTGGTGTTTGGTTGTTGCTTAAGGCTTTGGTAGTGGGTGGTGTTTAGGGGTTCAAAACCCATAGACTCCATATCACCCCCCCTTTTGTAATTTAATTGAATATGTTTTTTTTATTCATTTATATATATAAATATATAAATATATATTTTCGTTTAATTCTTTATTCATTTATTTATATAATTATACGATTGATATATATAAATTTATTTTTTTTATATATATAATTAAAACTTAAACCTAAATTTAATCGTTTAAATTTAAAAGAAATAAAGTAAACTAATATTATTTAAAGTGCAATTAAAGTAAATTAATAAAATGAATTAGTAAAGGAATAAAATATAATATAATAAAAATATATATCTCCATAGTCGGGCAGTGGGTCCTCGGATGAGGCCCTCGTGCCCCCTCCTTCTCGCTCGCTCTTCATACCTAACCCTAAAACCCTACACCTGCTAGCTCTTCGAACCCTACACATCCTTCCTCTGCCGCCTCCTTCTCATCCACCGAGGCCTTCCTCACATCATTCTTTCTTCACAACAGATCTTGCCTTTGCTCTGTTCATAGGTTCCAAGAATCTCACCCACCATGGCTCGCATCCTCGCCATTGTTTTGAGCACTTTTCTAGCACTGGCCATTGTTGTATCTACTGCCAGATCGTTTGAAGAAACGAAGGATATTGATATGGTAATTTCACCCTTTTTTTTATCACACATGCATCAACATCAACAACGTTTACATAGGCCTACGCCCCCACTAGAACCTGAGCAGCAACAACAAGAGGTCATTGTTTCACAATGTTGCACTGTTGAAGCACAGAAGCCCAATCCCATAGCCCCACCTAGTCTCCTCGCAAGTGGGGCTCTCAGTATTCCAGGACTGGACAGGTTCTTTACCATTTTTTTGGGAGTGCGAGGCTTCTCTATTATCACTTGTAAGAAATGGCTCCCATTTTTACCAGTTTTTTTGCTCCAACCACGAAGCCATACGTACCCACGTTGTCGATGTTGAAACCATTTGTATCAAATTATACATTTATTTCCAAAATGGCTACTTTGCTTCCATCTACAGCCATGCATTCCGTCGTTTGTGGTCATTCAAACAGAGGGTTGACAAGGACCACATCTAAAGTTCGAGGCAGCCTACAAGAAACATCAGAAGTCGACCCAAGAGCTGGAATTCAGTTGTACAAACCCAAATCTTATCAGGTTTTAATTGTCGATGCAACAAAGGATCTCATCTATGCACTTGATGATGGCAAAACTCGTTTTGAAATTGAATTTCCGTAAGTATAATGCCTCCCACTATTACTATCGCAGATTGAATTTTAAAAATTTATCATTATTTTTCTGATTTGTTTGACATTTTTACTACGTGTGGTGGTTCGACTGAACCTGATTCAACCAATCAACCAGTCCCCTGCTGAGCAGTATTTCTTCATATAAGGTATTTATAGCATCTGTTGTCTGAAGAAGTACATTTCCTGATTGTTTGGTTGTAATTTCATATCATCATCTAGTGAGAATTGAATGGAGTAAATTTTGAATTGTATTAAAGTTTAGAAATTAGGTAGGTATGCATTTGGTTGGATAAGTCTCACTCCACTTCAAATTTGACCATACATACAGTTTCGTGGATTCCTAGTTTCGTGGGTTCCTACCATGCATGTCTGTTGGTGAATTAACTATTCTATGGTAGATTTTGCATTAATGTGTCTCCTACTAAACTTCATTTTGCATGCTTTGCCATATTTTTGAGGGTGAAGGACATACTTTGTGACCATATGGGAAGAATCAGTAAATGAACCCAAAAATAGTGAATCTAGCACGATATACTCTAAAAATGGATGACATTAATGGCTAAAATCCTGCATGTGATGGTCAGTCTGATTTCTCTCTGGGTCGCACTATTGGAAGGGTTATGCTTATTGTACTAAAAAGGGAAAGGCAAATGCATGTATGTTGTATTTTCTTTTTTTTGCGTCAAAATACATGTATATTTTTTATTTATTGGGAGAACCATGTTCTGACCTTCAAAATAAAAATCTATATTAGAATATGTTTCTATACATATATTTAACAAATTGTGAACAATGTATAAAAATTTATAGTACAATTACTTGTAGATTGAGAAACGAAGTGTGTTGTAAGTTTTTATCTATCATATGTTTTTTTTTTCTTCTTAAACTGTAGGATAGGGTGTCAAATTTTAAGCATGATTCTCACGAACAAGTAAGCATAACCCCTGACCTGGTCTGTTTCCCACCATCCATTCACAGAGTCTTCTGAGCAACTTACATAGAGAATGACTTAAGGAATGGATGGAATTTAACATTGTAACAACCCTAGTTGCTTGTTTTACTTTAGTAAATTCGTTTTTTTTTTATATTTTCAATATGTATTTCATTCATATATATTTAGATTTGTTTATATATAATCACAATAATAATACGTTTGGTTTGCAGGTTAGGTGGAGCTAGAGTTGGAGCTGGGAATTTGGTCCTTAGGCCTAGATTTCAAAGAAAATCTTTGATACCATATGTAGTAACCAAATAAATTAAACATCCATTAATTTTACAACATACCAATAAAATTCAAAAATTTCTTTAATTGAGCACATTCACATATAAATTTATCAACAAATAATAAAATTTTATAGCAAAATAAAACAAATACACTATTTAACATACCTGAGTCTAATGCTAACCCTCCTCTGTTTTCTGCTTGCCTGGTTGACCGTTGCTGAACTATGTAAACACTGCCCAAACCTTGTTCCACCCTGCCAACTAGGTCAACTTCCTAGCTCTAGGATATCATATGGATATCCTGGCCCCCATGCCCAAAACCTACAACAAACCGGTGTTTGTACTGATCCAATCCAACTCCAAAACTCAACTCAAAATCCCGTAGAATGGTAATGCCCTTCGTAAACCTCCTCCACCTCCATATCCTTCCTTCACTGCCTCATGCATTTACTTCCTTACCTACTCCTAGTTAATGCCCCTTATCCTTTCCTTTATTATTTTATCCTCTCATAATTAATATGTTATCCCTTTCTGTGTACGTAACCTTTTTAATTTAAACAATATAACTTATTAATCTATTAAATTTAATACGCATGTTATTAAATGTAATAGGTAGTTAATTAATTAATTAATTAATCAAAATTATAACCTTTAATTAATTAATAACTACTTAATTAATATCATTAGATCAATCTTTGTTTAGTTATTAACATGGTAGGAAAAAATAATGACCTAATAAATCTTTTACTTAATAATCCCTAAGTATATATTCTACTAGGGTTGTTACACAATTTTTCCATCACTGCTTTAGGCATCAGGCTATGGGAAGCACCTGAATCTAACATAGCATTATGTAGAATCAGGTCGTGTATATTAAGGATGATGTAAAAAGGAGAAACAGTGGCATTGTCGGTTTGACCATCAACTTCAAGGCCAAATAGGAGTTCGGGTTGATCATCGGTAAGATTTACAGTGTCCGAATGATTCATCGATCCAACGGTTAAGGCCTTCGTGCCTATATCAGGTTCAATTTTCAGTTCTTTGATCACATGTGATCGATAAGCGTCATTACTCATCAACTCGGAAAGGGGAATGGGAATTTTCACTTTGGCTAATTCCCCTTTGAGGCTGAAAGGAGTAGGTGCTCTGCTTTGGCTTTGCAATTCTAATTTCTCCGCCATATTCTTTTGGGTAGAAGTATTTGATGAATTAGTCGATGAAACCTCAGTCTGCGATGATATTTTTAGAATAGTAAGGTTTCTTTTTGCTGGAACCTCCGCATTACCTTTCTCAGGAATCTTCTTAGTAGAAGGCTCAAGGGCTCTCTGTGTTTCGACTATCTTCTTCATTTTGGTTATCTTTTTTGGTGAAATTCCATCTATCTTTTTACTTCGCAGATTGTACATCTAGTGTGCCTCCTTCATAGCATCTTCAAATGCTTGATGTTTGGTATCATCAGCTTCTTCACTTACCTTTGTTTGGGAGAGAAGAAAAAGTTCTTGCTCTTCCTGGGTAAGAAAAATAGCTTCGTTATCGTAGATGGCCATGAGGTTTATGTCAGTATCCTCTACTTCTTCAATCACTTCTTCTCATTCATCAGCATAATTTTCCTATACGAGTGGTCTGATCTATTGATCATGACCCCTCTGTTCTCTTTGATCCCTAGGATCTCTCTGTCAGATTTGAGGGGGGTTTCTTCTGAAGTTAGGATTCTGAATTTGAGGACTTGGTTGGTTTTATCTAGGAGGGTTTCTTTTAGATTGAGTGAGTCTCTCCATCATCATTTCCATTTCTCTCCCTAAGGAATCCAATTTAGCATCAGAAGAATATGTGGAAAGTTCTTCTTTAATCGTGACTCTCCTCTCGGTCCTCTGCCATGCCCTTTTAGCGAACAGGTTGGCCTCCACACTTATTGTGATTTTATGCATACTTTGAGGGTGGTGGAGTTTCTTTCCCTTAACTGATATGACATATCAACGTCGAAACCTTCAGGGAATTTTATCATTGCTAAACCTTGTCGAGGTTTAATATCGGCTGGAATTGCATTGTACAGATTATTGAAACGGGTGTAGTAATCTTGAATGGTCTCACCTTGATTCCTTCTGATATTTTCGTATTCTGACAAGATTTGGAGAGGATTTTTCTGTACCTCCCATCTATTTAGAAAAATTCTTTAAAATGATGTAAGGTCAAGCACTGAGGCAACACGTAAAACCTTGTACCATTTCTTAATGTCACCGGTCAAACTCTGCACAAACAATCTCATGTGAACGTCAGCCTCATCTACTTCTTGTAGATCAAAATGGTCATTCATTTTATCAATGTGTTGTTGTGCGCTCAAGGGCCCTATTCCATCGAACTATGGAAGTCTTGTTTGGTAATCCTGGTGCATAGCATGAAGAGGTGTGGCCAACACCAAGGGAGCATATCTTGCTGCCATGATATGTGGAGAGGTTGGGACAACAACCTGGATGATAGGTGTGGTAGTGACAGAAGATGAGGAGGAGGAGGGTCTTGCTGGCACAGAGTGAGAGTTTTGAGGGTTCGCAGTCGGAGATAGTATTTTAGGGGTCTAGGGTTGCAAGGTTTTTGGATCTAAAATGATTTCAGTCACAAAGCTGTCAGATTTTGTTCTAAATAGGCTTTGTTCAAAAATGGTTTCAAAGTTAAGATCTTGAAGGGTCACAAGTTCCTCTAGAAGGGAAGGGGACCTCTGAAGGGGACTATGACTTCCTGAAACTTCTAAGATAGTCTTCTTTCTGAGTAACTGTTCTGGATTATCAGTTGCTATTGCAGGTTCTGGGTTTGGGTGGGATCGAGTAAAAATTCTTTTAGGAGCCAGATTTCCTTTCTTAATTATATATATATATATATATATATATATATATATATTTAGTTTTATGAGTCCAAAAAATAATATGTACAAGCTTTAACAACCTCTAAACATTGTTGATTTTTCAAATTTATAATTTGTTTAGAAACAAAGCTTTCTTCTAAGGGAAAGAAAACATGGGGTTGAAAAGTGCGTCCCCAGTATGGTTGCCACTATTTTATCACTCTGTAAATTCCTAGAGGTTGTTAGGAAAGAAGAAATCTATGAGAGGTAACTTCATCCAACCACTTCGAAACTAGAATCTATCCCTACCATCTTCAGTGAGGGATCTCTCTGTATGATTTAGATATGTTTTGAACTTAAGATATTAGGCTAGTTAAATAAATAAGATAGAAAAGGTTTGTTGTTTTTGTTGAGTTGGTTGAAAGGGCTTTACACATCCATTGGGCTATAGGGCCTTTGTTATAGAGATGAAAATCTAAACCATAAACAAAAGATTCTTTTCACAAGGAAGGATAATGCACTTGTTAGATTCTTTTAGTAGTAAACTGATGAAAAGTAGAAAAGATGAGAATATTAATTAAAGTAAAGAAGTAGTTAAGAATTTCTTCACTGTAATATCAAAAGATAAACATTAAGATCTTTCAAAGTTTGAAACAGGGTATACAAAGATAAATCCTGCAACATGCGTTACTTTTAAAGATTTAGATTAGAAAACAATATGAGAACTGAGCAAGAAAACATTCAACATAGAGAAGACAACATCACTAATGAATAACATGCGAGAATCCTGTGAAAACGCCTCTTTGTATTAATGGAAGATCTCTTGAAAAAGATTACAGTATTGTAGCTTGCTGAGCATAAAGATCAACCCTAAATACTTCAAAGTGTGAAGTATTTATAATCAAATTACATACGATCCTATCATTAAAGATCAGGATGTGGCTAATTTAAATTTATCTAACTGACTTAACAAGATACAAAAATTTTAGGAAACTGCTTGATGACATGTTGAACCTCATGCTGATTTCTTGGGGTGAACCATTGGTGAGGCCCATGCACGACCTCGTCTGAATGGATAGATGACTAGGCTTGGACACCTCATTGACTACTTGATCAGATTGTAAAGCTCTTCCCATCGAAGGTGACTGGGCACGTTTACTTTGAGCAACCTTCGGTATACATCATCCATCTCTATGTATTTTGAAAAAGTTGGCTTGATGATGAATATGTACCGGATCTCATGCTATATGATGACGTTGAACTGTAAAGCATCTAGGAATGCCTTGCCCGTGATACTTCCTTGTATTCCTGAGAATTTTGAGCTATCCTTAGACATAGTGGCTAGTTTCTTTTTGTAATCGGAAAGCATCATTAACTTGTCATTTATAACTCTCATAGTAGGAGGGCCTTTATTCTGCAGAGCTTCCATCTTGCTGAAAAATCTTTGTACTCCTGCGTCCATGGTTTGGACCTTTTCCTCCAGCTGTAGCATCAGTCCTCTCTTGTTCAGGACCCTCTTGACCTCGAGGATGGTCTCTGTCCTATCTTCAATATTCAACTCCTCTAGCTCTTCTCTGGTTTTGGAATTTAGAAATTTGATGATCTCAGTAGCTTCTGTGGGCATCTCTCCCAATTTCGCTCTTATCTTCTCGATGGCCTGTTGACTTCTTTGCACCGGTTCGTTGTTGTAGGAAAATCTCCCTATGGATAGGTAGATTTCCTCAAAGAGGTAGACCCTAACTCTAAGACAAAAAGTGCTTAACATGGACACTGACTTCCTTTCAAATCTATACAAACTAATACATGAGAAGGAAGGAGAAGAGAGGTACCTTTTTATCGACGTTTGTCCCTACACGCTCCGAGTTGAGCTCCAACCTTTTGCTTCTCGATGAGCCCTATAGACAAACAAAGCACGTCCAATTCCTACTCTATCAAGATTAGTCTGAAATAGGTCTATCTACTAAAGAGACAAATCCATGTGAGATTGAACATGAATTAGAAAGAAACAGGCCAAGCAAATTATATTAATGAGGATAAAACATTGCTCAGTCATAGATGGATTGCAATAGCTCTACCAAGTCCTCCTTGTCTACCCCTTGCTCAAAAGATCCATGATCCAGATGATGATAGCCTCATCGATTGCTCCCTATGAGATCATAGGTCTATTTCCTCCAAATCATCTCTATTCCAACACTACTTATGAGATCATAAGTTTGGTGTGATTCTCCTTTTCTAGTCCCCTTTCACCATTAGAAAGCTTTCTTATATATCCTTGGAGAGGCTTTAACCACTTGAGATATCCTTGGGGAAGTTGAGGATTTTCCTCCTTTAGTTGAGGATCTACCCTAAGATCATGGCTGGACTAGGGATTCGAATCCAGCTGCCTTCCAAGAATGAAAGGATCCTTCCCCCATTCATCTCAACAACTTAACTACTACCTAGAATAGGTAGCGCTCCCTCAAAAGGAACATCAGAGCACTATAGTTCTCCCTAGTAGGATTTAGGGGGGAGCCAATGCTTTCAAAATCCATCACACTTCCTCAAAATGGCCAGGGGAGCTTTATAACGCTCCCAAACAGTGTAAGGGGGAGAACCAGTGCTCCCAGAAGAGGTATGGGGTAGCTCTCCCCTCCAAAAACTCAGTTTTCGAGGTGCTTTCAGATGGAAAAAGGTTTGTAAGCCTGCTGACTCATTTCTCCTCTTCCAAATCAAATGTTTGAGGTGTTTCAAGTGTCCTTCTCATGTCGTTATAGGCACAACATAGGCATCATGGCAGTATGCTTCCCTGACACTTGCGACACTTGTGAGCAACATGCGACACTTGCGACCTTGTGAGTAAAATGAGACACTCACAACCTTTGTAATGATGACTCTTGCGACACTATCACAGTGATTAATTTCAATGTGTAACACTCATTTTGCTCAAACATGATTTGTATCATCAGCCATATTTCATTCATGGACTTGGTGATGTCCATCCAGACACTTTCTTTGACCTCAGCCAGTGTTTTTCTCACCACTATTTTCTTTTGAAGCTATTGGAATTCCTGTTTAAGCTTGTCTGAATTTTGTTTCTCCTTAGTGTAGCTGGTTTGGAAGGAAGATTTGAGTTCCTGAAGGTTCTCAATCTTCTTTCTAAGCTTGGTAATCTCTGTTTCTTGCAAATTCATGTTTTCCATGGATTTATCCAACTTTATTGTTTTCTCCATAGCTGTCAATCGAGTTGCCGAGGGGATTTCTGCTATAGACACTGTCCTCACTCTCATGAGTGGAACTACGCTCAGTGGAATTCCCCCCATGGGCTTTGACTGCTCCATCTCTTTTACTAGCCTTTCCAATTCTGCTTCCATTTCTTTCAACTGTGCATTCTACTCCATGATGAGCTTGAGCATCTCATCATTCTCCCCTTTGTCTCTGTTATTTCATTTTCCTGTGAATATTCTATTGGAGGCAATTTCAATTGTTTCCTCAGAGATGCTATATCGACATTTTTCTTTTTGAGCCTCTCCTCGACTACTTTCACATTTGAGGGATCATATCCGATCTTGAGGACCAGTTCCTCCAATGTATTAATCTTGTTATCCTTGGCAAAGGAGGATATTTTTTCTAACTTCAGCTCTGTCTGGACATTATTCAGAGATACTTGTAACTTGGAGGAAGCAGTGGAAGCATGTGCCAATGTGGAGAAAAACATTTCTCCATTTTTCCTATGTAGATCTATTTGATCAACTAGATGCACATCTTTAGTCTGAAATTCAAAAGTTTCTCTTTCGTAATCGATGATTACCTTCGGGTCTAGCACTTGTGCTTGTAGAAAATCCATGTGCATTCTACCCTTCTTAGTGTCAAATGCAAACAACAGTTGGTGTTGTGCAGTGGATGTTTGCTTCCAGAACTGATCATACGTGCTGCTGGTCAGTGTCTAATTTTTCTTTTTGATCAGATCATACTTGTCAAAAATACTCAATTTCAGTCGTATTTTGCTCAGCTGGCTGGCTGGTGGAGTATCTGTAGAATTTTTAGGCAACACTGTAGTTGTGATTTGTTTGCTGCTTGTACTAAGGAGCGACCGATCAACCACCAAAGTGGTAGTAGATTGCATTCCCTTTTCACCAGCTGTGTCATGTGCCTAACTGGTTTTCGGCCTCTTGGTATGTAGTTTAAATTCTTCAGATGATACTTCAGTGATGGAAGGTGAAACATCTTGCCTATGCCTTTTCTCCTTGGGAGCATGTGGTGTAGTCGTCTGTGAGATAGTGACCAAAAGGTCATGTTGTTCTATCTCAACTAGAGTGTTTGATTCCCATTTTCTCTGGTTGGGGAATTTTTCTATCTAGGGCCTAGATGAGTGGACGTATGGGATGTTCTTATTCTTAACTCTCATATCTGAAATTATTCTGCAGGGGTCATAGTGCAATATGAATCTAGCAAAAAACTTCATTTCTTTTAGCAGTCAGTTTGCTTCCTTCCGGGCGCCTCCACTATTGCAAATGAATTATCCTATTTGTCATTTGATCCTAAGCTATCTATTATTTTTTAGAGACACAAAATGAATGTCGTCTGAATTGATCATCTGCCTTATGTACTCCAGGGAAAAAATCCTCATGGGCACATATTTGGGTAACTTGTATGGGGCCAATTCACACCCATACACTCTAATATCTATGTGATCTTGGTACAGGTACTAGTATCCCATTTTTTCAAGATCCGAGACGTGTAGGATCCTCTGAATTTCCTCGTTTGTTGTAGGTTTGGGTCTACCGCAGAGCATACTCACCACTGGGTGGTAGAACTTCTCAATGAACTGCATCAAACTAAGTTTTATAGAATTATGTCTGAGCAATGAAGTCCACGTTGTCACTTCCTATCATCTCCCATATTTATCCATCTTTTGCATTGAAAAGGAAAATTTGTCCGCTTGAAAGAAAATGAACAGGTAAGCCAGTATTGAAGAATATTGGAACATTCCTTTCGTGGCAAAGTTAATGAATTGTTCTTGAATGTTGTTCGCCAAGAATGTACTGGAGTCGAACTGAGTAGTGGGTCTCTCATTGGTGGAGAAAATGGACAAAAATCCCGAGATGGGTTCATCCACCCATTGATTCGAAAAGTATCCAAGCAAGGCACATAGTCACGTGATGACCTAGTTTCCCCTTACTGAGAATAGGGAGGAAGGATAAGGGGGGTTTGTGGTGGGGAGCTGAGTGGATTTTGGGAGGAAGATCTCAAAAATTTGAGCTCTTTGGTGAAAAGAAAGCTTCTGGTAGAGCTCTGTAATGATTTCAAGGTTGAAAGGTGAGGCAGATTCGGCTCTGGGTATGTGCATTATTTGGTCAATTTCTGGTGTGATGAGGAAAATAATTTCTCTAGATGAATACATAATGGCTCTTTGTTCAGGGATATAACGGGCCTAGCATTTGAGGGAGAATTTTGGAAAATTGTGAATCTAGGGGAAGAGATACAGATGAAGATTTGACTCCCAGAGCCTAATTTCATCGCTCTGGTCAATGAAAACCTCTTTGATCCATGACTTCAAGTCCATGAAGTTGAAGTCGCATCTAGTGTCTATGATTAAATTGTCTTTGTCCACCAGGGGGATCCTATTGAGGTTGATAGGTAGCGAGAGGAAAGGATTTTCCTCAGCTTCTGTCCTCTTTGATTTTGGCACCATCATTGTAAGAATACCTGCAAATCAAACAGTCGCTAGTGGGGATGATGGTGGCTTGGGATGTTTGACTGAAATGGAGAGAAAATGGGGAAAAATTCTCTGGTGCGACGGGAAAAGTATTTTCTGGTGAGGCGACACAGTAAGCAATGGAAGAAAGAAGGGAGATGGTGGTTTTGAATGAATGGATATCCATTGGGTGTGGGGGATAGGTCGATAGGCTAATGGATAAGTTAGCTAGTAATAAATTACCAGCGGACCATTTGGGGCATGAGATGGCAGGTAATAATGAATGATGAATACAACCAGGCAACATGGCGGGAGCTGATTGTGGAGTGATCTTGGTGAGAGGACTTGTAAAGGGTGGACAAGGGGAAAGAGACTGACAGAGTAATGAGACGTGACCTTTAGGAAAAACGTGGATGATGACATCATGGGGTGATGGGGCATGTCAGAAATGATAGGCGGTGGTAGTCTGAAACAATGAATTTATGCCACGCAGAGGAAAAGGGCCCACTAGAGAAATATTCCATTCTAGAGCCCCCCCCCTTCTGTTAAGGATAGATTGGTTAGGGGCCTCTGAAAAACACCATGAGCCATTGATCTGAGCACTTTCTTTTCAACCATAGATCTATGCGCAATAGTTAGCCAACATTCCGAACCCCCCCCCCCAACATTAAATGAAAAATGGTCGAGGGGGTCTGTAATCCAATTTGAGCCATGGATCTAAGCACGCACATCTGAGCCATTTGTATATGTTCCTTTGTTATTTCTGATTCTGGACCCACCCCCCACCATTAAATATAGAATGGTGTAGGGGGTCCGGAAAAACCTGTCAGACATAGATCTGGGCGCCCACTCTTAGGCCGTTCATCTATGCATTGTTTTTAACTGTGAGTGCGAAGGCATATGTGCTCCGAAAAAACTTAGGATAAGTGCATATTGTGTGTTTTTCCCAAGCTTTTCCATGTTTTTATCACCAAGGGTTTAGACATCAAACCTTTTAAACCTCAAAGACATGATTCAACATTGATCATCATGCTAGTTTTATTGAGACAAAGAAAACTATCCTATGTTCTAACCTAATTAACTATGACAATTAGTCTAGATTAAACTATTGGACTAAGGAATTACTCTATCCTAGGGTTATCTGACCAAGATTAGGTACTTGGGTCAGATTTATTCACTAACTAACCTAAATCACTTGGCTAAGATTAAACAGTTTATCCAAGCCTATTCACTACTCCTATCAACATCAAATTAAATAATTTTGGCCATGCTTGAACGATATGGACCAAATCATTGTTATTGCATGGGGATCTGTTGAATTTCTTTTATGCCCTCTTTTACTTTATTTTATTTTATTTTATTTTATTTTTCTTTTCTTTTCTTTCTTTTTCATCCACAAAAGCGATGTCCATTGTTCTCTAGAAAGTGTCCTCAACGTTCATCAACCCGAAAGGCATTTTCACATACATGAAAGTACCCCATGGTGTTGTGAAATTTGTTTTCTCTTGGTCATCTGGGTGAACGAGGACCTGGATATAGCCTGAGAACCTATCCAATAAGAAGATTCGGTGTGATGAGGAAATGAATTTCTCCAGACGAAGACATAATGGCTCTTTGTTTAGGGATATAATGGGCCTAGCATTTGAGGGTGAATTCGGGAAAATGGTGAATCTGGGGGAAGAGATACAGGGGAAGATTTGACTCCTAGAGCTCAATTTCATTGCTCTAGTCAAGGAAAACCTCTTTGAGCCATGACTGCAAGTCTACGAAGTCGAATTCACATTTGGTGTCTGTGATTAAATGGCCTTTGTCTACCAGGCATATCCTGTTGAGGTCGATAGGTGATGGGAGGAAATGATTTTCCTCATCTTCTGTCCTCTTTGATTTTGGCACCATCATTGTAAAAATACCTGCAAATCAAACATTTGTTAGTGGGGATGATGGTGGCTTTGGATGTTCGACTGAAATGGAGATAAAATGGGGAAAAATGCTCTGGTGCGACGGGAAAGGTATTTTCTAGTGAGATGACACAGTAAGCATTGGAATAAAGAAGGGAGACGGTGGTTTTGAATGAACGGATATCCGCTGGACACGGGGGATAGGTCAACAGGATAATGGATAAGTTATCCAGTAATAAATTTCCAATGGATCATTTGGAGCATGAGATGGTAGGTAATAATGAATGACAAATACAACCAGGCAATGTGGTGGGAGCTGATTGGGGAGTGACCTTGGTGAGAGGACTTGGAAAGGGAAGACAAGGGGAAAGGGACTGACAGAGTAATGAAATGTGACCTCTAGGAAAAATGTGGATGACAAAATCATGGGGTGATGGTGCATTTCAGAAATGATAGGCGGTGGAAGTTTGAACCAGAGAAATATTCCATTCCAGACCCCTCCCTTTCCGTTAAATATAGATCGGTTGGGGGGGTCTGAAAAATACCATGAGCCATGTGTCTGAGTGCTTTATTTTAAACCATAGATATGTGCACGATAGTTAACCAACATTCCAGACCCCCACTCCCCCACCATTAAAGGCAGAATGGTCGGGGGGGTCCAGAATCCAATCTGAGTCGTGGATCTGAGCGCGCACATCTGAGCTATTTGTATATGCCAAGATTAAACCTAAATCACTTAGCTAAGATTAAATAGTTTATCCAAGCTTATTCACTACTCCTATCAACATCAATTTAAAGAATTTTGGCCATGCTTGAATGGTATGGACCAAATCATTGTTATTGCATGGGGCTCTATTGAATTTCTTTTATGCCCTCTTTTATTTTATTTATTAATTTTTTATTTCTTTTCTTTTCTTTTCTTTCTTTTTCTTTTCTTTTCTCAAATTATTTGCAAAATGGACAATCATTTGACAAAAAAAAACACTTAAAGGAATAACATTTCACTCACGAGTTGATCCTATAAATTATAGGGTTATAACAGTATCTTTGTGAGAGACTCAGAGTAATTTCTACTCCAAAATGAATGCTTTTGAATGCTTATGCTATATATCTTATATTTACATGAGGAAGAGTTCAGTCAGCAGGAGAAACCCTCGATGGAAAGATACATTTTCCATTGATGACAAAGGGGGAGATTGTTGATTATTTGGATTGGTTGTCTTTGATGTCAACCCTTGAAGAAAGTTTGGTAGCACAAAGGTTTGGGCAATGGACCCATGTTTGTTTGATGTATAATTGTATGATTTTTAATATATTTTTAGTTAATACTATTCTATATGGATATTGCATGTCATGTCATTTCATGTGGTATGTGGAACATTACATAACTCCTCAAGGTTAGAGAGTTATGGCCATGTCAAGTTGGAGAGCACTCATGAGTCATCTAGAATCCCCAAAAGGTCAAAGTAGTCAAAGTAATTGCAATGAAGAAATTATTTAAATAATAAAGTGAATTGATGAGTGTACTATAAGTCAAAGTGGATACAAAATAAATTATTTAAATAATAAATTTAATGGAGAAATTACTAGGTGGACAAGTGGTAAGAAGCGGGTTAGCCCTAAAATAAGAAAAGCAGTTTAAGAGATTTTAGAAGGTAAATAATAAAGTGAAGTGACAAGTGTACTATAAGTCAAAGTGGATACAAAATAAATTATTTAAATAATAAATTTAATGGAGAAATTACTAAATGGACAAGTGGTTAGAAGTGGGTTAGCCCTAATATAGGTAAAGTGGTTTAAGATGGTTAGAAGGTAACCCTTTGAGGAAGATACATACAAGTATAAATAGGAGGCAAGGGTCTCTCATTTTAATCACACTTGAGAATATTGAATATCTACAAGTGACTTAGGTAACAAAAGGATATCTAAGTTGAATTTCAGAGGGAAGGTGAAGTAAAAAAGACCCAAATTCAAGGGAGGATAAATTTTTTTGATGATGCTTTCTAAGGTATGTTATTTACAGGTCATCTCACCATTTTCGCAATAACTTTTTTTCTAGAAGGATTTAGACTGTGAAATTGTTAGGCCATTGAGGAAACATATCCAAGTTGTTGTGATAACAGTTTAAACTTGTGGTTCTTTGTATTTTTGGATTTACACTACGTGGAAAATAGGGTTTGTGGCTAGTCCTTAAACTAGTCTAAAACTAGTAAGACCAAATGTATTGGTTAGAGAAAAGTCTGTAGTATGTTGTGTACTATTTTCAAATCTATACAACAAATATTCTGTGTGGGGAATTCTCTACAAGTTCAATCTCTCGAATAATCCAGAATTCCACAAGGTATGCCATTTATGTTATAACTCCTTTTCTGAGAGGTTCCAAGTAGTGAAATTTGGAGTAATTGCATAAAAGACACTAAAGAACATTGTGTACCATTTTTAGATCTTTATTCATTATAGATACATAGTTATGATTATTGCATATTAGGTTTGTTGACTAATCCAAAATTAGTCATGTGAGACTAGAGTAAAGTTTGAAAAAATGCTAGTCTCTTGTTGTTAAAGTTAAGGAAGGTTTGAAAGTATGTGATCATACACACCAGGTATATTACAGAGTTACAAATCAGATTTGAATGATGAGATTGATGAGGGATTTTGGTTGAGGTTGAGGTATAGGTCGGTGCATGGTTGATGCATTTGTTTATGGTACAGGATGATTATAGGTTGTTTGGTACAGGATGGTGCATGGTTGATGCACTTGTATATGGTACAAGTTGATTACAGGTTGATTTGTACATGCTTACAACAGTAAATCTCACAGTAATAGTGTGACACTAATTCCATCATTCTACTTTTATTTCAAGGTAGTTGGATGGGGAAAGTATAGGTGGTTGTAGCCACCTTCCAGTTGTAGATGGACAACATAGGGGGTTGTAACATCCTTATGGTTGTAGCCAGAGAATTGGGGAGTTGGAGCCTCCCTTAGGTTGTATCCTGGTAAACTAGGGGGTTGGAACCTCCTTCTAGTTGTAGCTGGAAAACAAATGAAGTTGGTGCTTCCAATGAATGTAATTCTTAAATACATATAAGAAAAAGCATTATGTGTTTTTCTCTCACTTTGGGTTTCCATGTAAAAACATCGGTGTACTATGTATGTGTATGATTGCTCATTTGTTCATTGATTATTTACTCTGCAACTATTGGATGATAATGCTACATTGATATAACACTTTCATTTTTAGTTTATAAAGGGTTCAATTTCTATATTACCAATTCACTTCCCCTCCCCCTTCTTAGTAATCCAACAAAAACTTAGTTGTGATTTTTTATGCATAATTTTCTAAATTTATATCAGCAGTGAATTAATTGTGGGTAGGAAAAATCAATGGCACTAAAGTTTTGCATGATGGGTTTATAAAAACTAACATTCTATCATAGCTCAACCTATGAATATAGAAACCAAGTGTTTTTAAAGATTAAAACTAGCATAGGAGTTCAAACAACCAAGAAGGGTAAGAGAGCTAAGGAAACAATAAAATGGAAAATGTAGTGTTGATATTCACAGATAGATTGGAGGGTGGTTCAAAATTCAGTCCATGGAGAGAGAACATAGCTCTAGTGCTAGAGGATTAGGGGTTATGCGAGTTTGTTAAGGGTAACCTAGAGACCCCAACAAATCCTTTAACGGCCCCACCATTATGAAAACCAAACTATGTGCAACAACTAAAAAATAACCCATTTTTTTCTTTTTTTTAAGGTTGTGTTAGGAAAATTTAAACATCATAATAAACATCAACATCATCAACACATCAATCACATAAATTAATGAAACAATAATAATGCATTAATAATCTGATACGACACATGGCCAACATGATAGGCACATCAATGTATTAACATATTAATTAACAACACTTAAACTTCATTGCATTCTACCATTAAAAATGATGCAATACAGTACAAATCTTAACCTTCCACTCATATGGTAAGGAGCATCAATCCATCAATTCTAACTCGCAATTAAACATGGTGCACAGGTAAGAATCATAGCTATCAACAATCATCAACATTAAATATATGTTGTGTGCGATTAATCCCTGAACATCCTCATGTCAACTTAAGTAAGGACACGAGATGAAACAACAATTAAATTTATCGTGCGAGTGAATAAATGACCCAAATTCAACAAAATTATCATTCATTCCAATGTGCAAGGAAGAATGACTAAGCAATCACACACCACTAAATTAAAGAGTGCACTTAATTAATATTACTTAACCAATCATGCATCATTATAAAAATCATTGCACAAGTGAGCTAACCACTTAATCATTCATCATTCATATAAGGACATAAGATAAGATGCCATGTAGTCAACTATGTCTTATCTTCAAGACGGCAAACATTTAAGTGCTAGCATTCACACGTCAAACCTTGGTGATGTGCAGGAAGAGACTACACCCATGACCATCCATACACATCAAGACGCTAATATAATTTTCAATTAAATTGATCGTGCAAAGGACGTGTTCTAAAACAAAATAATTTTCACAAGATTAAGGCACAAGAGTAGATTGGTTACTAAATCAATTCTACTCCATCAAGTATGAAAGCACAAGAGTAAATCAATTTCTTAGACAATCATTGGCCAACAAAAAAAGGACGTAAGAGGAAAATTCACCTGTTCAATGCGCAAAAATACAAAAAATAGGCAATTATACTTCAACATTAAATAAAAGGTGCAAGAAAATCTGATAACTCTAGATCTCAATTTCACTAAATTAGAAAAAGACTCTCGTTTAAGAATCCACAATATAATATGGTAAGATTTAAAATTTGTGAAGCCATCATGGTTGCACTACTACAATAGGTAAGTAAACACCCTTCAATGATCCATTAGCATTTCAAGTAAAAAGGTAACCCACATGCAAAATTCTTAAAACAAGGATAAAAACCACCGACACCCATCAACCTAAGTTAAAGACCACAATTCAAAGCACGTAGTGAGGACACTATTCCCAATCTTCATCATCAAAATCGACATTCTAAGAATCAATAAACTAAAATTGTCATGCACAATATTTTCAAGAAAGGGACCAACTGCACAAGGGTAATAAAAGGGGTGGAATGACCATAAGCCACCTAGTAATGAAAATTAGTAAAGTAAAAAAAATCCAAACTTCCTTAGTTGGAAATCATCCCCTGGGTTTTAAGTTAGGGATAACTTTTGTCATTGGGATCAAGCATGTTTAAAAACAACTTCCACAAAGACTAAGTACTTCTTACCTACAATAATAAATGTGGTACAACCAATTCTTGTTATTTAAAGGAGGATAACTTTAGTAATGTGAAAACATGCGTGCCAAGTTAGTCTCGTATAACCACTTCGGTATTTAATTTAATAACCAACCTTTAGTATCAGGTTATCCCAACCATTGCTTGGATTGTTAATCATACATTTCATAATTTTTATCATCAATCAATTGAAATATTAGACACGAACTTTGACAATAAATTATACATTTTACCAGAGATGTAAATGGTAGAACTTACAACCAGCTAGAAACCTGTCACATCTAAAATAAAGGTTAAGTGAGATAACTCAATGGAGAGTGAATCAGAGAGGCCCAGGTCAAGGGTGGGATTGGCTCAGTAGATATAACCTACCAACCACTGATATCTAGAAGGAATAAAAGGCAGGGACAACACACCCATACAAGGCATTGATCGAGAAAAGATAACGCACCCATACAAGGCATAGATAGCACACCCTTAGTTGGAAATCATCCCCTGGGTCCTAAGTTATGGATAAATTTTGTGATTGGGCTCAAACATGTTTAAAAGAAACTTTCACAAAATCTAAGTACTTCTTACCTACAATAATAAATGTGGTACAACCAATTCTTGTTATTTAAAGGACAACTTTAGTATCGTGAAAACATGCATGCCAAGTTAGTTCGGTATAAACACTTTGGTATTTAATTTAATAACCAACCTTTAATATCACATTAGCCCAAGAATTTCTTGGATTTTTAATCATACATTTCATAATTTTGAGCATCAATCAACTAAAATATTAGACACAAACTTTCACAATAAATTAGACATTTTACGAGAGATGTAAATGGTAGAACTTACAACTAGCTAGAACCCTGTCACATCTAAAAGAAAGGTTAAATGAGATAACTCAAGGGAGAGTGAATCAGAGAGGCCAAGGTCGAGGGTGGGATTGGCTCAGTAGATATCACTTGGAAACCACTGAGATATGGAAGGAATAAAAGGAAGGGATAGCGCACCCATACAAGGCACTGAGCCAATGCGAAAAATGTTATGCATGCATAGTTAAAATTGTTTAGTGGAGGTGGGAAAAAACTAGATTCTTGTACCTTAAGAAAAACCATTGGCAAGCTTCTCCCAGACTTCGAGTTTTGAGGGACAAACAAATTATAAGAAGGTCCAAGCACAGAAGGGGATCTCAAAATATATTCTCAATGGAGGAGACAATCTTCGAGGTAAATCCTGAGGCAAACGTGTGGAAAGTAGCTGGCGTAGAAGCTTGGAGTGCATGGAGGTGCACACTAAGGCGTAGAATCCTGGGTATGGTGGTTGCGCCAAGGGGAGAGGGGTTCAGTTCTTAACACCAGGAAACACCACCATTGTTCAAGCCTGTAGAGAAGACTCAATGAGCCCAATCACACAGATCCTTGGGAGAGCATGAATGCACAAGCTACATCACGAGGGTCGTAATCAAGACCACGATTGCTCCGCTTAGATATTTTATCCAGAAATGGAACAAAATCTCAATGGACAACAAGTGAGGGTGGTGTAGGGATAGTTTAGGGGCCCATTCAATCGCCTAGAAGTGTCTAACATAGAAAAATTCATACCTCCTTAGGCCCTTACCCTATGCGAAAAAAAGACGAGGGTACAACTCGAGATCAACATCACAGAGAATAAATTCATTAGGCTAGGGGGTACAGAACCAATGAGAGATTAAGGAGGTTCCAAAACAGCTAGACTGGAAGCGATCTCACCTGAATGAAAACATTTGATTTGGGCAGTGAGGCACACTAGTGTTAATGAATCTCGATGTAATGAACCTCAAATTCACTGGAAAAAAAAATTCTATGACATAATTCTATTTCGTTTAAGATTAGAATTTAAGCGAAGGTAAGACTCATTTCTATCTGTAATGACATTATTACGCCATTCTAGTTTTACTTCGAATCGAAAAACTTATGTGGATAAATTATGTCCATAATTCTATCAGTTCCCTTAACTCCCAAACTACTCCAACATACTCATATGTATATAGGAAACATCTAAACTTAGGTCGAAGGAAACTTTGAGGTTCAGAGAAAAAAATCTCAGGGGGAAGCACAATTGTCGTTAGATCAAAAGTTTAACCTCTGAGAGGTTGCGCGAGAGAGCAACTGAATGAATGATCGACTTCAGGGAGAAGTGTCGAAATTGCAAGAGTCGTCGTATCCGGAAAAGGTGCGCGAGGTTTAAACCTCGTAACAGCAGAAGGAAGAGGACTCGTCAAGCCTCAAAAGCATCAGGACCATCCAATTTGGAGGATAGATGTGAAATATCCAAGCCCATTTGGGATTTCAACACCGGGGAAACAGGAGTGAAGACTCTCCCAAATTCTCGGAAGGAGAAAGCGAGGATTGATCGCGACCATTGATCATCCTGAAAAGAATACAAATGTTGAACATGGCTAAAATATTGCAGCCATCCATCAGAGGGACAAGTGGCTATCGGTTGGCATTTTGGCACCTAGGAAACCAAAGGGCAAGACCCCTCATTTTTTTAAGTCGTGAAATTCTGGTATACGAAAACCCCAAATCAGTTTAGTGTGAAAAAGGTTTTCGGCGTTTCAGCACCAGAGAAACCAAAGGGAAAGATCCCTTGTCTCTGCCAGTCATGAAAATTCGATACACGAAACCCCGAATCGATTTAGTGTGAAAAAGGTTTTCAGCGTTTCAGCACCCACGAAACCAAAGGGCAAGATCCCTTGTCTTCGCAAGTCGCGAAATACCGATATACAAAACCCCGAATAAGTTTAGTGTGAAAAGGTTTCTTCTTTTTAGCACCCGAAATTCCAAAGGGAAAGAAGATGCAGGAGTCCCGAAACCCTGAAATGTGAAAGGTGTAAGTGTTGGTTAAGGACACAGGAGAGAAAGGTTATAGTTTAAGAGTTGTAAACTCTTTTGGGGTGGAAAAAAAAAAACAAAGTGTCATTCTTACCGAGTAAGGGTTTGTTATTGAATGACTCCTCAAAAAGGAATTCAACCATCATATCTTTTGTCGTACTTCCATAAATTTTACTAAGGTTTAGTTAGAATGTTGTTCTGTATTATTTTTCCATAGTTGTTGTCTGTACAGTCTAAGTTATTATGCATTGTATGGAATCTATGCATTTCCAAAGGCCCACATCTTTTGAATCACATCTCAACAAAAGAAAAGGGTCTTTAGAATATTAATCTATTGTACAGACATCAAGCAAGATACAAATATATGCATATAATCCTATTAAATGCGTATCCTAGTCATGCATCGATACTTTAGTGATGTTATTTGTTTTCATAGCTTATTACCGAAATATAGGAGTACTCAGTCATTGTCATTCCTGTTTATACATCGACATTTCTTAGATCATTATCATCATCTAAGGGAATCGATACAGAGAAATGAAAAGGAAGAATGGAGTCTGACTTCGTCAAACTAATCAATTCTGCACATTTAATTGTGCTTTTAATTGCAAGGTTGATATTTCAACATTTGGGACTTGCTTGTTAAATATACGTGGAGTTACTTTGCTCTATTAAACTATGAAATGTTGAACCCCAAAACCCCAAAAATGTTGGGCCACATTCTTTTCACATTTCACGATTCGACATTCCTTATTTCATTTTGTTTACGCATCAGGTGTTCGTAAACCATGAAATCCTAAACCCTGAAACCCCAAAACACTGGGCCACAGTCTTTTCACATTTCGCGAATCGACATACAACATGGTTTTCGTCTTTTGTGTTCGGCGTGTGTAATCGACGAAACCCAATTGACCTCTGTTTTTTCACACCATTTTGTTTTCTACACTTTATGCCATTAAACAAAAGTTTAAGTTATTTTATCGGTTAAGTTCTTGAATAAACGTCTCTGAACCCTTATGCTTACGGAGTATTATACTTCTGTAAACTCCTACTTATTACCAGAATATATATATATAGATTGAATATCTATCTGTCTTCCAATTGTATGTGAACCCTATTGGGATTAAGCTCTAAAAGGAAAAAATTGTAGACATATCGGCGGAAATCACTTACAACTTATGTACTCATAATTTTGTCCATTTCCACTGTAATACTTATATATATATAGGTAAAATAAATATTGATTGTGATTCCTGTTGTACATGGATTTTATTTGTTTTTTGGACTATTAGGTACCCAAACAAATCCCAATCATTATCGTAACTTGGCACATGATTCTCTTACCGAAGTATAAATACCCTATGTAAAGTTCTCAAGTTCAATTCCATTTACAATAGATAAATTTTGTACACTGGAGTTTCAAAATACTGGTAATTACCCTACAACTACCTCCATGGTAATAACTTAGTTTATAAAGGGACTGTTCCAGAATTTAACCATATAATTTACTTTCGATTATCCTTGAACATATTTCACTGAGGTTATTCTATCCATACCGATTTAAATAGGTGCATTACAATTGTTCCTAAATAATTCAAAGAGATGGAACATAATTTCAATTCAGATTTAATGAATACACTGTATCAGATATACGAGCATTTAAACAGAAAATAGAAAGAATTTCAATTCAGATTGAACAATTACATTGCATCATATATAAAATCATTCAAACAGAGAGGAATATAGCAACATATCTGAACCAGCATGCTGGGAGACAAAGGGAACAACCATGTTCCTCCCAACCGTAGAACAGGGCAGTCAAAACAATTGCCCGATTCAGCCCCTAGCCTGACCATGAATCCATGAGGGAAAACTTGGAATCTTCTCCTCAACAAATGTCTTTATGTTCCAGTAGACTCCTCTTTCCTCACACTCAATCCATAGTGTTCATAACAACAAGAGAACTCAAAATATTTTCCCCATCATACTTGGCAACGTCTTGCCTCCTCACATATGCTATTTATCAATTTTGCCCGGGTCTTTTTCCCTCCCTTGGGAATTTTGGCAACTTTCTAAATCCCTGATTTTGAGGGGATGCCAATGGCCAAATATTTGATTTTCCACTTCTAATAATTAGCTCAGAGGTAGTTCCAACATGTTTCCCACTCATGGAGTCATGGTCAGCTCATTTTAACATGGTTGTTCCATTTGTCCTCCCATAATTAATATAATTGTTCTGTTTTTATACAAGTGTCATAGTCAAATAGTTAGTTGAGTTAAATTAGATATCTGCCCAACAGTCATAATAATTAATTACAAATATCAAATTCGAAATTCAGAATTGCTATAAATGGAAAAAAAATTCCAAATTTGAATTTACTAAAAACGGAATAAATTTCCATCAAATTTAAATTTAAAAAAAAAAATTATTTTTGGGGATGTCACATCCTTTCCCCCTTCAGTAAAAAACTATCCTCAGTGTTCGTTCCTTTCCTGGAACAAGATTGGATGAGATTTCTCCAAATCTTCCTCTAACTCCCAAGTGGCCTCCTCAAGACTAAAGTACTTCCATTGCACCTTTACCTGAAAGACGACTCTATTTCGAAGTGTTATTTCTCTCTGGTCCATAATGCACAGGGGTTCCACCTGCAAATCACCTTTGGGTTCCACCTGCACCAAGTTCCAATCAATCTTATGAGTAGGGTCATGAATATCCTTTTTCAGCAATGAAACATGAAATACATTATGAATTCTTAGATTAGCTGGAAGTGCAAGTTGATATGCTACGGGTCCAACTCAAGCTAGTATCTTGAAGGGCCCACAAAACCTGGGTGCTAGCATGGCATAGTTCCCTAAATTTAACGAGATTTTTCGGGCTTTGACCTTCAAGTAAACATGGTCTCCCACTTGAAATTCCAAGTGTCTTCTTTTCTAATCTGCATAGCTCTTCTATCTGTCATGTTCTTCTTTCAATTTTTGTTGTACCTTTCTTACCATCTTCACCATTTCTTGGAGCATCTCTGGTCCAAACATGAGTCTGGCAGCCGGGTTATCCCAGCTAATTGGAGTTGTACACTTTCTTCCATATAGTATTTTGAAAGGTCTCAACTTAGCCAAAGTTTGGTACCCATTGTTATATACAAATTCTACCAAGTGTAGGTAGTCTTCCCACTTGTTCGGTTTTGTTCTTACATACATGTGGAGCATATCCTCTATGATTTGGTTTTTCATTTTGGTCTGTCCATCCATTTCTAGATGATAACTCATACTAAAATTCAAATTAGTATTTAGCCCTGCAAACAATTCCTTCCAAAAAGAAGATGTGAATTTTACATCTCTATCTGAAATCACCATTTTAGTGTTAGAAAAATAGGACCGTGAAGCAATAAAATAAAAAAAATGTAGAAACAAAACACAGAAGACACACAATACAAGAGAAACACAGATTTACGTGGTTCACCCAATGTGGGCTATGTCCACCAGAGAAATTTCCAGGTCCTTCCTTTATTATTATCCAGCAAATGAAGGGATACAACCTACAACAAAACCCACTGTAACTTCCTCTTCTTTCTCTCACAGTATCCTCTCTCAGAATACAATATTCACCCTCGTACATAGCTGCAATACATTTCCCTCATAAAAGAGGGTTGCCTTCTAGGGCAAAAAACCTAACATAATCTCTACCGTTATATCTGCGACCTTATAATGAATGGTCCAGATTTACAATGAAATTACAATATACTTTTATAAGGCAATTTTTTCCCCCGGACCCCTTAGAGGGGGTACCCCCCCTCTGCACTCCCCCGCGTGGAAGAGTGTACATACTTCTGGGGTGTAAAAACTTCATGGGGTATAAACATGGATGAAATAAAGGACCTCTGAATCAGGAAGATAATCAGGCTCCACAACCAATAATCTCCCACTTGGAGACTGATCTCAACAACTCCACTGCTGCTGCATATGCTGGACTCTGAACCTTCTTGGACCTGGTAGATTTCTCATCTTCATCTTCATTCCTGAATACCAACTTAAACTGAGCAAGAACTCAGTTTCTCCCTGGTTACTCCCTTTTTTAACATGTCTGCAGGATTCTAGCTAGTGTGTATCTTTTCCATCTTCAATTGTCCATCTTCCAAGGCGGATCGTATGAAGTGGTACCTCAACTGTATATGCTTAGTATTTGAATGGAAGGCTGAGTTCTTTGCAAGGTGAATGGCACTCTGACTATCACAGTATAACCTACTATGCTCCTGCTTCTTTCCCAATTCCTCCATAAACCTTTGTAACCAAATAATCTCTTTACTAGCCTCTGTAGCAGCAACATACTCTGCCTCTGTTGTTGAAAGTGCAACAACCTTTTGCAGTTTTGAAATCCAACTTACTGTTGTTC
>ML776699.1:461215-481655 GCA_009831015.1 Picea engelmannii
CGCTGCCAGGCTCAGCCGTATTGTTCCTAGAGCCTTTCTGTCAAGAATCTCCCATTCTTCGTCCTTCATGGCCACCGGCTTCTTTGCTACTCCACTCAATGGTAGGAATAGATCCTTCTGATATAAATAGTCTTCCATCTGCACCTTCCATAACTGGTAGTTTTGGCCATTAAATTTCTCGAACCTAAACTTTCCATCTTCCGACATTGCTCCCACTCGAACCAGGAACCCTCTTTTCCTGCGAGTTACCTTACGCTCTGATACCGGTTGTTAGAAAAACAGGACCGTGAAGCAATAAAATAAAATAAATGCAGAAACAAAACACAGAAGACACACAATACAAGAGAGACACAGATTTACGTGGTTCACCCAGTGTGGGCTACGTCCACCAGAGAAATTGCCAGGTCCTTCCTTTATTATTATCCAGCAAATGAAGGGATACAACCTACAACAAAACCCATTGTAACTTCCTCTTCTCTCTCTCACAGTCTCCTCTCTCAGAATACAATATTCACCCTCGTACATAGCTGCAATACATTTCCCTCATAAAAGAGGGTTGCCTTCTAGGGTAAAAATCCTAACATAATCTCTACCGTTAGATCTGTGACGTTATAATGAACGGTCCAGATTTACAATGAAATAACAATATACTTTTATAAGGCAATTTTTGCTTTGGGGGCTTCGCCCCCGAACCCCCATCGGGGGATGCTGCCCCCGAACCCCCACTAGGGGCCCGCTTTCCCCCAGACCCCCCGGACCCCACAGAGGGGGTACCCCCCCTCTGCACTCCCCCGCGTGGAAGAGTGTACATACTTCTAGGGTGTAAAAACTTGATGGGGTATAAACACGGTTGAAAGCAAGGACCTCTGAATCAGGAAGATAATCAGGCTCCACAACCAACATTTAGGAATACCATGCAGTCTAAAAATTTCTTTCATGAATATTTCAGCAATGTTTATAGCTTTAAAAGTAGACTTTATAGGAATAAAGTGTGCAGACTTACTGATTTTATCGATTACAACCATGATAAAATCATTATGTTTCTGATTTTTAGGCAAACCTATTATAAAGTCCAGCGATATGGTCTCCCATTTCCATTCTAGTACTAGTAATGGCTGTAATAGGCCGGCTGGATGCTGGTGTTTGGCCTTAACCTACTGACAATCCTGGCACCTAGCCAAGTATTCTACTATTTTGGCTTTCATATTAGGCCAGTAAAACAGTTTTCTAAGTTCTTTTATCATTTTTTTGGTAACCTGGATGACCAAAATACAGTTTCTTATGCACTTCGTCCAAAACTGTTAATTTTAACTCTGTTCAATCTGGTATGTAAAGTCTATTTTTAAATCGTAATAATCCCTTCTTGTCGATACTTAGATCTGGTTTATCTGAGTCTGTAGTACTATTTTGTAATTCTTCCATCATCTTAGTGTAATTTCCGTTGCTAATATCAGTCATCCTTACCTTTTGTTCCAGATCACTTTCCGCCTTGACGATATTTACCTCAAATAACCCATGGACTCTTCTGCTTAAAGCATCTACTACTTTATTTTCTTTTCCCTTGATAAGTCTGACTTTGATGTCAAATTCGCTCAAGAAGGCTAACCATTTGGCTTGCCTTGCATTGAGCTCTGGTTGACTAAACAGATATTTCACACCATTATTATCGATCAATAGTAGAAATTTCCTTCCCATTATGTATTGTCGCCACATTTTTAGTGCGTGTATTACCGCTACCAATTCTAAGTTGTGAGTGACATAATTTATCTCATGTTCCTTTAATTTCTGAGACTCATAACAAATAACGTGTCCTTCCTGAGTTAGGACACCACCTAGTCCATCTTTACTTGCATCAACACATACTGTGAAGTCTTTATCTCGGTCTGTTACCTTCAAAATGTGTGTCGATGTCAATATATCTTTCAGCTTGTTAAAATTGTCTTGACACTTTTGTGACCAGTTAAACTTGGTCCCTTTCTTTTGTAATGATGTGATAGGCTAGGCTATCTTGGAAAATCTTTCTATAAACCTATGGTAATATCCAGTGATTCCCATGAATGACCGGATATTTGCTACATCCTTAGCTACTGGTCATTGCATAATGGCTTTTGTCTTCTCCAGGTCTACGACAATGCCTTCTACTGAAATTACATGTCCTAGATATTGTATTTCTTTTTTATAAAAGTCACACTTGTCAAATTTGGCACACAGTTTGTGTTTTCTCAATGTTTTCATCACTATCCTTAAGTGTTTGTCATGTTCTTCATCCATTTTTGAGTAGACCAGAATATCGTCGACAAATACTACCATGAACTTGTCTAAGTATTGACTGAAAATACTGTTCATTAGGCACATAAACGTGGATGGCACATTAGTGAGTCCAAAAGGTATGACTAAGAATTCGTAGTGTCCATATCTTGTTTGAAAAGCTATTTTGTTTATGTCCTCCTATTTTATCCTAATTTGATGATAACGAGATCGTAAATCCAACTTTGAAAAGATCTTGGCCCCACCCACTTGCTCGAACAGATCATTTATCCTTGGTAAGGGGTATTTGTTCTTAATAGTCATTTTGTTCAGTTGTCTATAATTGATACATAGTCTTAGAGTACCGCCTTTCTTTTTCACAAAGAGGACTGGTGCTCCCCATGGCAAGACACTCGGTTTGATGTACTCTTTGTCCAACAATTCCTGTAATTGTATTTTTAATTTTGTCAGTTCTAGTAGACTCATTCAGTAGGGTGATTTTGAGATAGGGGTTGATCCAGGTAGTAAGTCTATGGAGAAATCTATTTCCCTTCTAGGAGGTAATTCGGGTATCTCATCGACAAACATGTCTCTAAATTCACGTAGGATAGCAAAGTCTTCTGACTTGGGATTACCTTATTTTTCTAATAGATTCGTCACTTGGATGGCGTAAACTTGACAACCCTTTCTAGTACATTTCTTGAGTTGCATCGTTGAAACTTGTCTGACTGATACAGGTTTTGGTATGCCTTGGGTTGTTCTAACAGTGCCAAAATTATCTTGATAGCTAAGTATCTTTGTATAAGAGTCTAGTACTGCTTTGTGTTGTTCCAACCAATCCATCCCGATAATCATATCATAAGATCCTAGTGGTAGGATGTTCAGATTGGTCCTTATCTTTTGACCATCTAAGTTGAACTCAAGATTGGAAATAAAATCAACTACTTTTCTTTTAGTGTCTGTTGCTAGTTGTACAAGCCATGATTTTGCATGCTTCAGCTTCTTAAATTTATTTGACTCTACTACATCAGGAGTAATATAACTTAATGTAGCTCTGGTGTCAATTAAAACAAAAAATTGAGTGTCATTGACTTTACCTTCGATTTCTAATACTGAGGACTGGTGGTCAGCTTGTTGACCATCGATGGCTGCATTTATCTGATGCAGACTTCTACCCACGTCTCCCACTATCGAGGCTTCCTGAAAATTGTGAACAACAGTTCTGTTTGTTACAATTAAACGTGGAAAGTTCCTCCTTAGATGAGGCTCTCCATTCTCCAAACACTTTAATGGCTTGCGGGAGTTGTCCCTAAACTTCTTCATTCCCAGGTTTACCAATTTACTGCTACCTTGTGTATTCGAATGATTGGGGTGAAAATCCTTCCTTGGTAAACTTTTTGCTGCATTCCAATAAGGAGCTAGCTACTATCCCTTCTTCCGTTGGTTCATTCAAACTTGCTTCTTATCCTTCCACATCTTGGGAAACTCTACCCGTTGTTTATACTGGTCATAACACATTCATGCTTTCCTAAATACCTCACTCAAGGATTTGGGGCTGTCAAACTCAATTCTGTCCCAGTAGACCTGTGGTAAACAACTTAAGAATCGTTGAATTTTTACCTTATCCTCTCGGATGTACGTTACAAACCTTAGTAGTTCCAGAAATTTATTTATAAGGTCCTCCATCATCATCTGTCTGAGTCATAACTCATGAAATTCTTTCGTCTTCCTTTCATAATAGCTTTCAGAAAGGTATTGTTTCTTGAAATACTTCTTAAATTTAGACCATTCCAACTGTTTCTCCTTAGGCCCTTGGCCAATTTCAAGTCCTTCCACCAAATGATGCCCTTCCCCTTCAGATTGTAGATGGCCATTCTGACCTTCATGTTGCTGGAATAGTTGTATATCTGGAAGTATTTTTTGATGTTCAACAACCATGCCTCATCTTCTTCTCCTATCCTAGATTCTCCATCAAAGGTAGCTAGTTTAATATTTTTAAATTCTCCTTCAAGGTGGTCTACTTGTTTTCTTTTTCTCTCCAGTATAGTTTTGTCCTCAGCTAAAAGTGTCCCTTCAGATGAATTGTCTCATTTTTTCTGTTTTCGGTCCAGAATTATTGGAGGACCTTTTTTTGACTTCTTCGTCATGGTTATCATCTTTTGGGATTTTCTTGGTTACTATACTATGCAAAAGGACTTCATTTAACTCTTATTGTTCCTACTGTGTTTTCTTCAATTTTTCATTGTCGGCCTTGAAAACTTGTAGTTCAACAATAAGATTCCTCATTGTTTCCAACACCTCTATGGGTGAGCTTCCATCACTGTTCTGCCTTGGACGTCCTGGAAGTCCCTGCTACGGATTTCCTTCCATCTTGATTTCTACACCTTCTTGAGCTTCCATAATCAACACAAAATAGAAAGGCTTTTTGTTTGTAACCACAAGATTTATTATTTTTTTTTTTTCATAAATCAGAATATATACTAAGCAATTAATGTGGCCCTATTTAGGCCTAGTGTTGTAGATTTTTCTATGATATCATATGTAATGAACCTCAAATTCACCAAAAAATATAAATTCTATGACATAATTCTATTTCATTTAAGCTTAGAATTTAAACGAAGGTAAGAATCTTTTTTTTCCATAATGACATTATTGCGCCAGTCTAGTTTTACTTCGAACTGAAAAGCTTATGTGGATAAATTTTGTCCATAATTCTATCACTTCCCTTAACTCCCAAACTATTCCAACATACTCCTATGTATATAGGCAACATCTAAACTTAGGTCGAAGGAACCTATGAGGTTCAGAGAAATAAATCTCAGGAGGAAGCACAACTGTCATTAGATCAAAAGGATCTGGATGCATAGAGTTTAACCTTTGAGAGGTTGCACAGGAGAGCAGCTGAATGAATGGTGGAGACACTTCGGGGAGAAGTGCCGAAATTGTGAGAGTCATCGTATCTAGAAAAGGTGCGCGAGGTTTAAGCCTCGTAACAACAGAAGGAAGAGGACTCGTCAAGTCCCGAAAGAATTGGGACCGTCCACTTTGGAGGATATATGTCAAAGATCCAAGCCCATCGGGGATTTGGACATCAGGGAAATGGGAGAAGAATCTCCCAAATTATCGAAAGAAGAAAGCCAAGATTGATCGCGACCATTGATCATCCCAAAAATATCACAACTGTTGATCCTGTCTAAAAGATCGCAACCATCCATCGGAGGGACACTTTTCTACCGGTTGGTGTTTTGGCACCGGGGAAACCAAAGGGAGAGACCCCTCATTTTCGTAAGTCACAAAATCCCGGTATATGAAAACCCCGAATAGATTTAGCATGAAAAAGTTTTTCGGCATTTTGGCACATGAGAAACCAAAGGGAAAGATCCCTTGTCTTCACAAGTTGTGAAATTCTGGTACACAAAACCCCGAATCGGTTTAGCATGAAAAAGGTTTTCTTCATTTTAGCACCCAGGAAACCAAAGGGAAATATCCCTTGTCTCCGCAAGTCACAAAATCATGGTATACGAAACCCCAAATCAATTTAGCATGAAAAGGTTTCAGCATTTCGACACTTGAAATTCCAAAGGGAAATAAGACGCAGGAGTCCCGAAACCCTGAAACGCGAAAGGTGTAATTCTTGGTTCAAGACAGAGGAGAGAAAGGTTATAGTTTCAGAGCTGTAAACTCTTTTGGGGTGGAAAAAAAAAATGAACCATCATTCTTTCCAAGTAAGGGTCTGTTATTGAATGACTCCTCAAAAAGGAATTCAACCATCATATCTTTTGTCGTTACGACTTCCAGAAATTTTACTAAGGTTTAGTTAGAATGTTGTTCTCTACTATTTTTCCATAGTTGTTGTCTGTACAGTCTGAGTTCTTATGCAATGTATGGAATCTATGCATTTCCAAAGGCCCACATATTTTGAATCACATCTCAACAAAAGAAAAGGGGCTCTAGAATATTAATCTCTTGTACAGACATCAAGAAAGATACAAATATATGCATATAATCCTATTAAATGTGTATCCTGGTCATGCATTGATACTTTAGTGATGTTATTGCTTTGCATAGCTTATTACCGAAATATACGAGTACTCAGTCATTGTCGTTCTTGTTTATACATCGACATTTCTTAGATCGTTATCATCATCTAAGGGAATCTATACAGACAAATGAAAAGGAAGAATGGAGTCTGAGTTTGTCAAAGTAATCAGTTCTGTACATTTAATTGTGCTCTTAATTGCAAGGTTGATATTTCAGCATTCGGGAATTGCTTGTTACATACACGCGGAGTTCCTTTTCTCTATAGAACTCTTAAATCCCGAACCCTGAAACCCTAAAAATGTTGGGCCACAATCTTTTCACATTTTGCGATTCGACATTTCTTATTTAATTTTGTTTGCGTGTCAATTTTTTGTAAACCCCGAAACCCCGAAACGTTGGCCCACAGTCTTTTCACATTTTTCGATTTCACATACAATGTGGTCTTTGTCTTTTCTGTTCGGCATGTGTAATCACCGAAACTCGATTGACCTCTATTTTTTCACACCATTTTGTTTTCTACGGTTTATGCCATTAAACAAAAGTATAAGTTATTTTATCAGTAAAGGTCCTAAATAAACGTCTTCAAACCCTTATGCTTACGGAGCATTATACTTTTGTAAACTCCTATATATATATATATATATATATATATATATATATATATGTATGTATGTATGTATGTATGTATGTATGTATGTATGTATGTATATATGTATGTATGTATATTTATGTATGCATATGTATGTATGTATGTATGTATGTATGTATGTGTGTGTGTGTGTATGTATATATATATATATATATATATATATATATATATAGATTGAATATCTATATGTCTTCCAGTTGTATGTGAAACCTGTTGGGATTAGGCTCTAAAAGGAAAAATTTGTAGACATATCAGTGGAAATCACTTACAACTTTTGTACTCGTAATTATGTCCATTTCCACTGTAATACTTAGGCATATATATATATAGGTAAAATAAATATTGATTGTGATTCCTGTCGTACTTGGCTTTTATTTTGTTTTTTGGATTATTAGGTACCCAAACAAACCCCAGTCATTATCGTAACTTGGCGCATGATTTTGTTACCGAAGTATAAATACCCTATGTAAAGTTCTCAAGTTCAATTCCATTTACAATAGATAAATTATGTACACTAGAGTCTCGAAATACTGGTAATTACCCTACAACTGCCTATGTTGTAATAACCTAGTTTATAAAGGGACTATTCAAGAATTTAACCATATAATTTACTTTCGATTATCCTTGAAAAGATTTTTCCCAGGTTATTGTGTCCATACCGAGTTAAATAGGTGAATTACAATTGTTCCTAAATAATTCAAAGATATGGAACATAATTTCAATTCAGATTTAACGAGTACACTGTATCAGATATACAGGCATTTAAACAGAAAATGGAAAGCATTTCAGTTCAGATTTAACAATTACATTGCATCATATATAAAATCATTCAGACAGAGAGGAATATAGCAACATATATAAACCATCTTGTGGGAAGACAAAGGGAACAACCATGTTCCTCCCAACCGTAGAACAGGGAAATCAAAACACTTGACAGATTCACCCCCTAGCCTGACCATGAATCCATGAGGGAAAACTTGGAATCTCGTGCTCAACAAATATCTTTTCATTCCAGCAGACTCCTCTTGCTTCACACTCAATCCGTAGTGTTCATAATAGAAAGAGAGCTCAAAATCTTTTCCCCATCATACTTGGCAGCGTCCTTCCTCCTCACATATGATATTTATCAATTTTGCCCAGGTCTTTTTCCCTCCCTTGGGAATTTTCCCATCTTTCTAAATCCCTGATTTTCAGGGGCTGCCAATGGCCAAATCTCTAATTTTCCACTTGTAATAATCATCCCAGAGGTAGTTCCAACATGTTCCCCACTCATGGAGTCATGGTCAGCTAATTTTAACATGGTTGTTCCATTTGTCCTCCTGCAATTAATATAATTATTCTATTTTTATACAAGTGTCATAGTCAAATAGTTAGTTGAGTTAAATCAGATCTCTGCCCAACAGTCATAATAATTAATTAAAAATATCAAATTCAAAATTTGAAATTGCCATAAATAGGAAAAATTTTCCAAATTCGAATTTACTAAAAACAGAATAAATTTCCAGCAACTTTAAATTTCAAAAAATATTTTATTTTTGGGGATGTGACACTCGAGGTGGAAGAGAAACAAAAAAAAACAGTAAAAAAGCTAGACATTTAATGAAATTAAGTTGAGAAGCAACCCAAGGCAGCGACCATGAGGGTCGAAATTGGTAAAAATAATTCACTAACTTCCACCCTTCATTACACATTGAAACCTCTAGATATCTTCATTTAATAAAGAGCCAAGCATTGGAGCCTAAAAAATTGGGTAGAGGGAAGATAGTGGAAAAGAGAATTTTTTTTTTCCTTTCTTAGTCTAATATCACTAAATAAATATACCTACCATGGTACTCCGTCATCAAAGGATCTTACAACTTGACATACTAAATTCTAATACAACTACGGAGAAAATAAAATTAACTAAGCATGCACATTCAAATCTTATCACAACTCAATTCTTAAAAAGAATATCATTACCAACGATGCTAAGCTCGGGGATGTTCTTCGACTGCTAGCGATTTTCCTTGCTCTTGCTTACTAACTGTTGATACCTTGCCGATACCTCCAAGCCAACGCTAAGGGTACTCTTCTTCCCCTTGAGACCCCAAATTCACAAAGGGGCCACACACATCTTGCCTCGCAAGGTATAACTACCATTCTCTAATTGAGTTGGGTGTCCCAACTCCCACAAGGAAAACCAATCAAGAAAAATATCAGCAGTGTAACCTTACTCCCACAAGGCATGATGCATATTCCTCCTCCATCATCCTTTTTTTAGAGTTTTCTTAGTGATTAGTTTCCCAAACCCTCATTAGATTTCTTTTCTTAAATTTAATTAGGATAAACCTCCCCTATACACATGTCACCCAATCCCTTAGTTGCAGTAGAAATTAATTAATTAATTAATTCAATTTTTCCTATTTCCCTCACCCACCTAAAAGCGTTCCTAAAAGCACTCATCGATGTCCCTTTATTGCCTTACATTTCTTAAATCACTCACACCTTACTTAAATCCTAGTTTAGTTCACTATAAGAATGTTCCAAAGGCTAGATTCCCTACTAAGTTATACATTCCCCTTTTATTTAAGTTTCCCCTTTTCTTTAAGTTCCCCTTTTTATCTAAGTTTAGAATTAGAAACTTTAGACATAAACAACAATTTACCCTTTTAATAATTTAATCCTTCATTAAAATTTCATTTTAATTATTAATATTTGAATTTTATTTACCACCTTCTTCTTATATGTCCATTTATTTTTTATTTTTTGCTCAATGTTCTACTTAGACCTAGGCTTTAATTTCACTAGGTTAGGCGACAATTTTTAAGGGAAAAAAATTAGTTATTAAACTTTACTCATGCCATCATTCATTTTAAGGCCGATGAGGTCCTAAGGAGGCATAGTTTTCTAGGTAATATGTTTATTAACTCGTGAGATTTAAAATCATGGCGTGCCCTTCAAGACGCACTACGTGCTCCAAGGGTCCCACTCGCTTGCATTCTTGTTTTATTTGTATGACGTGCCCTTCAATATGCATTGTGTGCTTCAAGGGTGTCACTCACCTTTTGAATGATTTTGGTAGATGTCAAACCCCTAGAGTCAATACTCTGTCAAGTGACCTTGTGGGAGACTAAGGGCCTCTAAGTAATAAGAAACCTCCCTTATTGCCCACCCCTTAGAATCATGGTGACCGACTGTCAGAGTCTATCCTCATGACATCATCGATATCTCAAACTAGGTAATCGTTAACCTACAGTTCGATCCAAGTAGGGAGTGCTAGTAGGTTGTGGCAGGGTTGTTTCCACACCTCTCCCTTAATATCTCTAGTTATCATGCATGACCCCTTTACTCCTAATGTGAGTCTGGTTAGAAATATATCATCAGCCTACATCCATCAACGAAACATGTCAGTGATAACAATCAACATCATAATATCTAGTCATATGTCACATATGTAATATAAAAGCATTCAAACCTTAACCGTCTGCTCCCTGACTCGATCCAGAGTCCAAGGATATCCATAGATTCCATCGGCATCCTTAAACATCAAGAGTCTTGCACACTCAGTAAATCTAGTCAATAGCACCTGCCGATATAAATAACATAAAATAATGTATCATCAAATTCACAAACATCATCATGCTTCATAATCAAGTCAGTCAATCATATAGTGAATCGGATCACTTGCACACAAGTGTCCATAAGAATAAGTCACATTGGGTGCATGCAGGAGTGGGATGTTACATACACCCCCTCTTGTTTTAAACTTCGTCCCGAAGTTTTATAGTATACAAATGAAAAGTTAAAGTATCTGACAATATTTAAATTTCTAGTTATCAACAAAGGGAAACTAATGATGAATATCATATGTGTCCTCCGAGGTAGCAGAGTGTGGACTATAATTGTTCTACTAGACCTTGAATTGGTTGATAGTTCAATGTTGTAGTTGTCGAATGTGATGGTCCAGAAAGTGGATTAGATCCTCCATGAGCGCACCCTCGCCCAACATTTGCCAAGAACTCAGTCAATATCATGCGTAGGATCACTAACCTAAAGTCACACATGGAAACAAGATAAACATCTTGCAATGCCTCAAAGAATGAGGAATGACTAGATGTTAGGCCCTTCATAATTATGATTGACATGATGCGCATCGACAAACCCTTATGTCGATCATGCACTTCTTCCATCCCTTTCATATCGTTTGTAATTGTTCTTTCAATTATTGGATCTCTTCTAGTCCTACTAGGGTACCATCCTCGAGTCGATCCCAAATCAAAGGTGTCTCACACAGTCGCCCATAAAGAAACTCAAAGGGCGTCATCTTAATGGTGCTTTGATGGTTGTTGTTACATGAAAACTCGTCCAGTGGCCAAAACTATTCCCAACGTTTTTGTTGGTCCAACACACATACACAACACAACCTTCCCAAATTGGTTTGTTCCCTCGGTTAGCCCATCTATCTCAAGGACATGTTGTACTAAAGTTGAATGGTGTTCCCAAGGCCTCTTGGGAAATTCATCCAAAATAATCTTGCAAAAACTAAATCCCTTATTGCATATGATTCCTTTGGTACATCTAGAAGTCTAAACATCTTGCTGATATAAACTCTAGTTATACTTGGGGCTTGATGAGTCATACGCAGAGGGAAAAAATGTGAACTCTTCATTAGAGTGTCAACTGTCACGACTATTAGGTCATGCCTCCTTGCCATCAACAACAATTCAACAGTGAAGTTTGTCGAAGTGACCTCCCATGTTGATTCTAGAATAACATGTGGTCATAGCAATCTTGTTGAATGTCTATGTTCAACCTTCACCTTTCAACCTTCTAAACATCTCACCACATAGTTGACGATGTATGCCTTTATCCCTTCTAGAAGAATAAGGGTTTAAGGTCAGTCCTCATCTTCCTGACTCTTAGATGAGCCATGTACACTGCTTTATGAGCTTCGCATAAGATCAAACTTCTCAATTCATTGTTGGGATGCAAGTAAATCTGATTTTTATATCACAAGGACATGTCGTTGTCCATAGTATATCCCTCAATTTTGGTACCATTATGGTGTCTCTCCCGAAATAAAAACATTCCTTAACCTTTTTATACCAGTGAACGTTGTGTTGTAGTTAGAATATTTTTGCACAGATTCCTTTGAACAGATATCACTTGAAAATATGTGTGGTCTCCGACTGAACACGTCTTCTACTCTGTTCATTGTTCCCTTTAAGTAGGAAACCGAAAAATCATACTCGATCAAAAGTTCTGCCCAACGCCTTTGTCACACATTCAAGCTATTTTGTGTAAAAAAAAAGGTATTATAAACCATAGTGGTCCATTTTTAGTTCGAATTTTCATCCAATTAGGTAGTGTCTCCACATTATCAGGGCATACACAATGTCTAACAACTCCAAATCGTGTGTCACGTAGTTCTCATCAAGCATGAGTGCATAACAAGAATCCCTCATACATGCGAGGCAATTTTAGTGTTGGCGTTGTTGTCAAGAGCTCCTTGAACCTTTGAAATGCTTATGCACATTTCTCAATCCACACAAATGACTTTTTCTTCGCTTTCAATTCTGTAATCGGAATTGATATCTTCAAGAAACCCTCAATGAATCGTCAATAATATCCTACTAAAACCATGAATCCACACACATTTGGGACATTCATCAGTGCAGGCCACTCCACAATATCCTCTACCTTAGTTGGATCGACAACGATGCCTTTGCTGGAGATAACATGCCCTAAGTAATGAATCCTCGATAGCTTTGTGACCGCTTCCCATAATTTGTTCTCTGGCAACACTTTAGTACCAAGTGTAAAATTTATTCTTAGTCTTCTGTCATCCGAGAAAATATCAAAATGTCATTAAGGAATACTTGAAGGTAGTCAAGAAGAGTCTCCATGCTACATCCTTCTCTTGTATGAAATTAACAAGAGAACTCCAAGGCAATACACTTGGACATATAGGTCATAGTTTCAACAACTCCTTTAGTTTCACTTTCGACTCTAGTAAGTCAGGGGTTGACATCCGATAAGTCTCTCTTTCCATCGATTCAGTTCGAGGTTTTAGGTCGATGGTAAATTCCATCTTGGCTTCGAGCGACACACCTTGAAACTCTTTTGGGAATCACGTCCACAAAATCTCATACTACCATAAGTTATTCTAATCCTTCTGCCATGCCCTTGACGTTCAGTGCTAAGTATGCATATAACTTACATCCCTGTGTGTGCTCTCTTGTAGTTATAGGGAAGAAATGAACCTCGGGGATACTCCCTATTTTATTCCTATAATAACACTTCTCTGTCCTTCATCATCGGTCCAAATCAACCGCCTCATCTTATCATTGAGTATCACATCATGTGATTCCACTAATCCATATTGATCATTTTATTATAAGATCTTAAGATCATGACGTAGGTCAGACTTCATTACACTATCCCCCGGCTAAAGAGGCAATTCATACCCCTTCCTCCAACAACATGGTTGGTACCCGAAGCCACATCGACGAATCTAAACTCGTCCTGTCAAATACCTTGCCCAAATCCCTTCAAAGGGGTACTAGAATTAGAGATCTCCGTAGCACCAAGGTCTAACAAATAATGAAAGTTCATTTGGTGATGGCGCCTGAGTCCTCAAGCATAGTGGAATGCTTCTTGGCCTACCAATTATTTAGCATGGTTATGAATCCTATGGGCCTTTCCCATATCGACCACGGGAGTGTGTCCTGTTAACTCGGTCACTCTCATCCTTTCAACCAGACAATCTTGCTGGTAAGGTGACTCTCCACATGTCCATCACCCACCTTTGGTCCAGTACTCCTGGCCCCAGAATAGAATTTTTTGGCCCACCAGCCTAAGATCATGGTATGTTATGATGATAAGCATAAAAGACAGTTGCTAGTGGTGTTGTCGTGGATGCGGTGGTCCTGTGTAGAGAGCCCTCTACAAAGGAACCTATCATTAAGTTGTTGTGAAAAAGGGTCCTAGAAACATATCTTGATACCAAGAGGTCTGGTCTGGACGACATTTGATGCTACTACACACTAGATGTTGTCAGTCAAGATGGTCTTGTAGGAGTCCTATCCGCACTCCCTCGGTCAAATCTTCCTTATCTAAGAGGCCTACTAGACTACATCATGCAACGTTTGAGGCATTTAGATACTCACCTTCGCATGAAAGTTGGATTTAATTATGGTCACGAACTTGCTGATCTCTAGCTTCTTTTTGTTCCGATGTGGGGCATACCAAAGTAGATCCATAGATCTAGTCTCATATTCCTACACCATATGATCACCCTGTCGCAAGATGATGAACTCATCGAGTTGGAGCTCAATGAATTCCTCTGACAAATACCGCATATGTGGACCTTTGTTCTAGAGACTGAAATCACGAAGCGTGAATCAAATTGCCTGGCTCTCCAGCCATGCCTCGACGATTGAGTCATCCATGGCACTCTTGGACTCGAGAAATTAACCATCTTGAGTTTTCCATGAAATCTACCATTATTGGATGGGCCAGGCTGTAGACCCTTACAGGTACAAGCACCCTACACTTATCCGAGCACAGAAAGCTAGTCATTCCCTCTGACATTTCCCCAAAGGGACCTTGTCAAACCCAACACATCTTACATGGAAATCCTCTCATGCTCAAGACTTGTTCTTATCCTTGGGGGTTGGACCCCTCTAACGCGAGTGTGCCTGGAGGTGTCGTGCCTCCTCCCCTAGCACTATGTTGTGGATATCTACAATGTCCTCTAACTTTGATTACTGCAAGGATAGGTTAATAATTCAATTAGTGTTGAGTATAAATCAAGGTCCTAATTCAGTGGAAGGAGTGGATATCCATAGTCACAGGGTTAAACCCGTAATGATACCATATGTAACGACCCCACCGTTACGACAACCAAACGACATGCCACAGGTAAAAAATAACCCTTTTTTTTCTTTTTTAAAACGTTGTGTTAGGAAAATTTAAACATCATAACAAATAACAACATCATCGGCACATCTATCACATAAATTAATGAAAAAATAATGATGCATTAACAATCCAATACGAAACATGGCCGACACCTCATCACCATGGATCATGACACACACACCAATGTATTAACATATTAATTAACAACATCCTAGCTTCATTGCATTCTACCATTAAAAATGACGCAATACAGTACAAATCTTAACCTTCCAGGCATCTCATAAGGACCATCAATTCTAACTCACAATTAAACATGGTGCACAGGTAACCATCATTGTTATCAACATACATCAACATTAAATATTTGTTACCTACAAGAGTAATAATCCCTAAACATCCTCATGTGAACTTATTAAAGGGCATGAGATTAAATAACAATTAAATTTATTACACGAGTAAATCAATCACCTGAATTCAACACAATTATAAATAATTCTGAGGTGCAAGAAAGAATGACGAAGCAATCACATGCCACTAAATTAAGGCACACACATAATTATTATTACTTAACCAATCGTGCATTATTATAAAAATCATTGTGCAAGTGAACTAACCACTTAATCATTCATCATTCATATAACGACGCAAGATAAGACATCACGTAGTCAACTATGTCTTATCTTCAAGACGCCAACCATTTAATTGTTAGAATTCACACGTCAAACCATGGCGACGTGTAGGAAGAGACTAAATATAATTACACGTCAGGACACCAATATAATTTTCAATTAAATTGATGGCACAAAGGACGTGTTCTAAAACAACATAATTTTCACAAGATTAAGACGCGAAAGTAGATTAGTTATTAAAGCAATTCTACTCCACCAAGTATGAAAGCGCAAGAGTAAATCAATTTTTTAGACAATCATTGGCCAACAAAAAAAAGGATGTAAGAGAAAACTTTATTTGTTCAATGCGCAAAAATAGAAAAAATAAGCAATTATACTTCAACATTAAAGAAAAGGCACAAGAAAATCTGATTACTCTAAATCTCAAATTCAATAAATTAGAAAAAGACTCCCGCTCAAGAATCTACAATACAATATGGTAAGATTTAAAATTGGTGAAGCCATCCTGGTTTCACTATTACAATATCTACTACAATATGTAAAAAGGTAACCCACATGCAAAATTCTTAAAACGATGATAAAAACCACCCACACCTATCGACCTAAGTTAAAGATCACAGTTCAAAGTGCCTAGCGAGGACACTATTCCCAATCTTGATCATCAAAATCCACAGTCTAAGCATCAATAACCTAACAGTGTCATGCACAACATTTTTACGGAAAGGACTAACTGAACAAGGGTAATAAAAGGGGTGGAATGACCATAAGACACCTAGTAATGAAAATTAGTAAAGTAAAAAAAAATCCAAACTTCCTTAGTTGGAAATCATCCCATGGCTCCTTAGTTAGGATAAAATTTTGTCATTGGGCTCAAGTATGTTTAAAAAAATATCCCGCAAAAACTAAGTAATTCTTACCTACAATAATAAATAAATGTGGTACAACCAATTCTTGTTATTTAAAGGAGGACAACTTTACTAACGTGAAAACATGCATGCCAAGTTAGTTTGGTATAACCACTTCGGTATTTAATTTTATAACCAGCCTTTAATATTGCGGTAGCCCATTAGCATCACTTTGGAGTTTAAGGTGATAATTATCAATATTATTAGAAATTAGATGTTTAATTTTAAGGATTTACTTTTCTATTATTATGGGTCAGTTTTTAATGTTGTAGTGACTATTGGGGTTTGGAGTTATAGAGGTTAAGGGTAATGTTGTAGTGGCCATTGGGATTTGGAGTTATAGAAGTTAAGGGTTATAGGCTATAAGGCTTAGTGGTTATAGGTTTTAAGGTTTAAGAGTTATATAGGTTAATACTTGGGGGTAATAATGATTATAATTGTTATGGTTTAGATGATTTAGGTGTTAAAGACCTCAATGGTTAAAAAAACTAAGGTTTATATGATTAGGGATTGCAAAATATAAGGGTTTAAGCATTAGGAAAATAATGGATTGTAGAGGTTAGGAGTGCTAGTGATTATAAGTTATATGCATCATAGAGGTTATGGGTTAGGACTTATAATTTTATGGACTTTAGATTATATGGATCATACTGGTTAGGGGTCATATGGGTTATAAAGATTGGGTTATAAATGGGTTAGTTTGTGTTTACACTCTTTATGTTCTATAGGAATTAAGAAATTATGGTGATAGTGGTTTAATAGTTAGAAGGTTTATGGGTCTTAGAGTTTACAAGGGTTAATGACTATAAGGGTGAAATATTCTTGGTTAGGTTAAACTAGTTTAGGGTTAGAGGACATACTCATTAAGGGTAATAGATATTAGGGGCGATATGGGTTACATTAGTTCAAGATAATAAGAGTAGAAAGGGTTGGGTTATATTGGTTAAAGGAATTAGGTGTGATATTGATTACATGAGTTAAGGATTAAGGGTTAGGGATAATAAGGGTTAAGGGTTATAAGATCATGGGTTAGGGATTAAAACTTATATGGCTTATGATTCATAGGGATTAAATATTACTAAGGTTATGGTTTCTTTGGATTACAAGGTGTAAGGTGTTCGAGGATTCAATAACATGGAAACATGGTTATGGTCAACAAATATTTTTAGAAAGACAATGGTATTTGAAGTCGCCTTTTTTATTAATATTTTATTTAAATATATTTTTTATCCCTTTCTATTTAATATGGTTAGCAAATTGTTTTAAAAAGATAATGGTATTTGAAGTAAACCTTTTTTATTGATACTTTATTTAAATATCTTTTTTATCTCTCTAACTATTTAAGAGAGCCTAATATAAGATAATTATTTCTCTATACTTAAGAGATTCAAAGTTAAGATGCATATACTAATGTATTCCAAAGTTTTACTCTTCTCTATATTTGAAAAATATCAAATTAAAATTAATTTTTATTATACATTTCAAATTATTGATCCCTCTCCTAAAACTAAAACAAATCTATAATATTATATTCAAAATTATGTAATTTTAATATGTATCACATTTTTCCATTTGTAATGTTTATTAATATCTTCATTCTACACTTAATTACAATGTTCAACCAAAAAGGTGCTCACAACAATCATTTCCTAAACACTAACTTAATTGGAAACATTATTGATTTGATAAATATATCTATTTAATTTTTTATTTTGTTAACATTGAATTTTTAAGAGGGATAAAAATTACATTCTCAATAATGCATACAGACAACATGCATCATTTAAGGCAGCAAGAATGGCCCTCAAAAAGTGACTTTATAAGATAAAAAAAAAAAAACTACAGAGAATAGCCACCAATCTCAGCCCAAAAAACTATTAAACATTGAATTGATAAAAAAGAAAAATATTTATTTTTTAAAAATATTAATAATTTTAATCTTTTAAAATAAATTGAATTCTTGATTAAGTAGCAAAATTTCATGAAATTTAATAAATTTGTCTGATAAAATCATTTTAGTCAAGATATTTGTTGATCCCTGATAATTATTAATGTGACTCACAAAAGCTTTTAAATTAAATTTTAGTTTATATATTACAATATATTTTACCTTTTATTCTAAATTATTAATCTCTCAGCTTAATTAAAAAATACGGAAATTCAAATTACTAAAAATTCCACAACACTGAGCTTGCGGTACTCGAATGACTAATTGGAGGAGCCATTCCTTTGGATATTGGACATAAAATAAAAGGATTCAACTGTTTACGAGTTTTAATAAATGTTGGAATTCTGTTGTTTCCATGAAGAATTTAAAGTTTATACTGTGGAGAAGCTTACGAATGGATGAAGAATTTTATGAATATTTTTGGCTTTGGATAAAAAAATTGAATGATTTAAGTTATTAATTTTTTTGTATTTAATAAATTTTATTAAAATGAATCTTATTTCTTTTCATTCTTAATAATTTTTAAAATAATAATACATTTATATTTATATATTTTAATATTTATGAATATTTATGAAATATTTATTTATTTTAATATTTATGAATATTTAATTTTTAAAATAATAATACATTTATATTTATATATTTTAATATTTATGAATATTTATGAAATATTTATTTATTTTAATATTTATGAATATTTATGAAATATTTATATATTTTAATATTTATAAACATTCTTAATTTTACATAATTATATTGCCAATTCAAACACTTGATTATTATTAAGACAACTTTTGTGATATTTAAAATATATGTTATTTTTAATTTTACATAATTATATTGTCAACTCAAACACTTGATTATCATTAAAGACGACTTTTGTTATACTTAAAATATATGTTAGGGTAAATAGATAAAATTAAACTAAGTTGAGGAATTTACTAATTTTAATTTTTTTTTAAAATATAAATAAATTAAAATAATTATTAATCTCACTACATTTAATAAATTTTCGTTTAAAATATTAAAATATATAATAATATATTTTAAGTTGTTAATTTTTTATTTAATTATTTTTAATTATTTTTTATAAATTTAAAATTATATTAATATATTTTAAATCTTTTAAAATATCTATTAATTCATGTCAATGGGTTATGTTTTTTTTTTTATTATTATTATTATAAATACCTTTTACTTTATATATAATTTTAACTGGCTAAACTTGAGCACAAAACTAAACATGGCTCTTGTCTAAAGTTAAGTAGTACATGGCTCTTGTCTAAAGTTAAGTAGTTGGCTTTGACACTCATTGGATTGAGTTTTGGGCAAGTTAAAGTTAGGGTTTTTAATATTGGTTTTGCCTTTTTGAAAAAAGCTACTCTAATTGATGATAATTTGATTTTCAATTTACAATAATTTTTATTTACATGCATAAATATTCAACAATTTTTATTTAAACGCATAAATTTTCAACTATTTTTATTTAAATGCATAAATTTTCAACTGCTTTAATCTAATTTTGAACTTCATTTCAAATTATTCTTGATTGATCATCCACCTAGCTGCCATATATAAATTATCTTTGTATTGTAATTCTTCTAAAAGTTTAAGTGAAATTTCTGAATTTATGATTTTGATTTCTATGGTTCTTATACCTCGAAAGATTTTGATATAAAAGTATTAATCTTTATATTAGAAGTTTCTATGTTTGATATAAAAGTAAGAGTACTTGTTCAAGTAGTTTTTGAGTTTATATAAAATTAGTAATTTTTGTTAAAGAAGCTTATGAGTTATGATTACAATATAATTTGAACTTTTATACTATCAAAATGTTCAAATTCCATTATGCTCTCTTTTTTAATTAAATTGATTAAAGTTAAATAGCTATGTCACAACTCACTTGTTATTTTGTGTAGCTTTTCTAAATATTTTAAGTGTTTTAATTAGAGGTCTATCAATGTAGAAAAATTTTGGTAACATTTTTTTAGTTGAGTTTATGATAAATAAGATACTTGTAAATTATTATGATACATTTTATCTAGTTTGTAATTTTAACTTAAAAAAAAAAAGTTGAAAAGAAAAAGTGATTTTTGGTGTTTATTAAAAATATAAT
>ML776699.1:497240-569873 GCA_009831015.1 Picea engelmannii
TAACGTGTCTATCTTAGTATGTTTTGAAACAACCCTTATGTGAAAAAGTTCAATTCTTGTTTTCTCTTGTTGAGTTACATCGACATTAGCATTACTTGAAGAGCTAGTACTAGCAACATAATTATTACCTTGGTAACCCATGGATGTGATCTTTGTCTCATCACCAGAATCTGAACCCAAGTCTTGTAGAACAGTCACAACAGTCTTTGACTTCCCTTTGCCGTTGTTGCCAAACTTTTTGGGTCTTCTTTCAGGATGAAGCTTCCAACAGTGGTCTTCATCATGGCCATCTTTTGAACAATGTTTACATGTGAACTTTTCTCCCTCCATCTTCACAGCAACATTCTTCCTGCCATTGCCTTTGAATTTCTTCTTCCCTTTGTCTCCCTGGCTGTATGTCTTCTTGAAACCCTCATGAGTATCGTTCCTTTCCCTTGCTTCCAAATGAGAAGCTTGTACACAAACCTCATCTAGATTTGAAGGATTAAACATAAGTATAGTATGCCTCAAATAACTATGCAAAGCACCAATATATTTGAGCAATGTTTCCTGTGAAGACAAATCAACTCCCAAAACCAAATCTCTTCTCCTAAATTCCTAAGTGAAACTTTGTACATTCTGCCCTTTAGCTTGTCTAAAATTCTGCCATTCCATGGTTGCCTTTTGTTTATATGCCAATGGATAAAATTGTTTTTTAATTGCTATAATGAAATCATTCCAAGAAAGCAAATTTTTTCCATAATTTTTCATTTCTTCCTGTGTCTTAGATTCCCACCAAATAAGTGTTGAACCATCTAATCTTAATGAAGCAAGTTAAATTTTGGTTTCATCATTTTGAATCTTTTGTATTCTAGAATATACTTCAATTTGACGTATCCAGTTATCTAACTATTCAGCGTTAACTTCTCCATTATAAATTGGCAACTCAAATTTTATATCAAGCTTTAATGACGGAATTTGCAAAGGAGTTTTACCATGCCCATTTGGAAGATGTTTCAAACTGGCAGAAGAAGAAGAAGAAGATGATGATGGAGGAGGAGAGGGTGGTGGAGAAGCACCATTCCCTCCATTTCCGCATGGAGTTTTGTCACCACCGCCTTCCTTATGCATTGAAGGGTTGGAGCCTTCACCCTGCGACATTATGTTCCGTTCCAAAAAGATATTCATCATATCTCTCAACTCCATGACAGCCTCTCTGAGATCTTCATTTTCAGCCGGAACACGTTCATGACTTTCTGCATGAGCCATGCTTGGTGAATGTCTCTCTGAAACTTGTGGTGAACGAATCTACTTCCTCCTTGTCGGATGAGAACTTGGCTCCACAAGTTGACCTTCTCCTCTTGTGAGTTTCAACCTTGTCAGTATCAGAAACAAAACTTTCAAACAATCAAGTCTTCAAAACCAGTGCTCTGATACCAACTTGATCTAAAAAAGAAAGAAGACTTGAAAAACTTGAAAACTTATTGCAAGTGAATGTTATGTGTTGAAAAACAAAAGGATCAGTTTGCAACACATAAATTAAAGGATTAATTATACAAATTATACATAGACAGCAGCATAATCAATGAACATAAACACATAAGCACAACAAATGATAAAGGAGTTCACCCCTTTTATGGGCTACATCTCCTGGTCCAGCTTCCAATGGATCATTATTATTAATTGTTCAAAAAGTTCTCAAAAACATGTCTTACAATGCTCAAAATGAAAAAACCGACTGCTCCAATGGCTTCAGAGTGTCCCAAAACCCCTGTCTGGGCTCTTTCGGCACCTCAATCGGTCGAAAAATGAAGAAATTAGGCCTCCTGGAAGTCTCCCTCTTCAACTTGTTGTCTCTGCATCTACAAAACACACCCTTCATGAATGAACCTAGCTCACACCCATTTTAAAGTGTGAAAACCCAGCATCGGGTGCAACCGCGCCAACAGTGCAAACCGTAGAATGGTTAAGGGTGCGCCAGCCCCTAACCGCCTCGGCACCTAGGCGTATGGCGCATATGACCGCACTCTTGGCTAAAAGGTGGTTAATTCATTTTACAACTACCCAACGCTCCACATATGGTCATATGGTCAATAGGCATACGACCAAATGCCAAGTTTCAAATCACGTGCATATATAATGGGGCGGCTATATATTATACAACACGGTCATATAAAAATAGTTCAAATGACCATGGGTCGGGGCTAAGCCTTGGCCCGACCCCACCCATATATACATAATATGCATTTTAAATAAATTAAAATACATGGTTATAACAAGAACCATGCGGCGGTGTAGTGGTCAGACTGTTATGTGAAGGCGTTACATGGGGGGGAGGTCCGGGGGTCGAACCCCATGGACTCCCATATATTTTACACATAACTAATGACCACACAATGAGTGACACGTGGCACCTCCAGATTGGTCCACGTGTCCTCATTCCATTTGCCATCCAACAGACATGTGTCGACTCCTGACTTTCCAACTGTCGACCAACCATCATCTGCCACATCACCCCTTTACGGTCGTACAGCATGTACGTCCCTGCCACGTCAAACCGTACGGACTGTATGGACTGTACAATTAGCACCAAAATTTTTGCCTGGTTGCCTTGACAAACAGATCGCGATATCTTCTCCATACGGAGTCTATTTGATAAAGTAAATATACCACTGAAATCAGGAAGACGAGACGGACACAATGGCACTATTTTCGTCGTGTTCTGAGCACTTTGAAATTTGAGCAAAATTTTGATCCCCTCATCATGTATAATAGTATGAGTTTTAATATATTTGAAGGTAATATTATTCTATATGGATAGTACATGTCATTTCATTTCTAGTGGTATGTGGAATGTCACATAACTCCTCAAGGTTTGAGAGTTATGGCCTTACGAAGTTGGAGGACCCTCATATGTTGGCTTGAAGCCCCAAAAATTCAAAGAAGTCAAAGATCTTGCAAAGAAGAAATTATTATTTAAATGATAAAGTAAAGTGACATAGGGATGAAAACATATATACAGGAACATGGATTTGAAATTTGGAAATCAATTGTAGATGGATACACAACACCAACAGTTCTGCCAATAAATTATAAAGAAGTGAAACTCGGTCATAATAATTCCAAATACAAAAATGCACTTCTGAATGGTCCTAATGAAATGGTATTCACCAAAGTTGCACATTGTAAATCTGCTAGAGAGATTTGGGACAAAATTCAAAATATTTGTGAAGGAGATTCAAAAGTTAAAGAAACAAAGCTTCAAACTTATAGAAGCGAGTTAGAAAAACTTAAGATGAAGGAAAATGAGAATATTGCAGCTTATGTTTTACGAGTTGATGAAACAGTAAATGAAATCATAGGATTGGAAGAAGAAATCGAAGAATCTTTAATTGTTCAAAAAGTACTAAGATCTCTTCCTATGAGATTTGACCCTAAGATATCAACACTAGAAGAAATATCAGATCTAAACTGAATAAGCATGGGTGAATTACATGGGATCTTCATAGCATATGAAATGAGAACTTAGCAGGAAAATTTGGATATAAAAGAAGCAGCCTTCAAAACATCCAAAAATTCAAAGAAAAAGGGAAGGTAAAAAGAAGAACATAGCAACAACAGTGACGTCTCAGAAGATGATGAAGAAGTGGCCAACTTTGTCAAAAGACTGAACAAGGGAACTGACAGTAGGTATAGAGGTAAGATTCCTTTAATTTGTTTTAATTGTGATGGTATTGGTCATTTTTTTAACAAATGTACTTATAAGAAAAAGAGAAATGATGAAGGCTACTCAAAATGAAAACAAACATATAAAGGCAAAATAACCATAAAGAAAGTTTTCAAAAAAGATCATGCACCAAATAAGACATCTCATCATCAGATGAAGATGAAGTCAGTGACAGTGAGACATAAAGAGTTTTATTCATGGCAGTAGAAGACTCTGATAAAGAAGACTCCAAAGAAGAATATGAAGAAGTCAAATAAGAAATTGAAGAGGTGGAATTTGACTACCAAGAGGATTTAATGTGTGCTATAGAAGTTATCAGAAGAGAAAAGAAGAAAAACAAGAAACTAGAAGCAGAACTAGACAAGAAAGAAGACACTCAAGAACTAGAACAAATGATCACAAATTTGAAGGTTCAAATAGAAGAATATAAAAGAATTGAATAAGCACTCAAAGAACAACTAGAAGAAAAAGACAAGATCATTGGAAATTTGGAAGAGGAGATTGTCACATTAAGAAAGGATATTCAAAATAAAAATATGCAGAACAACTCAAATGTTTTGGATGACATTATCAACAGTCAAAAATATCATCATGACAAGTCAGGACTTGGATACAATCAGACAGAAAAAGGATCAAGATGCAAAACAACGGAGCAAGAAACATATAAAAAACGTTATGCAGAAACAATCAAGGGGGATAGGAATATCTACAAGGAAGATTACAGGGACACTCCTCCATCGAGAAGATTCATATTTCACAATCAACAACTGACAGATGGGCCTCAGAAAGAAGAATAATTTACAAGAGTACCTCCTTTCAAAAGATCTTCAACTCCCAGGTATCAAAGTACTTTTTTCGTTTATGTTATGGATGTAATAATTTTGGACATAAAGTTGTGAATTGCAGAGCTAACAACAAGAACACAAAAAACTTTGAAATTCATACAGAAAGGGGTTATCCAAGAAGTCCTAGTGAAACATAGAGAAGAAGTTACAATGGGTTTGAATCTTTGACCACTGAAGGGGAATGTTACAAACGTAGCAATTTTGGACACATGGCCAAAGATTGCAGAATGACAGTCCCTCCTAGAGAACCGCAATAGAATAGAAATAGTCACAGACAAGAACCTCATAAAAGGACATGGATAAGAAAGAAATATCAATATAGCAATGAAGAATTCACACTCGCTCTACAAGCTAAGCATAAGAAATGTGGTTTGTATGTTGATAGTGGTTGTTCAAAATACCTGAAAAGTGATAGAGACATGTTTCTTACATTACAAAAGGTAAGAGATGGATCAGTCTCCTTCGGAAATGATGATTCAACTAAAATCGTTGGAAAAGGCATAGTAAGAATTGGGAACAAGAATACCAAGGCAGAAAATGTTCTACTAGTAGAAGATATGAAACATAATCTTCTAAGTGTGAGTCAAATGTGTGAACAATGTCATAAATTTACTTTCAATTCACAAAAGTGTGAGATAAGAAAATAAGGTTTAGGAAAATTGATTGCTATAGCTGCAAGAGCTTTAAGAAACATATATGTATTAAGTGAAATTGGAAATGAAAAGTGTTGTCTAGGAAAGGAGGATGAAATTTGTCTATGGCACAGAAGAATGGGTCACATACATTTTGATAACCTTTCCAAAGTCAACAGAAGAGAAGAGGTCAGAGAAATGCCTTGGATCATGAAAACAACTAACACTTTATGTAAGCATTGTCAACAAGGAAACCAAACAAATACCAGGTTCAAATCAAAGGAATATTCAACGACAAGACCACTGGAAATTGTGCATACTGATCTATTTCGACCAACTACAACAAAGGGTTTAAAAGGTGAGAAATACTTTATGTTATTATTTGATGATTATACAAGAATGAATGCAATTTTCTTTCTCAAGAATAAGTCAGAAGATTTTGAAAACTTCAATATATACAAGGAAATGGTTGAAAATTAAATGGACTCAAAAATCAAATGCTTGAGATCTGATAATGGAGAAGAGCTCACTTCAAAGGAATTTATGGACTACTGCAGCAGTCATGGAATAAAAAGGTAATTCTCCATTGCTAGGACACCTCAACAGAATGGAGTTGTTGAAAGAAAGAACAGGACAGTACACAAAATGGTTCGAACAATGCTAATGGATTCCAAATTGACAGATATGTTTTGGACATAGGCAGTGCATACAATATTTCACATTCAAAACATAGTAATTCTCATAAAAAACACTGACAAAAATCCCTACAAGCTATGGAAAGGAAGACCATCAAATGTGAAGCACTTCATATTTTTTGGAGGAAAATGCTACATCAAAAGAGAAGATGGAAAAATGGGAAAGTTTGAACCTCATGTGGATAAATGAGTACTTGTTGGTTACTCAAGTACAAGGAAATCATACAAGTGTTACAATTTGAGATTGAACAAAGTTGTAGAAAGAATCAACATAATAATTGATGAAACAGGCAGACCAGAATCAAAGGAAGAAGAAAATGAATCAATGGAACAACTTTTCGAAGAAGAAGCAGAAGATGAAAAGGAAATAGAAGAGGAAGATGAAGAGAATCTGACATAAGCATAAGAGAAAGTTCAACAAGTGCCTCCAAATAAACCTAGCAGACGAGTACAGAAGAATCATCCTTTATATCAGATTATCGGAGTCAAAGATGCAGGAGTTGAGACTAGAAGAAGAATTTGTTCACCAGAACAAACACACCTAGCACTCACATCTACGATTGAACCAACCTATTTTGAAGAGGCCAGCAAGGATGAATTTTGTAACAAGGCCATGGATGAAGAATTGGATCAAATAGAGAAAAATGGCACTTCAGAATGGGTTCCAAGACCAAAGGATAAGAATGTGATCGACACAAAGTGGGTATACAAGAATAAATTGAATGAATATGGAGATGTTACAAGGAACAAATCTATATTGTTATGTAAAGGATATGCACAGGTTGAGGGAATCGACTTTGAAGAGACATTTTCCCTAGTTGCCAGAATGGAACCAATCTGATTTCATTTAGCTTATGCATGCTCAAAAAATATTAAAGTGTATCATATGGAATCAAAATTAGCTTTTATGAATGGGGAACTTAAAGAAAAAGTCTACATTGAACAACCAGAAGGATTTCAGTTGTCAGAGAATGCAGAATATGTGTGCAAATTATAGAAGGCCTTGTATGGTCTAAAACAGGCTCCTAGAGCATGGTACTCTACACTGGATAAATATATACAACAGGTAGGGTTCAGAAAAGGAAGTGCAAACAACAACCTCTACATCAAGGTAAGTCAAGGTAATATTTTATTAATTGAAGTTTGTGTTGGTGATATTATTTTTGGTAGTGATGATGACAGGTTAAGATAGAAATTTGCAAAGGATATACAGAATGAATTTGAAATGTCGTTACTTGGAGAACTATCCTTCTTTCTGGGACTTCAAATATGTCAAAGAAACTAAAGAATTTTTATATCTCAAACCAAGTATATCATAGAAATGCTAAAGAGGTTATGAATAGAAGATTTCAAAATAGTTGCAAGTTAAGCAAAGATCATGACTCAAAGTCTGTAGATCAGATGCAATACAAGTCAATGATTGGCAGCCTACTATATGTGACAACATCCAGACCAGATGTAATGTAGGCAATTGGACAGGTGGGACAATTTCAAGAAGCACCAAAGGAATCACATGTATTAGCACTGAAGATAATTTTCATATATCTCAAAAGAACATGAGTTTGGATTATGCTATCCAAAAGGAAAGGATCTATCTCTTATTGCCTACACAAATGCAGATTGGGTAGGTTGATTTGATGACTGATGAAGCATCAGTGGAGAAAATTTCTACTTGGTTCAGTGTTTAGTATCATGGCTAAGAAATAAACTATCATCAGTATCTCTATCTACGGTCGATGCAGAGTATATTGCAGCAACAACATGTTGTACATGGGTTCTTTGGATGAAAAAAACTTTGACAGATATGCAGGTTGAGTATGATGAGCCCATTCCAATCTATTGTGATAATACAAGTGCCATCAGTATCTCAAAGAACTTGGCTATGCACTCCAAGACGAAGCACATTCCAATCAAGTATCACTTTCTACATGAGCAAGTTGCATAAAACAACATCAGAGTTGAGTATGTGGGCACAAAAGAACAAGTGGTAGAAATATTTACAAAACCACATCCATGGGAAGCCTTTGAGTATATTCACCAGAGAATCAGAGTTATTTCTACTCCAAAATGAATGATTTTGGATGCTTATCTTATATCTCTTAGATGTATACAAGGAACCACCATAAAGAGGACAGTTCAGTCAAGGGGAGCAGCCCCAAATGGATAGATACATTTTCCATTGGTGACAAAGAGTGGGAGATTCATCAGATGCAGAGGAAAGAGGCGTGGTTCCAGGGGGAGCAATGGCCAGAGATATGTATAGGACAGAGGCATGTTTCTAAGGAGAGCATGAGTGATATAACTTCAATATTGCATGACATAATTTTAGTATTGCATCAGAGTGTTTCCATCAATGCCAAAGGGGGATATTCTTGATTAAGGTTGGTTGTCATTGATGTCAAACCTTGAAGAAAGTCTGGTAGAAAATTTCGGTAGAAAAAAGGTTTGGGTAATGGACCGAAGGTTGTTTCATGTATAACGATATGAGTTTTAATATATTTGAAGGTAACACTATTATATATGTATATTGCATGTCATGCCATTTCTTATGGTATGTGGAACATCACATGACTCCTCACAGTTTGAGAGTTATGGCCTTACGAAGTTGGAGAACCCTCATATGTTGGCTTGAAGCCCCAAAAGGTCAAAGAATTCAAAGATATTGCAAAGAATAAATTATTATTTAAATGATAAAGTAAAGTGAAAAAGTCAAGAAGGATTATTTAAATAATAAAGTGAAGTGACAAAATCAAAGAAGATTATTTAAATGATAAAGTGATGTGACAAAGTTAAGGAGGAATATTTAAATGATAATGTAATGGGGAAATTTCTAATTATGGAAAGTGGTTAACCCTAAAAATGAGGAAAATAGGTTAAGTGACCTATAAATGAGTTAAGTGACCTAGAAATGGGTTAAGTGACCTAGAAGATGCTTCTAAGGAAGATATTTGGAGAGTATAAATAAGAGGCAAGGCTCTCTCATTTCACATCACACTTGATCATATTGAATATATATAGGTGATTGAGGTAACCAAAGGATATTTTAGCCAATTTTCAGAGGGAAGGTGAAGAAAAGAAGGTCAGAATTCAAGGGAGTATAAATTATTTTGATGATGCTTTCTAAGGTATGTTGTTTACAAGTTATCTCACCATTTTCAAAATAACGTTTTTTCTAGAATGATTAAGACCGTGAAATTGATAGGCCATTGATGAAACATATACAAGTATCTGTGGTAAAAAATTCATCTTGTGGATCTGATCTGCCCAAGAAGGCGATCTATAGGAGAAGGTGACCATGCAAGTCATAGCTTGGCTTCTGACCAAAATCTCTCCCCAGGGGTGCAAATATGAATAAGGGCATGCCATTAGTTTGGGTGACCAAGAAAATGGGGATCTAGAACGAGCTAACCTGAGTATGGCCAAGAGGTTTTGTCAATCTCAGAGTGACCTCTAGGGATTAGTGGGAGAAGCCTAGTGCATCCATGAAAGAGGGCACACTCACTTCATTCCCACAAAGAAGAAACCAACAAGGGTGCAAACCCCAGTTGGTGCACCCTCATTTCTGCCTCAGAAAACTCGAAGGAAATAATTTTCTACCTGAGAGAGTGGCTAGATAATCATATAAGCTTGCTCTCAAAGGTGGAAGCATGGAAAGCAGAGTCACTAGGAGGCAACCGTCAAGGAAGGCACACTGGTTATTCTTCAGAAACCCTAAAAATGAAATTGTTGTGAATGTAAAATGAAAACTCAGAAAAGAAAAAAACCAAGACACGTAACTTTAGAAGAAAAGGTAAGAATTATTTATTTTAGTCCTGATTCACCTTATATAACAAGGGAACCATTTATTTTACATATATTTAATTCCTCATCAAAAGGTAAAGAAGTGTTGCACCTAGGTGATTGACTTGTGTGCCCTAGGTGGGTGTTCCCCTAGGTGGCCTCCTTGGCCCAATTCCTCCCTGTTTAGATCTGGAATCGTCCCAACTTCCATGAGAAGATGAATAAGCCTATTGTGCAATACATCAGTTGTGATCCACTTTTCCTTAGCTAGATTTTTGCCTTGGTGGGCTACCAGATATGAAGTGTAAGTCTGGTGTGTTGTAGAGGGACTTCGAGTGTCCAGTATAGTGTCTTTGGCCAATGGGAGTTGGAAATTAGGAATGTTATCGACTGGATGAGTGATGGTGACTGGTTATTCTAAGAGGGAAGGCTCAAACAATTTTGAGTGATTTACATTAATGACATTGTGGATTCCCAGTTGTGGTGGTAGATCCAACCTATATGCATTTCATTCAATCTTGTCAAGGATTGTATACAGACCATATCTGATTGGGAGAAGCTTGTCATGATGGCCTTTGAAGTGCTTCTTATCCAAGTGTAACCATACTTGATCCCCTGTTTGAAAGGCCATGAAGGTTATGTGTTTTTCATGACATTGTTTGGCATGATCTTGGGATTCTTTGAGTCCTGATGTGACTGCACTATGGTGTTGTGCAATTTGTTGGAGAAAACGTTGAGCTGACAGTTGTTCCTGTTGTTGATGGAATGTACCTTGAGGAGCCCAAGTGAGTGGAAGCTCGGTTGGAGATGTTGATTGGAAGCCCAAGTAGAATTCGAAAGGTGAAAAGCCTATAGAAGAATGTGTTTCCTTGTTCTAGCTATGTTGGAGAATGTGTAAGTAATTGTCCCATTGTTTACTACACCCAAAGTGAGTTTGGAGACCATGCACCAAGACTCAGTTGACAACCTATGTTTGGCCATCCGTTTGAGGATGGAATGCAGTAGAAAACTTGAGGTGGCACCCCAATAGCGCCCATATGGTCTTCCAAAATGCACTAAGGAAGAGAGAATGTCTATCTGAGATGACACTGCTTGGGAGGCCAAAATGGGGCCAGACATGACAGAAATAGAGTTTTGTTGTTTGTGTTGTTGTAGTAGTCTTTGTGCATGGGATAAAAAGTGCCATTTTGTTGAATCAACGTACCACTACCTAGATTGCATCATGTTTCTTTTGGGTTGTTGGAAGTCCACTTAGGAAGTCCATTGAGATTGACTCCCAAGGCCAAGAAGGAAGCGACAGTGGTTGATACAACCCATACTTCCGGTTGGATGGCTTGGATTATGAGCATAAGGCACAAGCTATAATAAATTTTGCAACTTGAGGCTACATGGAAGGCCAATGAAAATAGCATTGAAGATGTTGGGTGGTCTTTGTGGTCCCGAAGTGGCCCCCATAGGCTGAAGCATGCACTTCCCTGATGAGAAAGAGGTGGTCTTCTGAGTGTGGAACGCATAGAAAATTCAACTTATATAGCCACCCATCCCGAATAGTGTAGTCTAGGAAGGGGGTCTGATTGATCACTCTGGGGATTTGCAAAGCTTCCCAAATCTCTTGAAAGTTGGTGGCAGTAGAATATTGATCTTTGCATGTGTCATAAGTAGCACAACGTACTTCTAGAATCGAAAGAACTCGAGTGGGAGGTTGACTCAGCAAATCATACATTTTATTAGAAGTGCTTTTCTTGTATATGATGACTAAGTGAAATTGTTGAATGTAGGAGGCCCATTTAAGGTTCCTTTGTTCTTGAATCTTCTATTGAGATTTGATGAAAATCAAAGGGTGGTAGTCACTATGCAGAATGGTTTCTTTACCCAACAAATAATGCCTCCATTGTTTGATTGCTTGCACCAGACTATAAAATTCCTTTTCATAGGTACTATAATTTTTCTTTGCCTCGGACAAGGATTCAGAGTGGTAAGCAATGGGGTGTCCTCCTTGTTTAAGTATGACAACAATAGTATATTGTGAGGTGTCAGAATCATTCTAAAAGGGTTGGGAGAGGTCTGGCAAATGTAAAACATGGGATGAGAAGAGGGTGTCTTTGAGCTGAGCAAAGTGAGTAGTTTCTTATTTGGTCTAGATCAATGTAGAAGAAGTATTTTAGAGCTGATGCAAAGGTCAAGCAAGATTTGAAGAAGAGGGAATGAACTTACGATAGAAATGGATGCCACCCAAAAATATTTTCAACTCCTTAGCTGAAGAAGGTAGAGGCCATTGTTTCAATGCTTGGATGCAAGCTAGATCTAGTTGAATACCCTCTGATCTGACCACAAATCCAAGATAGGGGACTGAAGTCTGACCAAAATATGATTTCTTCTCTTTGACTTGCAACTTGTGTTCTTGGAGAATTTGGAGAACTTGTCAGACATGTTGCATGTGAGTGTCCCATGTTTGACTGAAGATGAGAATGCCATATAAGTAGATGACCACAAATCGACCCAAATGCGCTATGAATATGTCATTGATGAGCCTCATGAAAGCGGTTGGGGCTTTGGTGAGATCGAAAGGCATGACTTTCCACTCAAAAAGACCAAATTTGCGCTTGAACGTTGTTTTCCAAACATCATATCGGTTCATTCGAACTTGATGGTAGCCGGCTGTCAAATCCAATTTAGTAAACCACTTAACTCCTTGGAGGGTGTCGATTAGTTCCTCAATCTGGGAAGGGGGTGATAGAGTTTTATTGTGGCTTTCTTCAAGGCTCGGTAATCAGTGACAAGGCACATTTCAGAGGTATCTCATTTAGGGATGACAAAGACGACAGAAGCACAGGGAGACCATGAGGGTTGGATGTGGACAGAGTTGATGAGGTCGGTTAGTTGTATTTCCATTTCCTCTATTTTCTTAGGGACAAATGGTAAGTAGGGGTGTTAGGTAAGGTAGATTCGAGGATGATATGAATGGAATGGTCAATGTGGCAGGAGGGGGGGAGTCCCTCCGGAGGTTGAAATACCTCTGCGAACTCATGGAGGAGGGGAGTCATAGTTTCAGGAACAGGGTGCGCTATATTGTTTGGTGTTGTTGGGCACACCAAATAGAGAGAGACAGATTGGTTTAACTGTACATGTCGGATTTGTTATTTGGTAGAAGGGGGTTTGGGTTTTGCTGTAGTTAAGATACAAGTGTGGCCTTTTTTGGTAATTTTGTACTAGCGGGATTTGGCTATATAGATATCACTTCTTTGGGTTTGGTATGGGATACCGAGTAGAAAATCTACACAATCCAAGGGGGATACATCACAGAGGACGATATCTTTGGATTGTCCTATGGCGAAAGTGACCAGACAACGCTTGGAAGCAAGGAGGTGAGGGCCATCCTTTTGGGCCCATCCAAGTTGATAGGGTTGTGGATGTGGAGTCATGAAAATATTAAGGAGGTTGACAAGGGCTTGAGACAACAAATTTTTCTAGCTTCCATTGTCCATATTCAGTAAAGCTAAGGCATTTTTGATTTGGTGGTTATGGGTGAAGAGGGGTTGGGTGGATTCGTTCAAATCTTCCTGGGTCATTAGAATCAATGAGGGATCTACTTTTGTGGGATTGTGTGACGTCCCAAAAAAATAAAATATTTTTGAAATTTAAATCTGTTGAAAATTCATTCTATTTTTAGTAAAATTCGAATTTGGAATTTTTTTTCCATTTATGGAAATTACGAATTTTGAATTTGCTGATTGTAATTAATTATTATGACTATTGGGCAGAGACCTGATTTTACCCAACTAACTATTTGAATATGACACTTGTATGAAAACAAAATATTTTATATTGATTGCAGGAGGACAAATGGAACAACCATGTTAAATTTAGCTGACCATGAATCCATGACTGGGGAACACATTGGAATTAACTCTAGGTTGATTGGTACAAGTGGAAAATTAGTGATTTGACCATTGGAAGCCCCTGAAAATCAGGGATTTAGAAAGCTGCAAAAATTCCTAAGGGAGGGAAAAAGTCCCAGGCAAATTAATAAATAGCATATGTGAGGAGGCAGGATGTTGCCAAGTATGCTGGGAAAGGAGACTATTGATCTTTTCCTTGTTTTTATGAGAACTAATGTGTGAGTGTGAGACAAGGGGGATTCTGCTGTAATTAAAGGATATTGTTGGAGAGGAGATTTCAATTCTCCCTCATGGATTCATGGTTAGGCTAGGGGGTGAATCAGGCAATTAGATTGGCTTCCCTGTTCTACGGTTGGGAGGAACATGGTTATTCCCTTTGGCATCCTGCAAATTTGATTCAGATATGTAACTCTACTTTATCCTAGTTAAATTTCATGTGTTGCAATCTGTTTACTTCTATGTATGAATTCTGGTTGAATGTTGTGATGGAAAGATATATAATTTTATTTCCTAGTCATTAGCTAGAAATGGACTTATTTATTTAGATGTGATGCTCAGTAATTATTAAGGTCATTGAATATATTAACCAGTAAGATGAGACCTGTAAAGTTATGAATTGCATAATAGAATGGACCACAGACTGCCTCTATCTTCTTAATTAATTTTCTGTAGAGAAAAAGGAAATAAAATTGGTTTCATAACGTGAGTGAAGTCACGCGTGCCAATGTCTATGGTGAATTATATTCATGTAGATGATTATAGTATACAATGAGCCTACTCTAGTGAATATACAATTCAAATTCAAAGTAAATGCACCCTATACCACTGAGGTACTATTTGATATGCATGAAGACCTGTATAGGTATTTGTTTTTATGAACATATATATATATATATATATATATATTGTATGGGCATTCTATAACAGTGGAATAATGACGCTAGCGTAAAATGACTACAACAAAATATGGAAGAACTAGGTAGATATATAAACATATAAGTAGGGAAATAATTCTACAAACTCGACATAATCCATTACAGAAAGATTTGAGTGTATGTAAATTAGTATGGTTATAATAGTAAATTAGAGATGACTCTGTTAAGAAAAGGCGCACCTATAGTATAACCACAAAATTGTGTCGTAGTAAAAATGCTACTTATTTTTGGTGAGTGGACTGATAATAGGCTTGATTAATAACTGTAGTAGAAAACAAAAGGTAAATAGTAATTTTGTATAGTGATGCCACAATGTTTCATGTTTAAATAGGGAAAGGCAGTTTTGCAGGTATAAAGGAGTAAAGTAAGCATATGAAAAGAAAATAAACACGAATTATGGAAATCTAGATATATTACAATCTCAATTGGACAAATATATTTATGTATATGATGCATAAATGAAATCTGGAAGTCATCACACAATCCCAGTGGAAAACAAAACCCTTAGGCACATTTGTTACTATGCTAGTTCTAGATTTTACCACTGTTCATGGATGAATCGGTTTGGGAAGAGACTGTATAATCAACAGTGAGATTCAATTATGGAGAAAAAAACTAGAATAACATAGAAAATAATTTGAATTTGTAATAATCAATCGTTTTTCAGAAATATCGAGGAAAGTGTTAAACACAAAAAATGACAGATTTGAACCCATATCCACAACAAAGTATCACTTAAAACATAATGATCATATTACTTAAATAGAACGACTGTCTAAATATCACAAGTCCAACCAGGCGCAAGCTTGGCGTATTTTTCTTCGTACGAAAATGTTTATACAAATTAGGGTGTACCTTGTATCAACTAACTTGGAACTGAAAATATTCAAACATTAGGTACGGGACATAGCCTTGACCATCGGTGTATGTAAACTTGAAATAGATGGAAGGACACTATGTTGTAACCTGAATACCTCTTGAGGGAGTGAAGAGAGCATCACCATGCTTTGGCGTGACCGCACCTGCACAAAGTAATGGGAAAACATTAGAATTTATCCAACAAGAATAATATCATTAAATTAAGGAATAGAAAATGTAATTAGAAAGGGGTTGGTGATTTACTTAACTGTAGTGGAAGGTTCCATAACCTTCTCCATCGCACTAACCATGTGACTCCCAGACCGAAAGGGGAAGAGGAGCTTGTGTCCCCCTAATGGGTACCCTCACACATCAAAGGGGTCCATCATTAGCGATGAATACCCATTTTTAATCCAAAGAAACATTGCAGGAATGATATGCGTATAAGAAGCATAAAGTAAGGGTAAATATGAAATCAATGTGACCTTTCAAACATAAACAAAAAGGATTAAACCACATACATCCATTAGAATGTTGCTTCTAACCGATATAATAACACTAGAGAACACTTATTTTAAGCACATAAATTTTAAACAAGTAAGGGAAAACCCGGACACGACACTCTGTCATCTGAGAGACCAACCGATGGAGGAAACCAGGCCAATATGAACAGTTCAATCAAAATAAGATATCCCAAATGCACATTTCTAACAGACACCATGATAAGTTCCTCCACAACAAGAGAATAGCTCGGCCTCGACAGGAAGGCTAGTACAGAGAAAGGGAATAAAATTGTCAAAAGACCTAAACCTTGCTAGGGTACAACCTACCCCTTTTTACAGTAACCTTGAATAAAAAATGAGAATTCTACCATGGAACTGACTGGGAACTAGTAACATGCAGAGACATACTTGACGAGGTAGAAAGAGTCGAATGCATAAATAAAAGAACAATCAAGGACAAACTTACCCCACACAGAGTTGCCCATTGAGAAATTCCTTCCATGATTAACACCCATCGGGCACAAGGGCCGAATCACAAACTCAGGACCATGATGCTAAAGCCAAATGAAAAATGGTCTGAAACATTTTCTTTCTCCTTCACCAAACCAAAAACCAAAATGAAAGTGAAAGCGTTGGAATGACCTTTCATATGGAGTAATGGAGATGGGGTATTCGTACTTGGGCCATGTGAATATGGCAAGTTGTTGACATTGCATTGGGGAACGCAGGCCTAGTATTGAACCAAATAGACTCATCTCAGAACACCATAAATGTTGTAGACATGCCTTTAAGGAAAGATGGTTCTGACCTCTATCAGCTACTCAGAATATTAATGACAAGGTACACCAGGTAGCCTATGTAGGGTTACTATTTACTCTTACAATACTGGTTATGTGTTGAACCTAACCACCATCACATTAACCATCTGAAGTGGATAGTATAATATCATTAGGCACCGAAAATTTCCTGATGGAACGATGGTAACCTAACCTTACTAAGTTTAGCCTCTGTGCACCTTATTTCATGGTGCAAATTAATGTCTAATTTTATACCCAACAGTGTCTGTTTAAAAGTATTCCGAATAATGTTAACCCCTTCTTGTAGACCCTATAATAATATATATAATTATATATATATATATATATATATATCAGAATGAATGTTATAAGGCCTTATATCTACAACCATTGCAATTAATATGATAATGATTCTAAGTAGTGACATATCCTTATCATAAAGTGGGATTTGGAAATGAAAACGATAGATAATACCAAGTTGCAATGAAATAGGATATCCCTAGCTATGTACCTATGTTCATATATAACTCAATACTGAATAGGAAGAAGTGACAATATGTTAAATAGGATAGAGAAGTAAAAGGAAATAAGTTCGTTGAACATTATGGTTGACAAATGAATGAAACTTTAAAGACACAGAATCAACTCAAAGTACCCAATTAAAAAAAAAAAAAAATTATGTAAATTTTGAGGTACATTACATATGGTATAAGAGAAAAAAGGTTAGAACATTGGACATGAACAGGGCCACCATATTTTTTTAGTATATATATTCTGATTTATGTAAAACTAATAAAAATCGTATGGTTACAAACATAAAGCTATTTCTGTTTTGTGTTAATTATGGAAGCTCAGGATGATGTAGAAATCAGAATGGGAGAAAAACCACAACAAGGACACCCTGGAGATCCAAGACATAATAGTGATGGAAGATCACCCACAAACGTGTTAGAAACAATGAGGAACCTTATTGTTGAATTAAAGATTTTCAAAGCAGAGAATGAAAAATTGAAAAAATCACAACAGGAACATCAAGAGATAAATGAAGTCTTGCTGCACAGTATACTGAACAAGAAAATCCCAAAGGAAGATAACCATGAAGAGGAAGTCAGCAAAAGGGCCTCCAAGAACTCATGGCCGGAAACAGAAAAAGGAGATAGTTCGTTGGAAGGAACACCTTCAGCTGAAGAAAAAACTAAATCAAATAGAAAAAGAAAACAAGTAGACCACCTTAAAGGAGAATTTAAAAAGATTAAACCAGCTACCTTTGATGGAGAATCCAAGATGGGAGAAGAAGTTGAGGCATGGCTAATGGACATCAAAAAATACTTCTAGATATACAACTATTCCAGCAACATGAAGGTCAGAATGGCCATATACAATCTGAAAGGGAAGGCCAACATTTGGTGGCAGGATCTGAAATTGGCCAAGGGCCTAAAGGAGAAGCAGTTGGAATGGTCTGACTTTAAAAAGCATTTCAAGAATCAATACCTTTCAAAAAGTTACTATGAAAGGAAGAAAAAAGAGTTCTACGAGTTACGACTTGGACAGATGACAATGGAGGACCTTATAAATAAATTTCTAGAAATGCTAAGGTTTGTACCATACATCCGTGAGGATAAGGTAAAAATTCATCGATTTCTAAGTTGTCTACCACAGTCCTACAAGGAAATAATTGAGTTTGACAACCCCAAATCCTTGAGCAAAGTATTCAGGAAAGCACGAATGTGCTACGATCAGTATAAACAGCAGGTAGAATTTCCAAAGCCTGGAAGGATGATAAATAAGAGCGAATGAACTAGCAGAAGAAGGCGTACCAACCAACTCCTTATTGGAATATAACAAAAAGTTTTCTGAGAAAGGATTTTCACTCCAACCATCTGAATACACAAGGCATTGGTAAACCGATAAACCTGGGAATGAAGAAGTTTGGAGACAACCCCCGCGAGCCATTAAAGGGTTTGGAATGTGGAGAGCCTCATATAAGGAGGAAATGTCCACATTTGAGTTCAACAAACATAACTTTTGTTCATAATCTACAAGAAGCCTCGATGGTGGGAGACATGGGCAGAAGCCTACATCGGATAAATGCAGCCATAGATGGTCGACAAGCTGACCACCAGTCCTCAGTGGTAGAAATCGAAGGTAAAATCAATGATACTCGAATTTTTGTTTTAATTAACCTTGGAGCTACGTTAAGTTATATTACACCTAATGTGGCAGAGTCAAACAAACTTAAGAAAATGAAGCATGGAAAATCATGGCTTGTACAAGTAGCGATTGGTACTAAAAGAAAATTAGTTGAGTTTGTTTTGGATTGTGAGTTCAACTTAGATGGTAAAAATATAAAGACCCATCTTAACATCCTACCACTAGGATCTTATGATATGATTATTGGGATGGATTGGTTGGAACAACACAAAATAGTACTAGATTGCTATACAAATATACTTAGCTATAAGGACGATTTTGGAACTTTTAGAACAACCCAAGGTATACCAAAACCGGTATCAGTCAGACGGGTTTCAGCAATGCAACTCAAGAAATGTATGAGGAAGGGATGTGAAGTTTATGCCATCCAAGTAACGAATATTCTAGGAAAAGATGATAAGCCAAAACTAGAAGATTTTGTTGTCCTGCGTGACTTCAAAGACATGTTTGTGGATGAGATACCAGAATTACCTCCTCGAAGAGAGATAGACTTGTCCATCGACCTACTACCAGGTTCAGCCCCTATCTCAAAGGCACCTTACTGAATGAGTCTACCAGAGCTAACAGAATTAAAAATATAGTTACATGAATTATTGGACAAAGAGGATATCAGACCCAGTGTCTCACCATGGGGGGCACCAATTCTCTTTGTGAAAAAGAAAGACGGTACTCCAAGAATATGTATCAATTATAGACAACTGAAAAAAATGACTATTAAGAGCAAATACCCCTTACCAAGGATAAATGATATGTTTGATCAAGTAGGTGGGGCCAATATCTTTTCAAAGTTGGACTTACGATCCGGTTATCATCAAGTTAGGATAAAAGACGAGGACATAAGAAAAACATCTTTTTGGACAAGGTATGGACACTATGATTTTGTAGTCATACCTTTTGGACTCACTAATGCACCAGCAACGTTTATGTGTTTGATGAATAGTATTTTCAGTCAGTACTTAGACAAGTTCATGGTAGTATTCATGACGATATTCTAGTCTATTCAAAAACGTAAGAAGAACATGATGAACACTTAAGGATAGTTCTAGAAACGTTGAGGAAACAAAAACTGTACACCAAATTTTACAAGTGTGAATTCTATCAGAAAGAAATACAATATTTAGGACATGTGATTTCAGGAGAAGACATTTTCATAGACCCGGAAAAGACAAAATCCATTATGGAATGGCTGGGGCCCAAGGATGTAGCAGAGATACGGTCATTCATAGGAATCACCGGATATTACCGTAGGTTTATAGAAAGGTTTTCCAGGATAGCCTACCCTATCACTTCATTACAAAAGAAAGGAACCAAGTTTAACTGGTCAGAAAAGTGCCAAGACATCTTTAACAAACTGAAGGGATTATTGACAACTGCACCCATATTGAAAGTAGAAGACCTCGATAAAGACTTCATGGTATGTGTGGATGAAAGTAAAGAAGGACTAGGTGGTGTCCTAACTCAGGAAGGACACGTTATTTGTTATGAGTCCCAGAAATTAAAGGAACACGAGCGAAATTATGTCACTCATGACTTAGAATTAGCAGCAGTAATACACGCCTTAAAAATGTGGCGACATTACATAATGGGCAGAAAATTCCTACTATTAATGAATAATAGAGGGCTGAAATCTTTGTTTAACCAACCAGACCTTAATGCAATACAAGCACGGTGGCTAGCCTTCTTAAGCGAATTTGACTTCGAGGTCAGACATATCAAGGGTAAGGAAAATAAAGTAGTAGATGCTTTAAGTAGAAGAGTCCATGGGATATTCAAGATAAGTATCAGTAGGGCCGAAAATGATCTGGAACAAAGGATAAGCACAACAGGTATTAACGAAGGAAATTACACTAAGGTAATGAAAGAATTACAGAACAATACCACAAAATCAGATAAAACAGATCTAAGTATCGACAAGAAGGGACTACTATGATTTAAAAATAGGCTTTATTTACCAGATTCTGTAGAGTTAAAATTAACAGTCTTGGACGAAGTGCATAAGAAACCATATTCTGGCCATCCAAGTTACCAGAAAACGATAACCGCACTTAGAAAACTATTTGATTGGCCTAATATGAAGGGCGAAACAGTAGAATACTTAGCTAGGTGCCAAGATTGTCAGCAAGTTAAGGATGAACACCAGCATCCAGCTAGCCTATTACAACCATTACCAGTACCAGAATGGAAGTGGGAGACCATATCGTTGGATTTTATAATAGTTTTGCCTAAGACTTGGAAAGAGAATGATTCTATTATGGTTGTATTTGATAAACTCAGTAAGTCTGCACACTTTATTCCTGTAAAGTCTACTTTTAAAGATATAAACATTGTTGAAATATTCATGAAAGAAATTTTTAGACTGCATGGTATTCCTAAAATGGTGATTTCAGATAGAGACGTAAAATTCAAATCCGCCTTTTGGAAGGAATTGTTGCAGGGCTAAATACTAACTTGAATTTCAGTACGAGTTATCACCCAAAAATGGATGGATAGACCGAAAGGATAAATCAAATCATTGAGGATATGCTCTGCATGTACATAATAACAAAACCGAGCAAATGGGAAGACTATCTACACTTGGTAGAATTTGCATATAACAATGGATGCCAGACTTCGGCTAAATTGAGCCCTTTCGAAATACTGTACGACAGAAAATGTACGAATCCAATTAGCTGGGATAACCCGGCTGATAGACTCATGGTGGGACCGGAGATGCTCCAAGAAATGGAAAACATGGTAAGGAAGGTACAACAAAATTTGAAAGAAGCACAGGATAGACAGAAAAGCTATGCAGATCAGAAAAGAAGACACTTGAAATTCCAAGTGGGAGACCATGTTTATTTAAAGGTCAAAGCTTGAATAATCTCATTGAAGTCCAGAAATTGTGCCAAGATGGCACCCAGGTTTTGTGGACCCTTCGAGATACTAGGTCTAATTGGACTCGTAGCATACCAACTTGCACTCCTGGCTAATTTGAAAATTCATATTGTTTTTCATATTTCTTTGTTGAAAAAGTATATTCATGACCCTACTCATATGATTTATTGGAACTTGGTGCAGGTGGAACCCGAAGGCGAGTTCCAAGTGGAACCCCTGCGCATTCTGGACCGGAGAGAAGTAACACTTTGGAACAGAGCCGTTGCTCAAGTAAGGGTACAATGGAAGCACTTTAGTCCTGAGGAGGCCACCTGGGAGTTGCAGGGAGATTTGTAGAAATCTCATCCAATCTTTTTCCAGAAAATGAACAAACACTGAGGATAGTGTTTTACTGAAGGGTGAAAGGATGGGATGTCCCAAAAAAAAAAAAATTTGAAATTTAAATCTCCTGAAAATTCATTCTGTTTTTAGTAAAATTTGAATTTGGAAATTTTTTTCCATTTATGGCAATTCTGAATTTTAAATTTGATGATTGTAATTAATTATTATGACTGTTGGGCAAAAACCTGATTTGACCCAACTAACTATTTGACTATGACACTTGTATGAAAACAAAATATTTTATATTGATTGCAGGAGGACAAATGGAACAACCATGTTAAATTTAGCTGACCATGACTCCATGAGTGGGGAACACATTGGAATTAACTCTAGGATGATTGTTACAAGTGGAAAATCAGTGATTTGACCATTGGAAGCCATTGAAAATCAGGGATTTAGAAAGCTGTGAAAATTCCCAAGGGAAGGAAAAAGTCCTAGGAAAATTAATAAATAGCATATGTGAAGAGGCAGAACACTACCAAGTATGTTGGGAAAGGAGACTATTGATCTTTTCCTTGTTCTTATGAGAACTACTATGTGAGTGTGAGGCAAGGGGGATTCTGCTAGAATTAGAGGACATTGTTGGAGAGGAGATTTCAATTCACCTTCATGGATTCATGGTCAGGCTTGGGGGTGAATCGGGCAAGTAGATTGGCTGGCCTATTCTACAATTGGGAGGAACGTGGCTATTCCCTTTGGCATCCCACAAATTTGATTCAGATATGTAACTCTAACTTATCCTAGTGAAATGTCATGTGTTGCAATATGTTTACTTCTATGTATGAATTCTGGTTGAATGTTGTGGTGGAAAGATCTATCATTTTATTTCCTAATCGTTAGCTAGAAATGGACTTATGTATTTAGATGTGATGCTAAGTAATTATTAAGGTCATTGAATATATTAACTAGTAAGACGAGACTTGTAAAGTTACTAATTGCATAATAGAATGGACCACATACTACCTCTATCTTCTTAATTAATTTTTTGTTGAGCAAAAGGAAATAAAATTGGTTGCATAACGTGAGTGAAGTCACACCTGCCAATGTCTATGGCGAATTATATTCCTGTAGATGATTATAGTATACAGTGAGCCTACTCTAGTGAATATACAATTCAAATTCAAAGTAAATACACCCTATATCACAGAGGTACTATTTTATATGCATGAAGACCTGTATAGGTATTTTTTTTTATGAACAAATATATATATTATATGGGCATTCTGTAACAGTGGAATAATGACGCTGGAGTAAAATGACTACAACAAAATCCGGAAGATCTAGGTATATATATAAACATATAAGTAGGGAAATAATTCCGCAAACTACACATAATCCATTACAGAAAGATTTGAGTGTATGTAAATCAGTATGGTTATAATAGTAAATTAGAGATGACTCTGTTAAGCAAAGGCACACCTACAGTATAACCACAAACTTTTGTCCTAGTAAAAATGTAATTTATTTCTGGTGAGTGGACTGATAAAAGGATTGATTAATATCTGTAGTAGAAAACAGAAGGTAAATAGTAATTTTGTATAGAGAAGCCACGATGTTTCATGTTTAAATAGGGCAAGGTAGTGTTGCGGGTATAAAGGAGTAAAGTAAGCATATGATAAGAAAATAAACAAGAATTATGGAAATCTAGATCTATTACAATCTCAATCAGACAAATATATTTAAGTATATGATGCATAAATGAAATCTGGAAGTCATCACACAATCCCGGTGGAAAACAAAACCCTTAGGTGCATTTGTTACTATGCTAGTTCTAGTTTTTACCACTGTGCATGGCCAAATCGGTTTGGGAAGAGACTGTTTAATCAACAGTGAGATTCAATTCTAGAAAAATAACTAGAATAACACAAGAAAATAATTTGAATCTGTAGTAATAAACCATTTTTTCGGAAATATCGAGGAAAGTGTTAAACATGGAAAATGATAGATTTGAACCCATATCCACAACAAAGTATCACTCAAAACATAATGATCATATTACTTAAATAGAATGATTGTCTAAATATCACAAGTCCAACCAGGCACAAGCTTGGCGTATTTTTCTTCGTACCAAACAGTTTATACAAATTAGGGCGTAGCCTATATCAACTAACTTGGAACTAAAAATCTTCAAACATTAGGAACGGGACATAGCCTTGACCATCGGTGTATGTAAACTTGAAAGAGACGGAAGGGAACTGTGTTGGAACCCGAATACCTCTTTAAGGAGTGAATTGAATGTCACCATGCTTCGGTGTGACCGCACCAGCACAAGGTAATGGGAAAACATTAAAATTTATCCAACAGGAATAATATGATTAACTTAAGGAACAAAAAACATAACTAGAAAGGAGTCGGTGATGTACTTAATTATAGTGGAAGGTTCCATAACCTTCGCCATTGTGCTAACCATGTGCCTCCCAGACTTAAAGGGTAAGAGGAGCTCATGTCCCCCAGATGGGTACCCTCGCACATGAAAGGGGCCCATCATTAGCAATGAATACTAGATTTTAATCCAAAGAAACATTGCAGGAATGATATGCGTATAAGGAGCATAAAGTAAGGGTAAATATGAAATCAATGTGACCTTTCAAACATAAACATAAAGGATTAAACCACATACGGCCATTAGTACACTGCTTCTAACTGATATAATAACACTAGACAACACTTATTTTAAACACAAAAATTTTAAACAAGGGAAAACTAGGACACGACACTCTGTCATATGAGAGACCAACTGATGGAGGAAACCAGGCCAATATCAACATTTCAATCAAAATAGGATATCCCGAATGGACATTTCTAATAGACACTGTGATAAGTTCCTCCACAAGAAGAGAATAGCTTGGCCTCAACAGGAAGGCTAGTACAGAGAAAGGGAATAAAACTGTGAAAAGACCTAAACCTTGCTAGGGTACCACCTACCCCTTTTTACAGTAACCTCAAAGAAAAAATGAGAATGGTACCGATGAACTGACTGGGAAATAGTAGCATGCAGATACCTACTTGATGAGGCAGAAAGAGCCAAATGCATAAATAAAAGAACAATCAAGGGAAAACTTACCCCACACAGAGCTGCTCGTCGAGAAATTCCTTCCAAGATTACCACCCATCGGGCACAGGGGCCGAATCACAAACTCAAGACCATGATGCTAAAGCCAAATGGAAAATGGTCTTCAACGTTTTCTTTCTCCTTCAGCAAACCAAAAACCAGAATGAAAGTGAAAGCATTGGAATGACCTTTCATATGGACTAATGGGTATGGGGTATTCGTACTTGGGCCATGTGAATATGGCAAGTTGTCGACATTGCATTAGGGCATGCAGGCCTAGTACTGAACCGAATAGACTCATCTAATAACTCCATAAGTATTGCATATAGGCCTTTAAGGAAACATGGTTTCGACCTCTATCAGTTGCTTAGAATATTAATGACAAGGTACACTGGGTAGCCTATGTAGGGTTACTATTTAGTCTTACAATATTGGTTCTGTGTTGAACCTAACCACCATCACACTAACCATCCGAAGTGGATAGTCTAATATCGTTAGGAATTGGAAATTTCCCAATGGCATGATGGTAACCTAACCTTACTAAGTTTAACCTTTGCGCGCCTTATTTCATGGTGCAAATTAGTGTCTGATTTTATACCCAATAGTCTATGTTTAAAAGTATTTCGAATAATGCTAACCCCTTCTTGTAGAACCTATAATAATATATATATCAGAATGAATGTTATAAGGCCTTACATATACAACCATTACAATTAATATGATAATGATTCTAAGTAGCTACATCTCCTTATCATAAAGTGGGATTTGGAAACGAAAATGGTAGATAATACCAAGTTTCAATGAAATAATATATCCCTAGCTATGTACCTATGTTTGTATATAACTGAATACTGAATAGGAAGAGGCTTCAATATGTTAAATAGGATAGAGAAGTAAAAGGAAATAAGTTCGTTGAACATTATGGTTGACGAATGACTGAAACTTTAATGACACAGAATCAACTCAAAGTACCCAATTAAATTTTTATTTTTTTTAATGTAAATTTTAATGTACATTATAGATTTTTGAGAGGAACTTCTTCAGTATCTTATACTTGGGAAGGTGAAATGAGATCATTGAGTAGAGTTTTTTTGGTTTTTAGATTTTGGAGGATTCGACAATCTAATGAATTGTGTGAAGTAGTTTTGTGGAATGAGCACTAGGGTGTTCTTGTAGTTGTATTGGGTGTGGGGTTTTGAGTCTGAGGAGGTGGAAAGAGGGCTAATGGATGGGATTTGGATGGTTGAGAGGTGAGGGGGTTGGTGTAAGGGTGGGACTAAGTAATATGACCTCTAGGATTGACTTTCCTTTCTATAGCCAAAGATCTTTGAAATGTTTTATCTAAATTTGGATTCTCAAACAGATCTACTTCTCGACGGAATTGAATTAATAAACTAGCCACAATTTTTAATATGAGTACCTCTTCTGGATATGGAACATGAAGTAAGAGGTGCATCTTGTAGAAGAAGTCTATGTATCCTTCCACTCGTTACGAAGGGAGTTTTCAAAGTTGGTTCCATTTGATCCATAAGGATTACACATACCTAGGTCGGTAGAAGCAATTTCTCACATCCTCGAAAAGTCAAGCCCAAGTTTTGATGGGTTGTGAAGTATAGGATTCTGGAGAATCCCCAATATCTATCATAAATGTGGTCTTCTCTTTCTTTGTATCCCACCAAGTTTGTGTCAATCCTTCTAATTGCAAGGAGGAAATCTAGATTTTTCTTTCCTCGGTAAGGCCTATACATGTATTGAGATAGGTGGATAGGCTACGAATCCAAGAATCCACCATTTCACCATTCATTTGCCCAGAAAAATTGGGTAGTTGGATTTGAGTGTCCAACCGGAATGGATCTGGATTGTTTTTTTGTTTCATTCTGAGTAGCTCATTGAGGATGGAGGCAAGATCTTGGACAAGATTTGATGTATTGGATTCTGATTCGATTTCCAAAGGATCTTTGTGTGGAGGCATTGTGAGGCCAATTGAAGAGAAAATTCACCCCTAGGTTGCAATGCTGAACAATGGACTATGTTTTGAGAACAGAGGAATCAAAACCTCGAGGCAACAGAGCTTGAACTGGTCTAGAGGGAGAGATATGTATTTTTTTATATCTATGGAGCTCCTCTCTATGGCAATGGAGATGTGGGCGCCCTTGGGGATTATGAGATATGTGGATATTCTTTCATAAAAGGGAAACCCTGGAATGGGAAAACTATGGATTATTTCATGAAAACCCTAAAAAACAAAAATTGGCTCTATCTTCAAGATTGAAAGCTTTTCCATGGATCTTGAGGCTCTGATACCAATTGATATTCCCAAGAAGCTGATCTACAAGAGAAGGTAACCATGCAATCCATAGCTTGACTTCTGACCAAAAACTCTCCTCAAGGGTGCAAATACGAACAAGGGCGCACCATTAGTTTGGGTGACTAAGAAAATGGGGATCCAGACTAGGGTGACCTGAGAGTGGCCAAGAGGTTTTGGTGATCTCAGAGTGACCTCCAAGGATTAGTGGTAGAATCCCAGTGTAGCCATGGAAGAGAGAGCACTCACTTCATTCCCACAAACAAGAAACCAGCAAGGGTACAAACCCAGTTGGTGCACCCTCCCTTCTGCCTCAGAAAACTCGAACGAAATGATTTTCTCTCAGAGAGAGCGGCTAGATAATGAGATAAGCTTGCTCTCAAAGGTGGAAGCATGGAAAATGGTGTCACTAGGAGGAAGCCGTGAAGGAAGGCGCAGTGGTTATTCTTTAGAAACCCTAAAAATGAAATTGTTGTGAATGTAAAATGAAAACTCAGAAAAGAAAACAACCAAGACACATAGCTTCCGAAGAAAATGTAAGAATGCTTTATTTTAGTCCTAGTTCACCTTATATGCCAAGGGAACCATTTATTTTACATATATTTAATTCCTCATCAAAAGGTGAAGAAGTGTTGCACCTAGGTGATTGGCTTGTGCGCCCTAGGTGGGAATTCCCCTAGGTGGCTTCCCTGGCCCAGAATCATTGTATTTGTGGAGTTATACTCCGTCGAAAATAGGGTTTCTGGGAAGTCCTGAAACTAGTCCAAAAGAGGTGTTTTGGATAAAAACGTCATAACTTATTTATAACTGATCAAAATTAAGTAAGACCAAATGTATTGGTTATAGTAGATTTTGTAGTATTGTGTGTACCATTTAAATATCTATACAACAAATATTTCATGCGGGGAATTCTCTACAAGTTCGATCTCCAGAATAAGACAAAATTCAACAAGGTATGCCATTTTTTCTACAACTCCTTTTATGAGAGGTTCCAAATAGTGAAATCTGGAGGAATTGCATAAAAGACATTGAGGAACATTGTGTAAAATTTTTAGATATTTATTCATTACAGGTTCATAGTTATGATTATTTCAAGTTAGGGCTATTGACTAATCCAAAAATAGTAATGTGAGACTAAAGTAAAATTTGATGAAAATGATAGTCTCTTGCTGTTAAAGTTAAGGAAGGTTTGCAGGTATTTGATCATATACACTAGGTCTATGACATAGGTACAAATCAGATTTGACTGATGAAGTTGATGTGGGATTTTGGTTGAGGTACATTTTGGGTACATGGTTGAGACAAGTAGTTGATGAGTTGGCATATACATGAAGTGTATAGTTGACGACTTTGGTACATATTGACGAGTCATAGTTTATGTGTATTTTATGAATGATTGATACATATTTGGTGCATGGTTGATGCACTCATTGTTGGTACAGGTTGAGGTACAAGTTGATGCATGGTTGATGCACTTGTTTATGGTATAGGTTGATTACAGGTTGTTTGGTACAAGTTGTTATAGGTTGATTGGTACATGTTTATAATAGTATACCTCACAGTGATACTGTGACAATGGTTCCATCATTCTACTTATATTTTGGGGCGATTGAATGGGGAAAGGACAGGTGGTTGTAGCCACCTTCCGGCTGTAGTAATAGAACATAGGGGGTTGTAGCCTCATTTTGGTTGTAGCTAGAGAATTTGGGATTTGGAGCTTCCCTCGGGTTGTAGCCTGAGAAAATAGGGGGTTGGAGCCTCCTTCCAGTTGCAGCTGGAGAAAAAATAAATTTAGTGCTTCCAATGAATGTAATTCTTAAATACATATAAGAAAAAGAATTATGTGGTTTTCTCCCGCTTTGGGTTTCTATGTAAAACACTGGTGTATTGTGTATGTGTATGATTTCTCATTTTTTCATTGTTTATTTACTCTAAAAATATTGGATAATAATGCTACGTTGATATAACACTTTCATTTTATGGTGAAAAAGGATTAAATTCAGATATTACTGATTCACCCCCCCTATTGAGGAAAATATATGAAATGATCTTACTCAAGCATTTTCAGATTCTGCTTGGCTAAAGAAAAATAGATAGGAATATCACCCTATGTTTATAGCCATCAAAAATAAAATCATAACTCACACATATTGATTACAAGTGCTTAGGATAGTCTTTTCACAATTAAAAGCTTGTTGGAAAATTCATTTAAATATGATTTTTTGAATATAATAGTTGTTGAAATAAATGTAGAGATAGAAGTAAAGACACCAAGATGATAATCAATATATATGAGAAATAAAGAAAAACTTTATTTCATTCCAATTCACCAAAGACTCATTCCCTTTACAAAATTTCATGGAGAAATTTTGAACTAAATTCAAACTTAGACATCCCTGATGGAACATACAAAAGGATCTATGACAGAAAATCAAAAAATGAACTCTAAAATTTGTATCATCTTGCCATAGATTTCTTCCCACTCGACTCTTCACAATAGCCTTTGTCAGTCATGAAAAGTAATTCACAAATAGACAAGTCTATACAGACTATAAAAGATAGATCAACACCTCTGAGAAACAAGTGTTTCAACGATGTAATTCAACCATGAACCTTGTTGCCTACAATAATACCCTACTATCATAAAAAAGGAATTAGGATTGTGATAAATTATGGAATGAATGAAACTGAACTATATCAACATAAACTCAAAGAGAAAACCTTAGTATGATTCTCCTTCTATCCTCCTTTTATTCCTCCCTTTCCTTTTTCCTTTAAGAAAATCATAATTGGTTGAGGTAGTTGAACTACTTCATTAGTTAAGTTAACTAAAGACTCAACCAACTTCTTAGTTAGGGGGAAAACAAATAATCATATTAAGTGTTTTAAATAAACAATAACTAGTAGGTGGGACCTCTTGTGACTCCCATCTAGCTCTTAGCGATTATAACATAACTAGTCAATTAAACAAGAACATCTCTCCTTGTGACTCCCATCATCACATGCACATTTGAGAATTTATCTCCTTTATATTTGACATTGTTTTCAAAAATGAATTACTCATATATCCAAAAATAAAACATGTTGTCCAAAAAATCCGGATGTCAAATGTCATCAACAATAGATAAAATAAAAACTCAAGAGTTGGATTTACAACTCTGAGATATAATCGTTCCTTGATTGTTGTTGTCACCCTTCGATTTTCCTGAATTTTCCTTTTGTTGTGTTGAGCCTTTAGTCCTAATCTTGCTGATCAGCCGAGAACAATCGTCCTTCCAATGCATGTGGGAGGACACATATTTATCATAATTATTTGAAGATGTGGAAGGGCCAATAACAACTTTCTCTTTGATAGAGGCATTGTAGGCCTCGGTTTTCAACCTTTTATTTGAATAGCTCATTCCTATATGCATATTGATTAGAAAATAGTTCCTTTAACAACCATACATGAAAAATATTTAAAAATATGAAATAGATTTTTTCTCAACAACATATCAGATTCATGCAATCCAATCCATACAAATTGTTTAATTGTTGTCAATGAGCAGGGGGTGAACAAAAGGTCTTGGAAAATGCCAGGGGCTTGTATTTAGCGAAAAATGATAAAATGAAGGGGAAAAGAACACAGTTACTTCTCACAGACATCAAATAATCAACTGTAATGTAGACCAAATAAAACATCAGTGTGATCCAACCAAGAAAATGTAACTTCCAACTGCTTCAATACAAAATTCTCCTTGACTGTAATCAATTTTAGAACACGAAGTGAAAAATGAATGTGGGAAGGTGATAGGGTTGTAATTAGTGAAAAGTGAAATAATGGCGGGGAAAGAGAGTGGGTATTGTTCATAAAATTAATTAAGTAATCCATAAAAACATTCAGTAAAAGGAAATACACCAACCAAATGGCCATTGTAACCGAAAAAAAACCACGACTGTGTATAGTCCAAAAAACTTTGTGCATTAACTTACTCCGTATTTGTAATCAAATATTTAACACATTGTCATCAAACAAGACAATATGCATTCCACAACAACATGTAGGGGATCTGTGTTCATCTCACTTATCCATTTAGAAATTAAGAACACACAGTCACAGTAATCATTAACTCATGTTGTAGGAACACCACACATACCATGCATCATGCGTAGGGAATCACTGTGCATTAATCAATTGTAAACTAATTCTAGGTAAACATTTCAATAATTCTAATGTAAAATAAAGTGATTGTGTATCAACCCCATTCTTCAACCAACCAACTTCAATGTTGGGCTTATCAATTTGACTGTCATAATAACCAATTGTAGTGACTATAACCAAAATCGATTTTCAGGATAATCAACAGAAATGAGTTGAAAATAGAACATTATCGACAATGCATCACCAACTCATAACCATCAACCATGTATCCAACATGACACAAAGGGTTTCCTTTATCAAAATTGAGCTTTGAGTAATCAAGGATTGGCTCTATGGACCAACATAGGGAGACATGGAATCGACTACTGACATCAGGTGAAAACCTCTGAGACTCATGGTGCATGCACATGATATACCACAAATGTCTTCGCGGACAAGGTGAAAATACCCATGATAGAAGAGACTATGAATAGAGGGGAAAGGCTCCATTTTGATTTTGTAACGAAACCTAGAAAATGTAGGGTATAACCCTTGTGGCCGTCCCAATAAACCCAATAATGTTGAGAGAGGACAGGGCCGAGAAATAATAGTCACATTAAGAAATCCCTTTGGAAAACAACCATCACAAACCCCTGCGTGACATTAGAAACATGAACGAATTCATACCCAAGTGAAGCACAATGACATAAGGTATTCTGAAAAACCTAGTAAACCCCATAACTGCAAATGACCAGTTATGGTAATACGAAGGCATGGAGACAATTGTCCAGTCTAGACCAAACGAAACCCTCCACCAAACCAACATGGATGACAAAGAGCCTTTATGGCTGCTGACACTCAGAACAAACCTATACATTGTAACTTCACACATTACTGCGATGAAAACCCACACCAATCATCTAGAAAAATATCACCAAAATACACAGTATCCAAACTATAAAGAAAGCACAAACCCATACATACAGATCCACTATGTATTTCATAACCAGATTAAATTCATGGATGGCCAAAAATGCATACCTGTAACCAAGGGCACCTTAAAACCATGAATTGGCTGAGTGGTTCCTCCCCTGCTTGAAATTTGAAACCTAACCACAACAAACTTAGTTGAAACCATAGCCCAACTAGGGTGGCAGCTAGTGGAAGGAGTAGGAGTGACATGCAGTAAATGCACGTCACCTCCGTGCTCAACTCATTCAATTCATTCGTATGTGCCAGCCACTAATCCATTAATTCACCCAATTAAACCATGCATTGAAATCAAATTCCCTTAATTGCCAAGAGAACCATCCAAATATTACCATTTCCAGCTATACAATAATGTATAACAACTATATTTCCATAGAAATCAATAAATCACATAGCTATTATTTGTTAGCTAGGATCTAGAATGATTGTTTTAATGCATATAGTGTAAAATGTTAGTATAAACCATTTCCTTCATTTTGCATTTTTTTGTTTATATTGCTTTATTTATTTTCAATTGCTCTTTATTTTTTGTTACTAACATGTGTCTTTTCCATGTGTCAAAGTAACGAATCCAGGAACATATAGAAATGACAACAACATATAACATAAGCCATCATGGAATTCGAGTCTAAAAAAAGAGAACAAATATGTATTATCCCTCATCCATCTATCGTGAATAGGACCTACATCAATAATCAATCATTCTCGATCCTGTAAGAAGTATTGAACAATAGTAAAACATCTAATAAGACCCAGATATGAGTCTCCAACCTACAAGGGGGTCTCACCTACTAGTATATATATATATATATATTATTAGCTTATAGTTAATAGGATTTAACAATAATTTGCAGGCGAAATCCTCGTTTTGATTTTAATCGTCAACAAACCGACGAATCCACAGGGAAATTTGTTTTCAAAAGATTTAGAACTCATAACTCATGGTTTCTCAGACCAGAATAATAAATTTAGAAGATATAACCAAAATAATTATGCAACAGGGAGATGTGAGCAGATTTAATGGAAAAAAGATTGGGAATTTCAGAATAACTCATAAAAAATGTTAAGTATGAGGGGGTTTACCCATGTATGCATAATCATTCAACCAAAATTGTCTCTTGCTCCAAGGAGAAAAAATAATGGACCTGTTCTTTTATTTTTCAAATGGATGAAGAAATGGAAAGAAGAAGTAGGAGATAACCAATCTCTTTATAAGACAGAAGGGAAAGTAGATAAAAAATCCAAGTATGTCTTGAGGGGAAACATCATAATAGTTGTGTAAGTTTGATTGTTATTGAATAACAATATCTTGCAGGAGTGTCATTGTGGCAGAACTGATCCAACATCTTATTCTCGGCCAAAATAAAAAAGATGGAAAGGAAAATAAAAATCCTAACAAAATAAATTGCAGAAAAATAAAATAGCATAAATAAAGTGACAGCAATGTAAAAGTAGTAGGAGATTCTTAAAACATAAAACATAAATCAACTGTTGTAAGAAGAAAAGAAAAAGAATGAAAACTGAAAGTAGAGCTAGACTACTAAAATATAGAAAATCCAAACCATGTTAGAGATTTTCAGGTTGGTTCCACATAATGCTTCAACTCAGAACCGTTAGTATTGTAGGGAAACAATCGCTCCTATAAATCTTTTAGAATGTAAGAATTGGTAACTAAGACAAAAGCGATCTTGAAAGAACCCAGCCATAATTTTTGAAATTTTGAATGTCTTCCCCTATCAGCATGAGCTAAATCCCATAGCAAAAAAATTTCATTGACCTTAAACTTGTCAGTCTTGACACTTTTGTTGAAATACTTCTTAACATTTTGTTGGCTCCTTTTAATGTTATCCAAAGAAATCATCCTTTTCTCTTCCAAATCTAGTAGCATGTTTATCCTTTTTGAAACATCTAAAGAATTTGATTCTTCGATATTTAGCATTAACCTTAAGGAAGAAAGTTCCAGCTCAGTTGGAAGGAGGGATTCTTGACCATAAACAATATGGAAAGGAGTGAATCCAATGCTTACCTTGGTGGTAGTTCTATCTTCCTAGAGGGCGTAAGTGAGGAGAGTGTGCCACTGACGAGACTTGTCTTCGATGAGCCTTTTGACGATTCTTACTAGATTTTTGTTGGTAAACTCAACCTACCCATTTCCTTGGGGACAATAATATTATGAGGTGAAATTTTTAACCCCTAATTTAGATAAAAATTCAGTCAGCTTAGAAGAAATGAAAGCAAGACCATTGTCTATAATAATTTCCAATGCAAGACCAAATCTGGAAAAAATGTTATTTTCAAGGAAAGAAATTACCCGATCATTTATGGAATGCTTAAGTGAGGCAACTTCAGCCCATTTTGTAAAATAGTATATGGTTGTCAAAATAAAAACTTGTCCAACCGAAGAAGGAGGATAAATGGGACCAATAAAATCACTTACCCAATAATGGCATGGCTGAAAGGTGTTCTTTCTCAAAAAATTTTGGGCACTTGCCACAAGATCTCGAAAAAACATAAGAGTCACGAAATATTGAAGGCCAATAGTATAATTTTCTAATAATATTGAAAGAAGTGGTTTTTGCAGAAAAATGACCTCCTACATGAATGACAGAACTTGAAGAACCATGAGATTCTTGCAACAATTTATGTGCATCTTCATTGTTTACACAACGAAGCAACACACCATCAGCATATCTTCGAAATAAGAAGTCTCCTATAATAACTTACCTTGCAGATTCAAGATGTAATCTTCTCCTTTGATGAGTGTCTAATTTATCTGGACATCTTTGGTTATGTAAATAATAAACCAAATTCTTGTACCAGGGATGTTTAGACACAGGGAGGATCTGATCATCAATGTAAAAGAGAGATGAAAGGGAACTATCTTCTTCATCAATTTCTTCACCATCCTCATCATGCTAAGCTAAGTGAAGGGATAATTCACGTCCCTTGATAGTGGTATAATTCATGATATTCAATTCATGCTCTTGGATCTTGGCAAGCCAATGTGCAATCTTTCCTAAAAGATAAGTCTGTGAGAGAAAAAACTTGACAGTAGGTAAAGGTACCTTTACCAACATATGCTTACCTAATATGAAGTGGTGAAACTTTCAACATCTTTAACAGGAGAGAAAGCATGTTTCTCAATAAAAGAGTATTTAAATTCATCATTCGACAAACTTTGACTCATGTAAGCCATTGGTTTTTCATTTCCTTGGTCATCATTTTGCATAAGAACAACATAAATTGCCTCTTCAGTGGCATTAGTATATATTGTGAATTCCTTCTCAAAATTCGGCTTCGCCAAAACTGTTGCGGAACTGATTGCTTTATTTATCCCTTCAAAAGCATCTTTGACATCATCTGTCCAAGAAAAAGAACGATCTTTCTTAAGCATATTATGAATTGTCTTGACCATCACAGCAAAATCTGGAACCACTACTACATATTGGAAAAAATGTGACGACTACTTGCGACAAAAGTACTCTTTCATCACAAAATTCAAGAGAAAAGGTTCAATTTTTCAATTTTGATCTAAATCCACTCCATATTCATCGCTCTATCGATGGAAACAAACTATCGTTGGTTTTGGGATGATCGTCAAGATGGTGGACTACTGTCTCAATTTCAACAAACTTGTGTGATGCAGGAGCATCTCTCCACATCATCCAACCAGCCAGCCATCCACGTCAGCGCATGCATACAAAGCTAAAGAGATGCATAGCCCTCATCTTCCATTTTGAATTTGAATGTAATTAAATGTTTAGGATGGTGATCCGTGAAGCCGTGCTTTGCACAGGTGTAGAGTAGATAGCCCTTTAATGTTTGTAGGGATGAGATCTAGATCCAATTCTTGACTAGACAACCCATTCAATGGAATTGAATAGGGTAACAGATTGGAGGGAAGAGCTCAAAGAGCCCCCTCATGTAAAATACCTTTCATTATTGTAATTGTATCTCATGGTAGAGAGTCTATGAGTAGAGAGCATAAGAAAAGGAGCTGAGACCTTGTTACAGTCTGTGCTCAGAACACCTTTGTGAAGAGACATTTTGATTAATATAAACTAGAGAAGTTTTTCTTGCATATTATCTATGTTATGTGAATATCTTTGTGTGTTCAATTTATGTTGTATATGTATGCTAGAAATTTGCAGGGAGTTGTTTTTATTTCAGGATAGAGAGGTTATTTGTGGTTTCATGCCAGGAGAGCATGATAGAGTACTGCGGTCTCTGGATACTAGTGCATAGATGCACTTCTGAACTCTGCAGAGTCAGACAAAGACATGCCAGGAGGGCATAGAAACTAGAATCAACAATTCAGAGGAAGACCTTTAAGGTTACTGAAGACCTTAGAGGCAAGGTTGTGGAGGAGAATAGAGTTGCAGATAGAATCTCTGAGGAGTTTTGAAAAGTTCTTCCAAGTGACCATTGAGTAGGTGCAAGGGAGTGCCCAAAGGAACTATATTGTAAGTTCTTAAGAAGTCAGAATCATCTAAGGATTCTGGATAATCTGCTAGGAGGGCATTGAGACAGTGTGTATATAGGCACAAAGAAGAAGGGAACTTTGTTGAGTTCTATGATTGTATCGAGTCCACTGAGGGATCTTCACAGGGTTGTTGAACACCCTGAAACACTCAACAATAGGTTGCTTGAGTAAAGGGATAGCTAGGAGGGCATCCAAATTCTCCATATGTAGGAGAAAGGAAGAAGGAATTATTTTCCTTAGAGGTATGAGTCTTAGAGAAGCTCAGAAGGGATAACACCTTTGTGTGTGTGAAGACTCTGCAGGAGCACAGAAGTCAGAATCCTTCAGGGATTCGGGAGCTAAGCTCAGTGGGAGTAGCGTTTCATACATGTAGGTGAGGATTCAAAGTGGTGAAGCTCATAGAGAAAAGAAAGAAAGGTCGAGGTCTTTGAAAATTTGGAATTCTTCCAAGCGTTGGAAGAAAAGTGCCAAAGCTTGGGAGGAGCAGTAGCCGTCGTTGGATGATCCAAAAAGATCTAGACTATTGAAGGATTTCGCGTCCAGGGAGAAGTGGAGGAGCACAAGAGATGAATATATTCTGAGTCGTTGGATCTCATTCAGAATCACCAACATCCATTAGATCTATCAAGAGTTTCACGAGGGTTAGACCGCATGCATAGAGCAGCGGAGGGTCAAGTCTCAAAAGGGGTTATATCAGGATATCGACACTTGGGATTTTAGGGGTTCAGAGGATGAGAGTCTAGACACTCGACACCAGAAAATGCGAGAAGGAGAGATAGGTCTGAGCCTTTCATCTGTGGGAGGATGCGTGTCACGAGATCACCCATATCAGGGATTCGAACCTCGAGGATCAGAAGAGGAAGTCCTTCGACTTCGCTAGTGGTGAATTCACTAAGAGGATCAAGATCATCCATATGAGAGTGGACAGATGGCATATTCGCCAACACGGAGGTCATAATTTCATTGACCAACTCGGGGTTTCATGGGTTGAAGAGATGAAGGCTTAGCATCCAGATTTGTAAAGTCGTGAAGTCTGAGAACTCCAAAAAGGTGGGAAGTTCTGTTGCGGGACCCGCATTGATGACGTGTCAAAATTTCAAAATTTAGGTATATCGATGGATAGGAGGTCAAGACTATTGTCTCGAAAGTCCCGAAGTCATGAGTTGCAATAAGGGGTAGCAAGGAATTCGGGATCTTGGCACTTCGGGTGTCAGGATACAAAGGAGGATGCGCTTTGGGAAGCGAAGTCATGAAGTGCTGAAGATGGGCATAAGAGACACATGGAAAAACCTCAAGGTGGGCTTGGGGAAATGAACAGGCAGACACATGTCACTTATTGGAAAGAGTCAACACCCTGTTGACCTCTCACGTCTCAAGGATTCGCAAGATAATAGTACGTGAGCTCGACCCTTCGACTTGTGAAGTCATGAATGGAAAGAATGAGAGGGGAAAAGTCAACATCGCCTCTTGAGGGTTTGTGAAAGAAAGGTGTCAAGGTTGGACCTTTAAACTTGAGAAGGGAGAGAGGCGAGAGCCGGTGGTCACGTAAGGAAGGAGTTGACAGAGGAAGAACCATACCCATTTCACGATCTCGGGTATGGCGAGATTGGAGAGGAAGATTCGAGAGTCACGACTCACGAACTCGTGAGATCGTGATATTGTGACAAGCAACTTTGGGTTAGGCCCTTCGTCATAGCATTGTGGTCGCTTGGGGAGACAAGATCTCATGACTACTGTTGTTCACACAGGGGGAGTTCCCAAAGGAAATGTGGATCAATTTTGGCTGAGATTCCAGTGGGAATCGAAAGAGTCGCTCCGGCTCATGAATTGAATGAAGGATCCTTAAGATCGGGAGGTCACGTAGAGACTCTGCTGAGGCAGAGGGTGCGTCTGCATCATTGTGTTTTAGTTGTAAGAGTGATGCTAACTTTTGATTGTTATAATGTTTGTCACAAGTGTGTCGAATACATCGTTATAACCATTCTCGTGTTCGACAAAGTGACCTAAATATAACAAATAAATAGGCAAAAAAAAAAGAAATATTTAGGTTGCATTCGTCGCAATTGCAACGATGGTGACCTAAATTGACCTATAAATATTTTATGATTTGAAGATGTTTCAAAAATCTTACTATAACAACGATGGTTCCAAAAGGGTGTTTTTGTGTGGAAGAATGTCGCAGAATATAGTTAGAGGTGGGGAAAAAAGTAAAGCGGGTGAAAAGGGTGATGGTATATGTTATTTCCCCTGCTAAAAATGTTTCTTCATACGTCTCGTAAGAATTTTAGTAGCAATAGTTACAAAACATTGTAGAAAATATGGGCACATTGATGGTGGATTGAATGAATATTGTCCCATGGTAATTAGATATATATTTATTATCTTTTTTTATTATGGTAATTAGCTATATATTCATTATCTTTTTTTATTTTCTTAATTTTATATAAAATTATATATATGTATATATATTGTTTGAATGTTTGTTATAGTATACACAAATTTTGCATGATTGTTTCTATTATATAGTTAGATTTTCCCTCTAAATTTCTGCAGAATATTGCACCAAGTATTAGTAGAAATGATGTTGTACAAGCTAAGGAACATCATGACCAAGAAAATGAGGAACTCATGGAAGAAGATGATGGGAAAAATCAAGTTAAGTATCCCATGGAAGAAGATGATGGGACAAATCAAATGATCCAAGATTTGTTTTCGTATCCATATGAGGATGGGGACAATGTTGGTATTTATGATGAACCTCTATTAGAAAAGGCAAATAAACGACTTTATGAAGGATCAAGAGAAAATATTCTCTCCGCTACATTGTTGCTAGTGAACATAAAGTTTATGAATAATTTGTCAAACACTTGTATGACAGAAATCCTAAGGTATGTAATATGTTTCATCTCATATTATACATAAATGTTGATCTTTTTCTATTTTTTTTAGTGTTAATTAATGTCTAAAATAAGAATGCAATTTTTACAATTAATATTCTTACATTAACTAGTTATTTGTTATGTTGTAGATTGTTAGGTGAATTTATGTTACCATCGTCAAATATTTTACCTCACACATATCGAGGTTTTCATGCCATTATGAAAGACATTGGAATGGATTATCAAACTATATATGCATGTCCTAATGACCATATTATATATTATGGACAACATGCTTCGAAAACAAAATGTTCACAATGTCTTATCAGTAGATATCGAACCGATCAAGTAACAAAAAGAGTGCCTTGAAAGGTTAATCATATTCCCATAATTCAACGTTTGCAGTGATTGTTCAGGTGTGAAAGGATAGCACAATTTATGGATTACCATGCATGTAATAGAAGTAGATATGGTGTTCTTCGAATGCGTACTGATGGTTCTGCATTTAAGGAAATTGGGGAAAAATGGGCAGATTTCAAAGATAAACCTTGTAATATTAGGCTTTTATTGGCAGTTGACAGTGTTAATCCATTCAGACTTATTAGGTGTATTTACTCAATGTGGCCTATTTTTGCTATCAACAATAACATTCCTCCTTGGATGTCAATAAAGAGGGAGCACATTATGTTGACAATGATTGTTCCAAGTATTTTTTTACATTAATTTTTTTAATGTAACATTTTCATTTGTTTCAATTTTTGCATAATATCTTTTGTTTATTTATTTAATTATATATATTACATGATATCATTCCTATAGTAACTATGTGTAATTTCAAACAATTAGGTAAGTACCAGGTTAAAGATATGATTGTCTATATCGAGCCTCTTATTGACGAGCTACTAAATTTATGGGATGGCATCACAATGTATGACATATGTAAACCAATCGGGGAGAAGAAATTTAAATTCCGTGGAATACTTTTATGGACAATTCATGATGCCCATAGACTATCACATTTTTTTGGTATGTAGCATTCTAATATTGCTCTTTAATACTATATAATTTTTTTATGTTATCATGGTGCATGTTTAATTTTTAGATAATCTCATCGTATAATTGACATTAATCCATTTGTTGTAGGTCTTCAAACAAAGGGTAAATTTTCATGTCCAGTTTGTGGCCCTAAGATGAAGTATTGTCATTCAAAAATTTTAGGAAAGATGGTGTTTGATGAGCATAGGCACCTTATTCCTAAGAACCATAGGTATCGTACTATTGAAAAACATCTTTTCAATGGGAAAGAAGAGACTGGTTTAAAACAAAGAAGATTGACACCTCACCTATGGAGGTTGGAATATAATAGAAATCGTCAAGGTACTCAATTTCACAATGAATCATAGATCATGTAATGTTTTGAATGTTTATTTTAATCATTGAATTTATTTTATCGTATTTGATAATTATATTTGTGATTTATTTTATGCTTCATGAAGGCCGCAATCACCATGATGGTATTAATAATGGGCTTCCATGAGGAATGAAATGTTATCCCGCTCAATTCATGAGGTTTCCCTACTATGAGGAGCTAAAAATAGCTCATTTTTTTGATACAATGCATATCGGAAAGAATGTGACTGAAACATTATGGTGAATCATAGATGGTAGGAGGGACAAAGAAAAAATTGTCAAAATTTGTACTAACATTCAGGAAGCCATTCATGCAATGTGAAGTGTGATTTGATATTCAAATAGATCAGATGGAGTACTAGACCAAAATAACCTTCCATGGTTATTAACAAAGCAACAAATTAATGATGTAAAAGAGGTCATTCAAAGAATTAAATTTCTCATGGGTTTTGCTTCAAACATAAATAATACCTTAACGAAGAAAGGTGAATTTTGTGTGGTAAAACACATGATTGACATACCTTCATTAACGTAATAATTTCAGTATACATCTTTATATATATTGGCCTTACACATGTTTTATTTTTTTTATTTTTTCTTGTCTACTTTGGTCAAAGCAAATAACTATTTACTTTTTTGTTATAGTATGTTCTACCGCTATCTCTCCCAAATGACTTTGACAGTGTCAAACACGTTATATATGATCTTGGAAAACACATGAGGTAAGTAGTTTTGATTTGTATGCAAAATGTTCTTTCGAATGATTGTTGTACTTAATGACACATGTTTTACTTGTAATGTAATATATTATATTATGTTATGTAGAAACATGTTATTTTCTTGTGTCATGATCTCGTGTAGATAGTTGTCATTGAAATAAATCCATGAAGATGATATAAAGTATTGAAAGAGATAAATTCCTCGTCTAATGTGTGAAATTCAAAAGTATATACCTCCAAAACTTTTCAATGCAGAAGAACACTACCTCATACACCAAGTTGAGGAGATTGAAATTTGTGGACCTGTTCACACAAGGTGAATGTGGATGGTGGAGAGGCACTTGAAATCATTGAAGTCGTTGGTTAGGTAAAGAGAACGTCCCAAGGGTTCTATGGTGGAGGGATATATGGTATATCAATCAATGGTGTATATTAGTCAGTATCTTCCTAAATTAGAAACACCAACTATGCATGCAGTTGATCACATTTGGGATGTGAACTACATCAAAAAATTTGAATATCAGGAGCATTTGTTGGGGAAAGGTAGAATGAAAAAAATGAGAGGTAATATATCAATAATTGTGAAAAATTATATTAATATAATACATATAAAGTTTCATTTTTTTTATATGATCATACTCATTAATATCTTAATATAATTTATTTCATAAATTATAAATATTTATAATCACCTGCATATTGGACGTTGTAACTAATATTTAATATTGGTGAATTATGTTTTTTTTATTTAGTTGATCAAGATTGGGATGCACCGCATTTATACATTGAAAATAATCTTGACTGGATGAATGTATGGATTGAAATATGTAAACAACATAATGAAGGTAGGTTATCATGGCAGCAACTGTCTGAATTTGTTAGAGAAGCTCGTCGTAACATAGATGTCAATGTTATGTAGAGGGAAATTGATTTAGCATATGTTTGAAAGATGGAGAGGTAAGAATATTCACCCATTTTATTGAGTTATTTTATATTATATTAATGTGACTACATGTGTACTTTATTTTTCAGATACTTTCAAAGTTATATAAATTTATGTTAATTTATTAATTGACAATGTATCTTTTACATATCTGACATATTGGAGTTGAAACACCACAAGGATATGTGGTGGAATGGTCGTAAATTTTGCATCTAACAATTGGATGAAACCAGGAAAACTTCTGATAGTGGGATAGTTGCAGTATTCCAGGTCACTAATACTTCCTCTAGGAGTGACAGACATCCCCAAGAATTTTAAAATATATACTATGGGTATTTAAACGATATACTTGAGTGTGACTTTAATTCCTTCAAATTAGTTATGTTCGATGTCAAATGGTATAGGTTATGAAAGAATGAACATGGTGAGGAAAGAACTGTTATTTAACATGCCAACAAATTTCCAATGATTTAAACAATGGTGTTTGAAAGAGGACATGATCGCTATGTTTTTCCAAGCCAATGTGAATAGGTCTTTTACTCAAATGTTCCAGGTGAAAAGGATTGGTCATTTGTTGTTAGATGTGATCCAAGAGGAAGGCCAATTAAGTATACTCATTTACATGAAGAAGATGATATTGAAGATCAAGAAGATGATTTGACATATCAGACAGAGCCATAAGATCATGGAGGGTTGACAGATGAAGAAGATGAATAAGATCATGATCCATGAGTAGGAGACAATACTGCAATTCTTTATGATGATGTCGATGAAAATATGCTCGAAAATGACATTGATGATGATGATGATATCATCAATCCTTTCAACATTGTTTCAGAACCAAATGATGATACAGATGTTGAGTTCGATGAAGAAGATCAAGATACAGAATAAGGATGATTACACATATGTTGAGGTTGGATTAGGTACGTGACTATATAATATTTTAATTTGTATGAATTATTCTCTTAAAATATTTTACTTATAATGTCTTGGGTTAATTACATGTTTTTAAGTTTTATGTGACCTTTTTATATCCTATGTTACATGTTGTTTAATTATTATTTGAAACCTAAAAAATATTTTCCAATATTCTAAAGTACATGGTAGACTAAAAATATCAATTAGAAACACATAATTTCATGTACCTTCATTAATTTTTGTTTTTGTAGTTTCTATGCATGAAACTTAATAGGACGTTGCTTTCAATTATTTTCTATTTTATAGATTGGGTTTTGGGGATCAATTGAGAGTGATGTGAGGGGGAGGGGAGGGGCCATATGAGCTTCCACCTTCACGTGGTTGGCCTTGTTCATTAGAGGATAAATTATTATTGAAACCAAGAGAAGCTCTTTCATTTTTATACCATGATGATCATATAATATTTCATCAATATTGTTGTCACAGTATTGCATGCATCAATGAAGTTTCGATGAACCTGTTTGTCATTTCTATAGATTCTTTTTTTAAACCCCAATTTTCTTTCAAAATACACAATTTGGTTGACACAAGTTTTAAGTTTTCATCAGTCTTTCTTAATTTTTCTTTCAGGTTCTGCATTAATGTATATAAAATGTATTTGTCTCATATTTGTGATGAAATATCCCTCTTTTTCATTGATTTCTTAATCAACACCATAAAAATACTAGAGGCGGGAAACAGTAACATGTGAATGAGGCCAACGTTGAAACTTTTTCAAACTTTATCTGTATGCATTGAAATTTGACCTGCATAGACTATTTGTATGCCTTAATGATATGTGAGGGTTTTTGGACTAAATTTTTACTCACACACCCACTTTATTGGATCATCATATCATCATGGAAACCATAAACCCTATTTCTCATATGTTCTAGTAGATATGTGAATGATTCCAAATTTCATATTTGTATTTGACTCAAGGTCCAACTAGCTTGCAAAGTATGAAATTTTAATTTCAAGTTGATAAACCAAATATGAAATGAATCCAAGAATCATTTAATATCATCACAAGAGAGACAAATATAAATAATCTTGTGACGAATTAACTATATTATCAACAAAAAACATTCGTTGATAGTATAGCTAATTCATAACAAGAATATTTTGTCTAATTTGAATGGTGTTACATGGTTTTCAAGGAGTTTAGTGATTATATTATATTTCAATGTAGTGTAGTCTATAAGAACAATCTCTATGCCAAACCTCAAAATGGATAGTACCATATCTTGTTCATAAGACAAATAGTCTTTGTATGTTTCCTTTGTGGTGCCTCAAGCCCTCAGTACACATGATGCCTCACAATGAAATGTAACAATTTGACTATTGAATGATAGTGTTATGTAACCTATGTTTAAGAAAATAACTAAAGGTTCTTAGGTCCTATTTGAATATTCTTATAATTTATATTTGTTACATAGTACTTGGAAAAATACAAATGACTTATGTAGCAGATATTAATTTGGTCTTTGTGTGGGAAATGTTATGCCATTAGTATGTTTTGTACAAAAATATTGGATCTTGGGGACTACACCATGGTCGAGGAATGAGGAAAAAGGAAAAAGGAACAAGGAACAAGGAATGAGGAACACAGAACAAGGAACAAAGAATGAAAATTGTACAAGGACTAGACACCACAATAGTGACCTATTAATGGGGCCAACGTTGAAATTTTTTCAAACAGTTTATGTATGCATTGAAAGTTTTCATGGATATGTTATTCAAATGCCTTAACGATATGGGAGGTTTTACGGACTCAAATTTGAATGACACGCCCACTTTCTTCCATCATCAATTCATCACGTAAACCATAAACCCTAATTTTCTTTCAAAGTGCACAATTTGGTTGACACAAGTTTTAAGTTTTCGCCGCTCTTTCTTAATTTTTATTTCAGGTTATACATTAATGTATATACAATGTATCTATGTCATAGTTGTGATGAAAAATCCCTCTTTTTCATTGATTGTTTAATCAACACCATAAAAATACTAGAGGCAGGCAACAGTGACATGTGAATGGGGCCAACGTTGAAATTTTTTCAAACTGTATCAGTATGCATTGAAATTTGACTTGGATAGAATGTTTGCATGCCTTAACAATATGGGAGGGTTTCTGGACTCAAATTTCACTCACACACCCACTTTCTTCTATCATCATATCATCATGGAAACCATAAACCCTATTTTTCATATGTTCTAGTAGATATGTTAATGATTCCAAATTTCATATTTGTATTTGACTCAAGGTCCATCTATCTTGCAAAGTATACAATTTTAATTTCAAGTTGATAAACCAAATATGAAATGAATCCAAGCATCATTTGATATTTTTTCAAGAGAGATGAATGCAAATAATCTTGCGATGAATTACCTACACTATCTACAAAAACATTTCATCGATAGTATAGCTAATTCGTCACAAGAATATTGTGTCTAATTTGAATGGTGTTACATTGTTTGAAAGGAGTGTATGGATTATATTATGGTTCAATGTAGTGTATTATATAAAAAAAATATCTATGCCAAATATCAAAATGGATAGTACCATATCTTGTTCATAAGACAAATATTCTTTGTATGTTTCCTTTGTGGTGGCTTAAACCCTCGGTACACATGATGCCTGACAATGAAATGTAACAATTTGACTATTGAAAGAGAGTTTTATGTCACCCATGGTTAAGTAAATAACTTAAGGTTCTTAGGTCCTATTTGAATCTTCTCAGAATTGAGATTCGTTACATAGTCCTTGAAAAAAGACAAAAGACTTATGTAGCAGATATTAATTTGGTCTTCGTGTGGGGCATTTTATGCCATTGGTGTGTTTTGTAAAAAAATAATGGATCTTTGGGACTACACCATGGTCAAGGAATGAGGAACAGGGAACAAGAAATGAGGAATGAGGAACACATAACAAGGAACAAGGAACAAAAATTGTACTAGGACTAGACACCTGCGACAATGACCTGTGAATGGGGCCAACTTTGAAATTTTTTCAAATAGTTTATGTATGCACTGAAATTTGACATGGATAGACTATTTTCATTCCTTAACGGTATGGGAGGGTTTTTGGACTCAAATTTCACTCACAAATCCACTTTGTTCCATCATCAGTTCATCATGTAAACCATAAACTCTAATTTTCTTTCAAAGTACACAATTTGGTTGATGCAAGTTTTAAGTTTTCTTCAGTCTTTCTTCATTTTTCTTTCAGGTTCTACATTAATGTATATACAATGTATGTATGTCATAGTTGTGATGAAAAATCCCTCTTTTTCATTGATTTCTTAATCGACATCATAAAAATACTAGAGGCGGGCAAGTGTGACATGTGAATGGGGCCAACGTTGAAATTTTTCCAAATTGTTTCTGTATGCATTGAAATTTTACATGGATAGAATATTTGCATGCCTTAATGATATGGGGGGGTTTATGGACTATTACCATCAAAATTAAAATGCATAAATAAGGACATCATGATGTAAAGGGTTTTTTTCTTTGATGTAAAGGGTTTTTACCCATTTTTGTTGTATAAATAGATGTTATTAAGATGTATGAGAATATCATATCATTAGCAGATATTAGCATATAGATCCTAGTGAGATTATTCATGAGTAGCTTTTGAATTAGTTTTGGAGATAGATGATTATCCATAAAAGTCCCCTATGGGTTTTTAGCCAAAAGTCATATATTGAATCCTAAATTAACAAGATCCATGTAGTGGCTATGTCCCTATAACAGTGTAATAGAAAAAATATCTAACACAATAAGAAAGTGATTAGTATATGCTAATTGCAATCGGTGGGTTTGTGATGAAAGAATCGCAATCGGTGGGTTTGTGCTTGAATTTTTTTATAAAAAATATGCATAGAAAAAATTGTCCATAAACTAAGTTTAATATTGTTGAAATGTCCAATATGTTTTTTTTAAGTGAGATTGTCCATGGGAAATTATAGTAATTTTTTTGTATGTATCATTTTATGACAAAGTAAAATATTGCATCATTTAAACAAACTATGGTTTATGAATAAAAATCCAAAAATAGAAACACTGAATAAGGAACAAAGCTATCATTCGGATTATCAGTATTCACCTTAAATATTTGTTATTCAGATTTTTACATTAAGCGATAAGCTAAAAGAAGAATCCATGTGATGGCGTAGTGAAAATTATGAGTAGAATACAAGCTCAAAATAATTGCACCATCTAATATTATGAATATAATTTAATTCATCAATGAGAAAGCTTAGTTGTTCTAGTATTTTTTTTGTACATTATGCAATATGCACATTATCTACATTGAATTACAGCACCAAATTTTAGTGAATTCTTAGTTCTACAATGTGCAATATCATAAAGTGTAAGAATAATTCATAATTTAGAAACAACAAAATACAACTACTGAAATTACTATTCCCAATACATATAATGTTTGCAAAGAATAGTATAACAAACATGTTCAATAATAAAAACTAATCAAGGTGTTATCAATCTATCTAAAATCTAGGGAAATAAAGATACCTTCACAAACTTAACTTGTATGCTCAGACACTTGAGTTCTACCTAAAATACTCAAATCAAAATTCAGTATATTTTTGAAACTGTTAAGACCCTATGTTTCATAGGAATGATACAAATGACTAAGATTTTACCTTCATAAATGTTTTGTTGTAAATCATGTGGCATCCTGCCCATGATTTACAAGGAGAAGAAATATATTAGAAGTCGAAGGTTTTGAGACAGTGTCATTTTGATATTGGTTTCAAAGATTCATTTGCAGCCTTACTAGATGGTTTGAATTCTTGAGTGTAAAAGTGTCCAAGAAATAGCTTTCGACAACTAAGGGTCAAATTATCATGTGTTGTAAGCTGCCGAAAGTTCCCAGTTTTGGCAGCTAAAAAGGAAGACACAACTCTTAGTTAGTTTCCAAAAGTGCAAAGTCTTCTAATGGTTATATTTTCCCATTGGAATCTCAAAGCGTCGATAGTACATACACAATCATCATCTTAAATGTTTCTGAAATCACCTCCAGACATGATTTTCTTAGTCTCAATAATTTATTTTTGTTTGTATTCATTATTTGATGAAGGATTTGAAACCCTAAGGTGTCTATTCAAAACCCTGCCATGATCAGCATTCATTACCATTATCTCCTCATGACCGAAATCATCACTTTGTGAGTCAGTTTTAAATAAGCATTGTTATCTAAGTTTCTTGTCTACCAAGTGTTCATTTCAAAGGTTGCCATTCAAACTACTAGTTTACCTCACACATTTTCCTCCATATGGCTTCCATTTCACCCTACATCAGTGCTAATCTTCCACTCCAACCCAATTTTTTTGTTTGCAGGAATTAACGTTTGTTGCAAATGGCTAGTGGAGGAAATTTGCTCAAGAAGGAGATGAATGATGTCTTATATATGGAATATCATCCTGATATTTTCTAGATGTTCAAAGAAGCAGGTTTCTACAAGTATTGTGAGAAATTGCAGGGGTATCACCAAGATGTTGTTGAAGCCTTTTGGAAAATCCATTGTTCTGTCCTACAATCACATGTCTTTTCCCCTAATCATCGACCAAGCTCAACCATTTCATCTTTTAGTTGAGTATCACCTCATGCAATTCTAAACAGTCCATACAGATCACGATGTCATAAGATCCTAATATCCTGACATACAAGTTATCCCTGGTGACAAACTCTCCCAGGTTGAGGTTGGAGCCCATAACCTTTCCTCCAACCTTCTGTTTGGCTCTCGAAGCCATCTCTATGAAGCTAAACTCGTCATGTTTGACTTCCTTTACCTTAATCCTTTTTAGCGCTACACTAGAAATGAAACTCTTGGTAGCACCACGATCTATCAAAATACTAAGGGTTTGGTCAGCGATGGTACCTGACGTCTCGAGCGCAGTCGATTGGTGCTTTTCCTGGTACTTATTCAACACTACATGAATCTGATGGGCATTGCCCAAATCTCCCACAATAGTGGTTCCAGATGATCCAGGTGCTCTATTCCTCTACACTGAGCAGTCGTGCTAGTAGTGTGGCTCCCCACATGTCCAACACCCCTTCTTTGGTCTAGTACTCTTGGTACCTAAAGTAGAAGATGGTGGCCTACCACCTGGAATCCTAGTCTGTTCTGCTGAACATGCCTAAAATGATTCTATTGTTGTTGACGCTACTACTGATGTTGTGGTCCCCGATAAGGTTTCCTCTGCGGAGTCATCGGTCGTCAAGGTCTAGTGAAAGTGGATCCCCTATGGGATCCACTATATCCTGGCATATGTCTGGCTGGTGTCTTATGTTTTCGTGCACCAGATGACACCTGCCTTGTTGGTCTCTTTAGAGTCCTTCTCTGACCCTCGCTGGTAAGATCCTCCTCTACTATGACGTCCTTCTAGACAATATCATGCAAAGTTTAAGGTATCAAAATATGAAAACAAAACTTGTTGACCTTAAGTTTTTCAGTTTTAAGATGTGTAGCATACCAGATCTGCTCAATAAAACATGCCTCGTACTCAGGCACCGTATGGATGCCCTGTCGTAAGGCGTTGAACTCATTGAGTTGAAGCTCAATGAATTCTTCTGACAGGTAACTCTCTCGAAACTTATCCTCAAACAATTCCTATTATATATCTTAGATGGCCATGTTCAATTGCGGTAGGGGCATCTTCCACCATAGAAGAGAGAAGAGCACATCACCATATTCTCCAACCATACTTCGGTGGCTACATCGTCCAAGGAACCAAAGAACTCAGGAAAATTGACCTTCTCAAGTTCACGGAGAATGCTACCAGTAAATACCGAAGTGCATAGTGGAACCTCAGGGGGTGTCAACTCTCTTTCCTCATCTCTTTCCAAATGGCTGATCAGTGCCTCAAACATGCACTGAAAAGATCTCATCATTCCAACCACATCACCCACTATTATTTTCTCCTGCCCAACAATCTATTCGTCTCCTTGGGGATTGGACCCCTTAGGCATAGATGTTGTTAGAGGCGTCATGCCTCCTCACCTAGCACCCCGTCACTTGCCTCTGTGACATCCTCTAACCATGATTACCTGCATGAATACAAGTCAACTTAATTAGAAACAATATAATCAAATACCCAATCAATGAAAGTCGTAGCGATCCCAAGTCACGGGTTGAACCCGCTCTGATACCACATGTAACAACCCCATCGTTATGACTATAAGTGAAACAAAAGATGCAATTTTTTTTTCATTTTAGGCAAAAATGGAAATATATTCGCCCTCATAAATAAATAAGAAAAAACGTTGTACATGTACACCAGAATGGATTTATCATCGCCATCAATAGTAAATAAGCAAAAACACTATACATAATGGATTTATTGTTCACTGTCAATACTAAAAAAGAAAAAACATTGTACATAATGGATTTATTATTCACCATCAATAGTAAATAAGCAAAAATGTTGTACATGCACACCATAATGGATTTATTATTCACCGTCAATAGTAAATAAGCAAAAAAGTTGTACACGCACACCAGAATGGATTTATTATTCACTGTCAATGGTAAATAAGAAAAAACAGTCTACATAATGGATTTATTGTTCACCGTCAACAGTAAATAAGAAAAAACATTGTACATGCACACCAGAATGGATTTATTATTCACCGTCAACAGTAAATAAGAAAAAACGTTGTACATGAACACCAGAACGGATTTATTATTCACTCTCAATAGTAAATAAGAAAAAACATTGTACATGCACACCAGAATGGATTTATCATTCACTGTCAATAGTAAATAAGAAAAAATGTTGTACATAATGGAATTATTGTTCACTGTCAACAGTAAATAAGCAAAAACGCTATACATGTACACTAGAATGGATTTATTATTCACCGTCAACAGTAAATAAGAAAAAACATTGTACATGCACACGAGAGCGAATCACATTCGTCGTAATTAATATATAAGCAAGGTAGCCATACACAATGCACAAGAAGGGGATTAAATTTTTGTAATTAAGATACAAGAAAAATTGTTGTACAAAACGCACCAGTAGGGGATTTACATTGCCATCATTAATATGTAAGAAAACTCATTGTGCAAACATACCCGAAGGGAATTTACATTGCCATCATTAATATATAAGCAAAATCATTGTGCATACTTACCAGAAGGGAATTTACATTGCCATCATTAATATATAAGAAAAATCGTTGTGAAAACATACAATAAGGGAATTTACATTTCCATCATTAATATATAAGGAAAATCGTTGTGCAAACATACCAGAAGGGAATTTACATATTTTATGTCATTCTATAATAAGAAAATGTCTAGAGTAACAAGGGTAAATCTCAGTGACATCCAATGGCCAAAAACACAGTCCTAAAATGCATAGCTCCAGTCTTGATAACGGAAAATCATGAGAGTAACCAAGGGGAAAAACATAGACAAGAAAAAGAAAAACAAAGATCCATTGGGAAATTCATTGAAATGATCACAAAGATTATATCATCCAAATCATAGAGAAAATCCATTGTGAATCCCTTAAGGTGTGGAGAACAAAAAAAAGCACAAAGATAAACTAACAAGGATGCAAGGAATTCCATACACAGAAGTTATTTTTGTTAGAAGGTACATGAACAACAATCAAACAAGGACAAACAACAGAGGTAGACGACTGATAGGAACATCCTTCGTTCATCATCCACACACATAAAAGCAGGACATTGATATCCATAGGTCTATTAATGCTGGAGCGATGACCGTAGATTAGGATCCTGGCTGACTACTAAGGTGCAAAGTGAGGATCTAGGGATGAAGGAAAAAGTAAACCACAATCATCGCAATCAATTAACCACAAGATGGTCAAGACATGTAGGGATCGAAGGCCATGGGAAATCAGCATTGAGCTGAAGGCTATGGCGGAAATCAACATCACAGGCCATTCCATAATAGCCTCGACCTTTGCTGGATCCACAATGATACCTTCGCCGGAGACAACATGCCCTAAGTAGTGAATATTTGATTGATAAAATGATCATTTGGACAACTTCCCATACAATTTGTGCTCTCGCAAAAACTATAGTACCAAGCGTAAGTTTTCGTCATTCTCCTCTGTCGTCCGAGAGTAAATCAAAATATCATCAATGAATACTTGGATGAACTTGTCCAAGTACTCAGAGAACACCCCATTCATTAAAATCATAAATACACCTGGGGCATTTGTTAGTAAAAATGGTAAAAAAGTAAACTCGTAACATCTAGAGCTCATCTTAAACATGGTATTAGGGACATCATTCTCCTTCATCCGTAACTGGTGATACCCTGATCACAAATCGATCTTTCAGAACACTGTCACACCCTTCATCTGATCAAACAGATCATTGATCCTCAGAAATGGATATTGATTCTTGATCATTTCCTTGGTCAATTGATGATAGTCAATGGAACGCCTCCACGACCTATCCTTATATTGTATTAAAATAACAGGTGCACCCCACGGCAACACACTTGGATGTATCAGTCCCAAGTCCAGAAATTCTTTCAGTTGCATTGTTAAATCCCGTAACTCTGGGTTCTACATCTGATAAGGCATTCTCCCTATCGGTTTAGTCCACAGTTTTAGTTCTATAGTAAAATCCAATTACCTCTCTGGCGACATCCTAGATAACTCCTTTGGGAAGACATCTGCAAATTCTCTCACCACCAGAAGGTGTTCTAGACCTTCCACTACTCCCTTCTCCTTTAACACAAGAATCACATAAATCTTACATCCTTTGTGCATGCTCTTCCGTATTTGCAAGGAAGAGATGAACCTTAGAGAAAATCCATGGTTCCATCCGATAATCACGTGTCTTTTCCTCTCATAATCGACCAAGCTCAACCATTTTGTATTGTAGTTGAGTGTCGCTTCATGTGATTCCAAACATTCCATACTGATCACAAGGTCATAAGATCCTAAGATCATGACGTACAGGTTGTCCCTGGTGAAAAAATATCCCAAGTTGATGGTGCAACCCACAACCTTCCCTCCAACCTTTTGTTTGGCTCTCGAATCCATCTCTATGAAGCTAAACTCATCATGTTTGACTTCCTTTACCTTAATCCTTTTTAGCGCTGCACCAGAAATGAAACTCTCAGTAGCACCACGATCTATCAAAATACTAAGGGTCTAGTCAGCGATGGTACATGATGTCTTGAGAAAAGTCGACGGATGCTTTTCCTGGTGGTTATTCACCACTGCATGAATTTGATGGGCCTTGTCCAAATATCCTATGGTAGTTTTTCTGGCTAATCCAGATGCTCTATTCCTCTCCACTAGGCAGTCGCACTGGTAGTGTGGCTCCCCAGATGTCCAACACCCCTTCTTCATTCTAGTACTCATGGTACTCGAAGTAGAATATTATGACCTACCGGCCTGGAATCTTGGTCTGTTCTACTGAATAGAGTTAAAATGATGCTATTGAGGTCAACGTTGCTGCTGATGTTGTGGTCCCTGATAAGGTGTCATCTTCTGAGGAACCGATCGTCGAGGTGTAGTGAAAGTGGATCCCCTATGGAATCCATGATATCCTGGCGTATGTCTGGCTGGTTTCTGATGTTGTTGTGCACTAGATGACACTTGCCTTCCTGGTCGCACTAGAGTCCTTCTTTGACCCCCACTGATAAGCTCCTCCTATCCTATGAGGGCCTTCTGGATGACAACATGCAAGGTTTGAGGCATCAAAATCCTGACCTTTTCATGTATGTTTCGATTAAGGATGAAAACAAACTTGTTGACCTTAAGTTTCTTAGTGTTAAGATGTAGAGTATATCGGATTAACTCCATAAAATTGGCCTCATACTCAAGAAGCATATGGACGCCCTGTTGTAAGGCGTTGAACTGGTTGAGCTAAATATCAATGAATTCTTCTGATAGGTACCTCTCTTAGAACCGCTCCTCAAATAATTCCCATTATACATATTTCATGGCCATGTTCAGTTGTGGTAGGAGAGTCTTCCACCATAGAAGAGAGATGCCCTTCAGTTGAAAGACTGCCATGTGGAACTTCATGTTGGAGGTATAGTCATGAAGTGAAAAGCACATTGCCATATTCTCCAACCATACCTCAGTGGTTGCGTCGTCCAAGGCACCAAAGAACTTGGGAAATTTGACCTTCTCAAGTTCACGGTGAATGCTACCAGTACTGATCGGAGCGCACAATGGACCCTCAGGGGGTCTCGGTGCTCTTGCCTCATATCTATCCAAACGGTTGATCAGTGCCTCATACATGTGCTGAAAAGATATCATCATTCCAACCACATCACCTATCGGTATCTGCTCCTTCCTGAAAACCTGTTCATCTCCCTGGGGGTTGGACCCGTTAGGCATGGATGTTGTAGGAGGCGTCGTGCCTACTCCCCTAGCACCCCGTTGTCCTCCTTTGTGACATCCTCTAACCATGATTACCTGCATGAATACAATTCAACTTAATTAGCAGCAATATAATCAAATACCCAATTAGCGAAAGCCGTAGTGATCCCAAGTCATGGGTTGAACCCTCTCTGATAGCACATGTAACAACCCCATCGTTAAAACTATAAGCAAAAAAAAAGATGCAATTTTTTTTTTCTTTTTAGTCAAGAAGGAGAAGACAAAACAATTTAACCACACAACTAGCGATGAACGCAAGTACACAGTCCAAGCAAAAGGAAACTATGAATCCATGCACTGGCACAAAGGTAATTGGGTGGAACATGCATAACACAACAAGGAGAAACGACTACCCACCTGATACAACATGACCTCGCCCACAACTAGGGGACAACACCCCCATCTCGACACAATGGCCTAGATGAACAAATACTAGAACCTCAAGGGGCATGAACCAAATTCCTGAAGGTGTTCAACCCATGAGCTAAAAGAAACTTGTAATGCTCAACAACAATCACACAGAATGAACTGACTTCAACAAAGTTCTTGTTCACCGTTATCCCATAGGGCACACCATGATCCCCTAATCAGGAATCATGTTTCTTAAGGGTGATATATGCGTCAATAACCTTGGTGAAAACATGGCCTATCTGGACTGAGGACTCTAGATAATCTGATGCATTAGCAACTGAATACCTATAAGGAAACCACGCCCATACCCCAACAACAGTTCGACGAGACAACAAAGGAAAACACCCAAGGAAGAAATAAGCCAAGCACAACTTTGTCAATGACCCAACCCACTCATCAAGTCTAAACTAATCAACAATTACAACTGTTTGACATTGATTATCCATGTAAATTTAGCAAGCCTAAATTATAAATTAGTCTTTAACTTACCATATGATTAACATTTAATAAAAATCCAATTGTCCATTCTAATTGACACCTTAGTCATTAAATTCAATCTAAATAACATTACTTGCAAATCAATAAGGCAATTTTGCATTATAATTCAATCATTAATTTCAATCTAATAACATTAAATTCGCATTAATTCGGCAAGTCTTCTTTAATCAATATTAAACCAAATTGAGAAGTCTAAATTAAATTAAATGAAGAACTGTCTATGAAAGAAGTAAGGTTGTCTAATGAATCAAGGTTGTCTATTCAATTTAAGGTCATCTAAACCAATTAAAGATGGTTATGCTCTGTTAAATGTTCAAACATTACAAGTGATTCTATGCAATTAAATGTTGTCCAACGATGTATCAATAGGTGAGTGTTGTTACCATTAAACTCACAAGTTGCATAATCAAATTAACGTCTATTGTCAAGTTAAAATCTAGGTAAAAGTTCAGTCTATAAAACCCCTTCAAAATTGTAGGGAAATAATGAATACCAGCGTATTCCTAAGGGAAATCTCGCTAGGTAAGAAGTAAAACCTCGTGGACTGGACAAGGGACATTTGCTACATAGTACACACCGGAATGGAAATATATTCGCCCTCATAAATAAATAAGAAAAAACATTATACATGCACAGCATAATGGATTTATTATCGTCGTCAATAGTAAATAAGAAAAAACACTATACATAATGGATTTATTGTTCACCGTCAACAGTAAATAAGGAAAAGCATTGTGCATAATGGATTTGTTGTTCACCATCAATAGTAAATAAGAAAAATCGTTGTACATGCACACCAGAATGGATTTATTATTCACCATCAATAGTAAATTAGCAAAAACATTGTACATGCACACCAGAATGGATTTATTATTCATTTTCAATAGTAAATAAGCAAAACCGCTCTACATAATGGATTTATTGTTCACTGTCAACAATAAATAAGCAAAAACATTCTACATGCACACCAATGGATTTATTATTCACCATCAATAGTAAATAAGAAAAAGGGTTGTACATGCACACCAGAATATATTTATTATTCACCGTCAACAGTAAACAAGGAAAACCTTTGTACATGCACACCATAATGGATTTATTATCTGTCATCAATAGTAAATAATAAAAAATGTTGTACATGATGGAATTATTGTTCACTGTCAACAGTAAATAAGCAAAAACGATATACATGCACACCATAATGGATTTATTATTCACCATCAATATTAAATAAGCAAAAATGTTGTGCATGCACATGAGAGGGAATCACATTCATCGTCATATATATATAAGCAAGGTAACCATACAAAGAGCACCAGAAGGGGATTGCATTGTTGTCATTAAGATACAAGTGAAATCATTGTACAAAATCCACTAGTAGGGGATTTACATTGCCATCATTAATATATAAGAAAACTCATTGTGAAAACATACCAAAAGGGAATTTACATTGCCATCATTAATATATACGAAAAATCATTGTGCAAATGTACAATAAGGGAATTTACATTTCCATCATTAATATATAAGGAAAATCGTTGTGAAAATGTACCATAAGGGAATTTACATATTTTATGTCATTAAATAATAAGAAAATTACTAGAGTAACCAGGGTAAATCTCAGTCACATCCAGTGGCCTAAAATGCAGTCCTAAAATGCACGGTTCTATTCTTGATAATGGAAAATCACGAGAGTAACCAAGGGGAAAAACACAGACAAGGAAAAGAAACACAAAGATCCATTGGGAAATTCATTGAAATGATCACAGAGATTATGTCATCGAAAGCACAGATAAAATCCATGGTGAACCCCTTAAGGTGCGTAGAAAAAAAAAAGCACAGAGATAAACCAACAAAGACGTAAGGAAGTACATACGCAGAAGTTTTTTTCGTTAGAAGGTGCATGACCAACAATCAGACAAGGAAAAACAATAGAGGTGGACAGATGACAAGAACATCCTTTGCTCATCATCCATGCACATTAAAGAAGGACATTGAGATACATAGGTCTATTAACGCTAAAGCGATGACCGTAGATTAGGCTCCTGGCTGACTGCTCAGGCACGGAGTGAGGACCTAGGGACGAAGGAAAAAATAAACCACAATCATCACAGTCAATCAACCACAAGATGGTCAAGACATGCAGGGATTGAAGGCCATGGGAAATCAACATCGAGGTAAAGGTTGTGGGGAAAATTTATGTCATCCCCTAGAATGCTAATACAATCATTTTATTTACAGAATTAAACATACAAAACTAAAATCATAATTCATACTAAAAATCTACCATGCAGAAATGAGGAAGTGTATCATTTCCCAATTGCCCGCTTTGAGTTGATGTCCCGTGCGCTTCGTGCAACTCCCTCTTGTCGACCGATGAGACTTCACTGGTACTTCACAGCCAACAATAGGGGTACTCTTCTTCCCCCTTATCCCCTCAATCTTCAAAGGGGCCACACACACTATCCATAAAATCATCTAGCTCCCAGCTCGCCTCACAAGGCGGAGCTACCACTCCTCACCGAGCTGGGTATCCCAACTCCCACAAGCTAAGTCAGTCAAGTATAGATTTTTCCAGAGTAACATTATGCAAAACAAAAGAGATGCATCATTCTTCTCCTCCCTCCATTATATAGAGTTTTGAAGTCCCTTACTTTTCCAAAGTCCCATTTAATTTAATGTTTAATAAATTAATTCAAAAAAATCTCCCCCGTACATGTGTCACCCATCCCCTTCAATCCTCCAAAAATTAATTTCATTAATTAATTAATTACCCCTATTTCCCTCACTGACCTAAAGGCACTCCTAGAATCGGTCCTAGGTGTCCCCATATCCCCTTACATGTTTTAAACACTTCCCCCCTTATTAATTTACTAGTTGAGTTTAAATTAGAAAGTTCTAAAAATCTAGATAACTTACTAAGTTAGACTATCTATTTTTTCCCTTATGTTTCCCCTTTATTTTTATGTTTCCATATTTTTCCTAGTTTCCTAATTATTTTAGATTTCCCTCTTTCCCCTTTTTAATTAAACTAAAAAAGGCATGTGCAGAAACATACCCTTTTCCGTTTTTCTTTTTAATGAATAATTTTTTTTAACTAGCATAATATAGTAAAACAATTATTTCCCCTTTTTAAGTTTTATCCCAAAAGATTGTTATAAATCAATTTAATTGATTACCCCCCTTCTTGCAACAAGATTAGTGAATATTATCATTAGTTTCTATTATATATATATATTTATTTATTTTCTTAAATAAATAAATAAAATTTTACCATGAGGATAATTTGAACCTAGTCTTTATCTTCCTAGGCTAGGCGACATTTTATTAGGGGAAAAGTTTTAAAACTTCCTTGACACGTTAGTCATCCTAAAGCCATATAGGTTAATCCAATTATTAAATAACAACTTGACGTGCTCTTCAGGATGCACTAGGTGCTCCAATGGTGCCACTTGCCTCTTTTTGTTTCTCTTGCACGACATGCCCTTCAAGACGCAGTACATGCTCCAAGGGTGACACTCACCTCTTTCCATTTTTCTTGCGCAATGTGCCCTTTAGGACACACCACGTGCTCCAAGGGCACCACTCGCCTCTTGAATAACTTGGTAGACATAAAAAACCCCTGGAGTCAATACTCTACCAGGTGATATTTTGGGAGACTAAGGACCTCTACGGAATCATTCCCCTGCCTTATTGCATGCCACTTAGAATAATCGTGAGAAACTGTCACAGTCTTCCCTCACGACATCATGGGTCCTCTCGAACTAGGTAATCGTTAACCTATAGTTTGAGCCATGGTGGGAGTGCTAGTAGGCTCTGGTAGGGATTTTTTCCACACCTATCCCTCAACATCTCTGGTAGTCCTGCGTGACCCCTCTACTCCACATGTGATTCTAGTCAGCAAGCTATCATCAGCCTCCATCATCAACGAATCATGTCAGAAATATATCCATAAACATATCATCTAATAAGATGCACTAATATCACATATAAAACAATCAAACCCCAACAGTTCACTCCCCAACTTGATCCAGAGTCTGAGGGATTCCATCAATGCCTCTGCATCCTCAAGGTCCAAAATACTGCACACTCAGTAAAACCGTGTCAATAGCCCTGTCTAAGTCAATGCAACAAAACAACATGTCATCAACCCATAACACCTCATAATCAAAATCAAATGTTTAATAGTATAATAATCTGGATCACTTGTGAGCAAGTGTCCTCAAAGAATAAGTTCACTCAGTGTGTGAAAGAGTGGGATGTTACATTGCTGACTCCAGGCTCAGTGACTTCGGAGCTCTCCACTACATATAACTTATAATTCCCTGAAATGTCGAACTTTGAGACCTCCTCCATTATGATGACACAGATCCCTCTCAAATGGATGGTTGAGATGGACTTCAAATCTTCGGAGCTTTGGGAGTCCCCTCGATCGTGCACTTTGATTTATATGGAGTACTATACCTCCGGACCTAATGATCCTTTGAAACATGTCCTCCTGCGCCAATGACCACATTGTACTTTCGCCTTTGGAGCTCTGTAAGCTTTCGAATCAGATCAAATTATAACTCCATCCCTCCAGAGTACCAAGTCACTGAACTTCAAGATCTAGAGCCATGTGTCCCTTTACATCCGACAACCCAGATGCACTCCGCTCTTCGAATCTTTCGGAGTCTTCAAACTTCCTATTCTTATGCTCTCCTATATTGTTGATCTTCCAGATATGTTTGATCGATGGACACATGTCCTTTAAATTTGACAACCCCGATTTACTTCGGATCCTGGGACTTCGAGGATCATGTCTCCTCCAAAACAGAAAATTTGAAAAACCTCCAAACTTATGAAGTTCAAAGTGTGTAGAGGTTTAAACCCTGTGAAGCTTACCTCGATCAGATGAATTTTGATCCTCGCACGTAGATCCAATTATTGTGATCTATTATCCTCCGTGCACACTCCTCCTTCTTCTTGGGATCTAATCTAACAACCCAAATTGATCCTAACAGCCCATCCAATGATTGTTGTAGCTTCTCCTCTCTACTGCTATGCTTTTTGTTCGGATGAATGATTTTTAAAACTTAATAATTTCAAAGACTTAGCCTTTGAACCTTTCTGCTGCAAGGATTTTTTCTTAGCCTTGGTTTGCATTCTTCGAAAAACACTACTCCTCCTGAGCTTTGTCACTTCATCGGAGTTAGGCCCCAGTGCATTTTTTCACTATGTCTTCCTCAGAGTTTTTCAACACTTTCCAAGTGTTGTCCAGGTACACTTCTTGCAGTGGTCTTCTATGCACAACTATACTATCTTTACTGAGCTTGAAGTCACTTAAACTTCTAGGGTCACAACCCTTTTTTCTCTCCAAATGATTTCCTGTACCCTCCTGGCACTTCTTCGCTCATTTTCCTGAGATTGAAAAACATTATATAAGTGGTTTGTCTTTGTTCCCTTCTTGCATGACTTCACCTCTTGAAACGTGAACTCTTAAAAGTTCACTTGCACACTCCTTGTTCTCTCTGTGTATGTCTTCTTCAGAGTGTTCAACAACTCTGATGTGCACTCCTTGCACAATTTTCCCTTCTTCTGAGGTTGAGGTTTCTCTGGTGTGCCCACCTAGAACACTCTTCTCTAAACTTGAAAGAGAGTTCAAGTGCATTCCTTGCACTAGATTCATAGACTTTTCTATAAATTTGGTGTGCACTCCTTCCACAAGCCTAAGAACCTAGAACACTCATAAATTCACAAAGATAGAGAAGTCTATCTAAACCTCCAAATGTAACCGAATTGCAAATCTATAACATCCATAAATAAACACAGGAAACATTCAGATACTAAACATTCATCACACATAAAATCACAGACACCTCATATGTAGGAAAAACTACTTTTGTATTATATTTGAATGTTTCTGTAAAAATATTTACAGAGGTTGGACTGCAACAAAGTCTTCAACATTTTCTCTCCTCTCCTCTCTTGAGCTCTCTTGAATCACTCATCAACAACTTATGACACTAACAAATTGTTATACAATGATATTTTACAAAAGAGGGGCTCCTTGAGCCTTCCCTCCAACTACCTACTCACAATGGATTGCATTCAATTATAATCAATGGACAACTAGTGTGAACCAGAACTAAGCCTATCTACCTGTCAGCGATTAAAGGTGATTTCACATGAAGAATGTACAAAGGAACATGTCTCGGATTTCCTTGAGCCTTACAACATTTAAATCCAATTACTTACATCAAAAATTTTAAATTTGGGTTCAAAATGAAAGGGTTGGTGCCTCTTTTCCCTTAGAACCCATTCCTCCATGTGCACTGATGTGTTATTTTTCTGATGCATTGGCACATTTTTTGAGGTGGAGCGACACTCCTGCATCACCTAAATTTATAGAAACCATATAATTGCAAAACTCTATCATATATATACCAAACCCATGTACATTTTGTAACCCCTAAAACATAATACATATAACCCATAATCCATATTACTTCTATAAATCTAAACCATGATAACCCTAAAAGCCCCTAACTTCGAACTAAAATAACATTTATCTAATCCTTATAACCATTAACCTATATCCCATAAACCCTTTAAAAAATGTCTCATGTAATCCTTCTAATCCCTATTTACCCTAACCTTTTTGACAATATTCTTTGTGCATGACCAATAAATGATCGTAGACTTCTAAGCCCATAATTTCTAGGAAGAAAGGTCCACTCATGTTCTCCATAATAGAAAAAAAAACAATATAATCACATAAAAAGAAGAAGGTTAAAAGTGAACATTTTCCATATACGATAATATGTTAATTTATACCCCCCAAGCATATGAAGTGTATTAACTATCCTAAATAATAATTTTAAATAATAATGGTAAATAAACAATTTACCATTAATCCTCTCAAGCATAATATGTCTCATGTAATCCTTATAATCCCTATTTACCCTAACTCTTTTGACAATATTATTTGTGCATGACCAATAAATGATCATAGACTTCTAAGCCCACAATTTCTAGGAAGAAAGGTCCACTGATGTTCTCCACAATAGAAGAAAAAATGACAATATAATCACATAAAAACAAGAAGGTTAAAAGTGAACATTTTCCATATATGATAGTATGTTGATTTAAACCCCCCACACATATGGAGTGTATTAACTATCCTAAATAATAATTTTAAATAATAATGGCAAATAAACAATTTTTTATGAAAATTAATATTATATAATAAAAAATACAAAATCAAAGATTATGAATATTAAAAATAATGTTAAAAAATAAAAAATAAAAAATTGTTGTAAAAAGGTTTTGGATAAAAATTGTGTGGGAGGTTTCATTATCTAGAAGTTTTTTACAACATTATGACTAATTGTGGAAACCTCCATTCTCACATTAAAAATATCATATATATTGAAAATTATATTTTATAAATATCAAAATTTGACTAATCAAATTAAACTTTAATACACTAATTAAAAAAACTATCACCTAGATAAACACCAAAATTCTTTTCTTAAAAATTAAAATAAATATCACCCTGATAATACATATCCTTCATCCCATTAGTTTATTTTACATGTTTATTGGCATATATGGTAAGCATAACAGTGACATGCCAAATCACAATAATTGTCTAATATTTCCCCAGCAGGGAGGTGTTGATGATTAAAAATAGTATTTTATAAAGATCAAAATTATCTAATTAAATTAAACTTTAATGAAGTTATATAAATTAAAAAAAGTTGTGTCATATATAAATACCAAAATACTTTTCTAAAAAACTAAAGTAAATACTTTAAGTGGGTGTTCGATGAAATATAGAAGGAATTTGGTAGCCGTTGACGGTTCTAGTGAAAGAGAATTAGTTTCAAAGACTCTTCCAAATATGTTATATATATTAAAAATAATATTTTATAAAGATCAAAATTAGATTAATCAAATTAAACTTTAATACACTAATAGAAAAATTGTAAACACCAAAATACTTTTATAAAAAGTTAAAATAGATATCACCCTCCTAATACATAACAGTGACATGCCAAATTACAATAAGTGTCTGTGATGTGGATGATTTAAGTGGGTGTTCGATGAAAGTAAAATAATATTTAAAATAAAAATAAAAAAAATCTATCATATATATTATACCATGCCAACTCTGTTCGTTGTGTTTTCGTTGCAACTGTTTGCCTCCCTTTCCTCTCTTTGAACCACTTCAGTCTCTTCTCAAGATGCAATTTCCAAAAGAGGTCCTCATCATTCCCTTCTTTCTTCCAATGCTTACAAGAGGGATTCTCTTCCTTTCTTGCCATTGATTTTTCTTTCTTTCCAATCCACTTTCTTTTGTCCTCTTTCCTCGAATATGATTCCCCTGATACACCAATTCCTATTTTTCATAATTTAATGTATGTTGCTTGAATAGAAACCTCATCAATATTGGTAGGTCCAAAGGGTTACAAATGTGTGTAGGTAAATGTCCTATATACTTTATAAGAGTGTCTTGGGTATGTAATGGAATGTCTAACATTAATTCTATCTTACGAAATCCATCCATGTATTCTTTCATTGTTTGTCATTTTCTTAGTTTAAGACCTTGCCATTCAATTAAAGCTTTATCTTTATAACCCAAAGGACAAAATTTCTTTCTAAGTGAATAAACAAACACTTTACATGATGGAAATACATTACCCACTTGTTGCGTGCCATTTTGCAACTTTATTTGTCACCAGATGAGTGTTGTGTCTAGAAGATGAAGGGATGCCAAATTGATTTGAGTTGCCTCATCCTTGATTTTTTTCACATTGCAATAAAACTCCATCTATCTGACTCAATTATCAAGCCTCTATGCATTGACTTCACCATCATACATAGGTGATTCGACTTTCACATCAAGATTTAGTATAGGAATATCATGTTTATTTTCATGGGAATGTTTTCTTACGGTGGATTTGGAACTGGAACTTGAAGAAGAAGAAGTTGATGGAGAAGAAGGAGGTGAAGGAAGAGTTTTAGGAGGATCCTTTCCTTCTTCATTTTTGAACTTTAAAGATTCACCTATAATCAGTCTCTTTTGTTCCAAGTAATCCTCATATAAAACCTTCATCATCTCCGACATGTCAAAGAAAGTCTTTCAAAACTCTTTCTCCTCATGAGAAAGTCCCTCTTCCAATGCCATCTTCTCACTTTGAGAATTTCTCTTTCTCGATCCAATCTCAGTATTCTCTTCAACAAGCTCGCCTCCACCACGATCTATATTTTCCTTGGTAATCATGCAAACTCAAAAACCAACCGCCAACTAGCTCTAATACCACTTGATCCAAAAAGATCTTTTTAAAGACTGTGGTTGAGTTTTAAAACATGAGTTAACTAACCATTTAGGAAACTGATGAAAGACGAAGAATTGATGATGAAACATGCAATCCATAATAACATATATATATCTTGGAATAAGAATCAAGAAAAAACAAAGTTGATAACAAAGTTCAGCAATATCTCCTACGTCTCCGAGCGTTTGTCTTAGTGGGTGAGGCTTTCTTATTTCTGTTCAAATCTTTAAAAGTACATCATAAAATTTCCAAATGGATTACAAACTGATTTGGTTGTGTTATTATAGATCTTAAGAACCCATCAAAACTAACGACACTGAAAACGGATGAACGTAGTTCCCAGAAATGGCCCACAAAGTTGCTCTCTTCAATGCCTTCCCTGTATAAAAATGACTTTGGATTTTTAATTCTCCATAATTTTCTTGTTCTGAACAACCTTTTAGGCTACCAAGAACCTTTGGTTTATATAGGCTTGAAGTTGGAAACAAACTCCAAACTTCCCCCCAATTTTTGGCCTAAAAAAGGACTCCAAATCCACCAATAATGGCCAAAATATCTTAAAATTGGCTCAAGAATCACTAAAAATCATAATATATGGTTAAAAACCCACTATTTTGAAAATAATAAGGTGCATCCCCTTTCACGTGGGCTCCTGGTCACATGTGCATTGTCCAAGTGTCCACAAGTTACCGATGACTTGCTAGCCCCCTTAACCTTCGGCCCCTGGTCATGTGGCTATGGCCATCTGTCCTAGACCTACCCCTTTACATGTGCCTTTTTGTTGAACCATAGCCCACGATTATGGCTCTAGTTACGCACCTAGTTCGGCGGGTTAGCACATCCGACCGAGCACTAACCCACAATCCAAACAAATAGTTTAAACCGTATATCATATGGTAATGGTCATATATAAAGGTCGTATTGTAGCTCTAGGCTTAACACTAAAACAAAGATACATAAAACAATATATGCCAAAAATATAAGGTAAGTTCATATGCTAATGGTTACATGGTAAATTCTTCATCTGGGGCTGGGGCTAGGCCCCAACCCTTTACTCCACCCAACTTTACAATGTTTCAAGTTTAAATATTAAATGTAGACTATGGTAGTTAAGCCATATCGTGGGCAGGTTGGTAGCCCGACCCTGCCAAATCGTCTGCCTAGAATGGAGGTCACGGTTTCGATTCCCTCGGAGTCCATAAAATTTTTCCATTCAACCAATAAACCAATGAAAAGGTGCCACATGGCAGCCCAAGACTAGGCCACACAACAACATGTTATTCGCCAAATATATGCCACATGTCAACCAAAAATTCATCCACCTTCCATCCTACGTGTCTTCCCAGTCAACATGCCACTGTACCCTCCATGTCATGGTATGGTCGTACAACCTGTATAATCATTTTCAACATCAGCATTGTATGGACTGTACAGTCATAAAAATTTTGCATGTTTTTCAAAACGACAAGACCAATATATCTTTCGCAAATGGCGTCTGTTTTTTTGGGTATGTGTTATATTCTTTGCATGTGTGTGTGTCGGTCTGTCAGATATGACAACTGCGTCTAATGATCCCTCGTACTAGTGCTTTGTGTGTGTCATGTGTGTTTGGCGCTTTCCTAGGGGGTCCCAGTGGGGGGCAGGTATGCCCCCCTGGTTACGCGTAGTGTTCGGCAATGGGTGGTAGCCCATAGCAACGCCCCAAATTCTTTTTTTTGGGTGGTATTTCATATTTTTAGCAGATTTTGCTATTTTTAGCGGTTTTGTAAATTAATCCCACATTAAGGGATTAGGGTTTTGGTATCTACAGAATACATAAAAACATTGTATATATATTGTATAGTGAATGGTGAAATTCAATATAATGAATATAAGAAAGATTTTACTGATTGAGGGTTTTCGGTATAAATCTTTGTGTACTATGTGAATGAGCCATTGATTAATTTATGTTTTGCTTAAAAATCTATATGCATTGCTTTACTTCATATGTTTAAAATTTACAAGTGGTATCAGAGCTCATTTGTGGCTTCAGAGGGATGCCTTTTTTGTTGAGGGTTTGGCTCAGTCTTGATAGATCAAGTTTATCCTAGGTCTATGATAAACCTGGGTTTAGTGGGAGATTTTGAAGTAGTGATTTAAGTGCAGGAAGAGGAATGGAAATCTCTTCTAGAATCGAGATAGAGAAGTTCAATGGTAAAATATTTATGATATGGAAGTTGAATATGGAGGACCTTCTTGTAGAAAAAGAACAATGGATCATTGTGGATCCTGGTACACAGCCTACTAGTACATCGTCTACTAGCACACGGACTACTGGTACACAACCTACGAGTACACAAACTACTAGTACACCAACTACTGGTATGTCGAAGGAATATTGGGAGAAGTTGGATAGAAGAGCAAGGAGTACTATTCGACTCTACCTAGAAGATTCAATTTTGTTGAATGTCTGGAGAGAATCTACAACAAAGGAACTATGGGATAAGTTGGGGAATTTTTGTCAATCAAAGTCCCTGGTAAACAAGTTGTTTCTTCGAAATAAGGTATCATCTTAGGATGGAAGATGGATATTCTATGACAGAACATCTAAATGCCTTTAATACTCTGGTAAGTCAAGTTGTCTCTGTTAATATTATGATTTCATAAGAAGACAAGTGTATTACTTTTTTATGTTCTTTCCCAGACTCCTGGGATAATCTGGTTGTAGCAATTGGTAGTATCACTCAATCTACATTGAAATATGAGGATGTAGTTTCATCCTTGTTATCTGAAGAGATAAGGTGAAAAAACATGGATGGTCACAGTACAAATGATTTATTTATAAGAGGGCATACCTAACATAGGAACCCTGGTAAGCCTTCAGGGTGGAGATCTAAATCTACAGGTAGATCTAAGTCTCTAGGAAAATCTTTGAGGAAATGTTGGAAGTGTGGTAAAACAGGGCATTATAAGAAAGATTGCAATTCTAAGAAGGTTGAAAAACCAAAGGGATCTAATAGTACCTCTTCCATAAAGGAGAAAACCTCCACTGAAGAAGGAGGTGATGTTTACTTGGCATCTACAAGTACACATGCAGACCATGATGTATGGTTAATCGACTCAGGTGCATCATACCATATGACTCCTCATAGGGAGAAGTTCTATGAATATGAAAAATATGATGGTGGTGATGTATTCCTAGGAGATGACTCGAGAAAAAAAATATTGGGATGTGGAAGGGTTAAGTTGTTGCTAAAATATGGAAGGATTAGAAGACTTCCTAGGGTTCTGCACATTCCAAAACTAGCCAAGAGCCTAATATCTATAAGCAAGATGGATGATGCAGGAGTGGATATTGTATTTGGAAAGAAAACTTGCAAGATGGTATGAGGAGTAATGGTATTGATGAGGGAGTTCGGTGTGGAACTTTGTACAAGTTGTTGGGAAGCACTTATACTGTAACAGTTATGTTGTCCCTAAATAGGGAAATAAAGAAGACAGTTATGGGTGTAACATTTATGTTGTCCCTAAACAGAGAAATAAAGAAGACAAGACCAATATTGTCCCTAGAAAGAAGACCATGCTTTGGCATCAAAGACTGGGACATATTGGAGAAAAGGGCCTTCGAACACTACACGGTAAAGGTATGGTTGCAGGTATTTCTAATTGCACTCTGGATTTTTATTTCTGTGAACATTTCATATATGGTGAACAAAATCAAGTAAGATTCCCATCTGGTTCTACAAGAGCAAAGAGGATCTTAGAGTTGATACACAGTGATGTGTTTGGACCTGTTCATGTTCCGTCCCTAGGTAAATCTGTGTATTATGTTTCATTCATAAGTGATTTTTCAAGGAACACATGGATTTATTTTCTTAGAAAGAAATATGAGGTATTTGATAAATTTAAAGAGTTTAAGGCTTTGGTAGAAAATCAGACAGAAAAGAAAATAAAGGTATTGAGAACATATAATGGTGGAGAATTCTGCAGAAATGAATTTGAAGAATTCTATAAGAAGTGTGGTATAGCAAGGAAGAATATTACTCCATACACTCCTCATCAGAATGGAGTTGCAGAAAGGATGAATAGGACATTGATAGAAAAATAAAGGAGCATGCTCAGTGGTGCCGGGTTAGGACAAGAATTCTGGGTAGAGGCAATGGCTACATCATGTTACCTAGTCAAGTGATCGCCTTCATCAACATTGGATGATAAAACTCCACACGAGGTATGGTCTGGAAAGAAACCATCTCTTCAACATCTTAGAGTGTTTGGTTTTGATGCTTATGTACATGTTCTAAAGGAAAATAGAAGTAAGCTGGATAAAAAGGATGAAAAGTGTATCTTTATTGGTTATAAATATGGTGTGAAAGGTTATAAGCTTTCGAACCCAGAAACCAAGAAAACTTTTTACTGTCGAGATGTTGTTTTCAGAGAGGTAGAAGATGTTTCCAAACAGGAATTCCTACCAACGCAAGATGAACCTGAGAAAATAGAGATTGAGTTGGATGATGTAAAATCTAAATCATCTAAAGAAGAGGAAGAACAAGAAGAACAAGAAGAACCTCATACCCCAGTATTGAGGAGATCAGTGAGAGAAACAAGGCAACCAGAAAGGTATAGTCCACCTGATTTTCATTCCAATTTTGCTTTATCTATTACTGATGATGATCCTAGAACTGTCAGGGAAGCAGTGAATTCAAAGGATAGTAAACTATGGAAGAAGGCCATGGTTTAAGAAATGGATGCCTTGGATAAGAATGAGGCATGGGATATAGTTGAGTTGTCAGCTGGAAGAAAATCTGTTGGTAGAAAATGGTTGTTTAAGAAGAAGTTTAATGCATAAGGTAAAGTGGAGAAATATAAAGATCGGTTAGTAGCAAAAGTTTATTCCCAGGTAGAGGGAATTGAATTTGGTGAGATTTTTTCTCCCGTTGCCAAGTTAACATCTATTAGATTTGTTTTATCTATTGCTGCTGATTTTGATCCTGAAGTGGAACAGATGGATGTGAAGACAACATTCCTACATGAGGATCTAGAAGAAGAAATATACATGAAGCATCCATAAGGCTTTGTAGTGAAGGGAAAGAAAGACATGGTCTGTAAGATAAAGAAGTCACTATATGGTCTGAGGAAATCACCTAGGATGTGGTACCAAAAGTTTGACACATACATCCTTGGATTGGGATTTGTAAGAAGCAGGGATGATCACTGTGTATATTCCAAGCAGGTTTGTAATCACTTCATTTATGTAGTGTTATATGTTGATGACATGTTGTTGGTGGGAAATAACATGCATGTTATCAATGAGGTGAAATCATAGCTATCCTCCAAATTTGACATGAAGGATCGCGATGCTGCTAACTTCATTCTGGGAATGGAGATTAAAAGAGATCGTGCAAACAGGAAACTCTGGTTGAATCAGATAAAATATGTTGAGACGATATTATAGAGGTTTAATATGCATGGAAGTAAATTGGTGAAGGTTCATATTCCTATAGGTGTAAAGTTATTTGCAGATTAGTGTCCCAAGACACAGGAAGAAGAAGAGGACATGTCCCATGTTCTGTATGCCAGTGTGGTTGGTAGTTTGATGTATGCAATGGTTTGTACTAGACATGACATTGCACATGCAGTGGGAGTTTTGAGCAGGTATATGCCAAAAATAGGGAAGGAGAATTGGACAACAGTAAAGAGGGTCTTTAGGTATCTTCATGGCACTACCAGTTATGGATTGTGGTACCAAGGAAGGCCAGGATTGGACAGAGTGATGAACATACATGGATTTGTTGATGCAGACTGGGCTGGAGATCTGGATCACAAAATATCTACAAGTGGGTATGTGTTTAACCTATTTTGAGGAACAATCAATTGGATGAGAAAAATACAGGTTGTAGTGGCACTCTCAACTACAGAAGTTGAATACATGGCAACCACTCATGCAAGCAAGGAAGCAATATGGTTACAAAGATTGTGTTCAGGTATTAGGTTGGTACAAAAAGTAGTGAGATTAGATTGTGACAGTCAGAGTGCAATCTTCCAGGTAAAGAACCTAGCTTATCATTTGAAGACAAAGCATATTGGTGTTCAGTATCATTTTGTGAGAGACATGGTTGAGGAAAAGAAGGTGTTGCTGGAAATGGTTGACACTTTGAAGAATGTTGCAAATTCATTGACAAAGTCTGTGAGCACAGAAAAATTTCCTGGTGTAGAGTAACAATGGGAATTGCTTCCCTAGATTGTTGACTATATAATCCCCTGGAACCCTGGATGCAAAGAAAACAACAAGTGGGAGAATGTTGGGTATGTTTTATATTCTTTGCATGTGTGTGTGTGGGTGCGTCAGATATGACAACTGCATCTAACGATCCCTTGTACTAGTGCTCTGTTTATGTCGTGTGCATCGGGTGCTTTCCTAGGGGGGTCCGAGGGGGTGGTAAGGTATTCCCCCCCTAGTTACATGCACAGTTCGACAACAAACGATAGCCTAGGGAAGCGCCCCAAGTTCTTTTTTTTGGGCAGTTTTTGCTATTTTTAGCGGATTTTTCTATTTTTAGTGGTTTTGTAAATTAATCCTAGATTAAGGGATTAGGGTTTTGGTATCTATGGAATACAAAAAAAAAATTGTATATATATTGTATAATGAATGGTGAAATTCAATATAATGAATATAAGAAAGGTTTTCCTGGTTGAGGGTTTCTGGTATAAATCTATGTGTACTATGTGAATGAGCCATTGATTAATTTATGTTTTGCTTAACAATCTATATGCATTTCTTTACTTCATAGGTTTAAAACTTACATGTTTGAGCACGTTCAAGTTGCATTTGGTTCGTATCAATGAGGCCTATGTACAAGTCCATTTTTAAGCCATTCTGAGCACTTTGATTTTTAGGCCTTCATGGACACATTTTGGTTCTTGGATCCATTCTGGATTAGAGAAAGTGATGGAAAAAGGGGGGTATATAGAGGGGAAAATAGATGAAGCGAACAATAGGGAGAGAGAGAGAGGGGGTTAGAGAGAGAGAGAGTAGG
>ML776699.1:570018-588760 GCA_009831015.1 Picea engelmannii
GGGATAGGGGGATAGTGGAAGAATGATCTGAGAGATAGAGATAGGGAGAGAGGGAGGGGGGAGGGGATACAAAGAGGTTGAGAGGGGGAGAGTGAAAGAGGGATAACGAGAGGGAAAGTGAGGGAGGGATTAAGGTAGGGAGTGTGTGAGGCAGATAATTAGAAGGTGGGAGAGGGAGGAAGGTGGAGAGAATAAAAAGAGATTGAGTGGGGTAGAGAGTCAAGACACATGCTAATGAATGGATTGCGCCACCTTTGGGCATTGGGAGTGAAAATATTGTTTTTGGAAGTATGATCGTTGATAAGAGGAAGAATGTGAATGTATTAATTTTAAATTTCAATATGGATGGGGTATCGATGTGGTGTTAATAAAATATTATTGATATACATTCTCAATAAAAAAAAAAATATTATTAAACATTTTAATAGAAAATAATCATTATCGAATCTGATTCTTCATATATACATAATATTAGAGATATATGGGAGAGAAAGAGTGAGGAAGATTGGAGAGAGAGAGAGACAAGGGGTTGGTTTGTGTTTATAATAATGCACACACATTCCTATTCCTAATAATGTGCATGATTTAGGAACACAAGATAGAGGAAGAGAACAATTGAAGAGAAAGAGGAAGATAGAGGGGGAAGAGGGGGAGAGAGAGAAATGAGGGAAATGTTATGTTTGTAAGAATACATGCACATTCTTATTCCTAATAATGCGTATTCTTTAGGAACACACACACATTATTAAATCATTTGTTTTTTTTTAGGAATGTGCACGTGTTACTAAACTATGTTTCTCAAGAACATGCATGCTTTCATAAATACTCGAAGTCAAGAAGTGTGTTTGGTAGTTCGGTAAGTATCAAGACTGTAGAATTAAGAATGCATGCATGTTTCTAAGAACATGCATGTGTTCCTACATGCACATGTTTGTTCACACCCCATTGCCACCTTCATGTCCATAAATTCACATGAGCACCCTTTGGCTATAGGGAAACTTTTTCTGACAAAACTTACTTAGTCTCACAACACATGATTTCATAAGTGTCATGAGAGGAAGCAATATCTTGTAAAAATATGCATACAAAGATAACACAATTATCTGTAAATATTGTTTTCACTTCAAGATAATATTCTTAAAGAAAATATGAGTTTTAACTTTTCGAAGTTGAAGAAACACAAAACAATTTCACTTTTCTATATAATTTTTTAAGGAATCATGTTATTCAAAAGTTCTTTTAGAAACAAAACCTTTAAATGAATCATTTTATGCAAACAATATTTTTTGACAACATTCTTGTTCCATGACCAGTAAAAGATCATATACTTCTAAGTCCATAATTTCTAACAGTTTTAAGTGTTTGAAGTTAAGGATACATAAAAAAAATTCACTTTTCAATGTAATGTTTAAATAAATCATTTTATTCAAAAATATTTTTAAAACATAATGTTTAAAAGAATTATTTGATTCAAAAAGTTTTCTTTCTAACATTATTCTTTGTCCATGGCCAATAAAATATCATAAACTTGTAAGATGATACTTTCTAACTAAAGTATTATTTAATATAGTCTTGAAGCCCGGAACAAGTTTATCAACATGGAAAAAACCATGGATGATATTTTTTTAAGGTCACATCCAAGCCAAACACTAAAGTTTACAGAGGTATACATACCCTAACCCCCTATGGATTTGAACTTGTGATGTCCAAGGAGGAAACACATGTTCTCAATAATTAGGTCCACTCATGTCCTCGATAATAGAAAAAAAAAGAAAAACAAAATACTTTTCCAAAAAATTAAAATAAATATCACCCTGGTAAGACATATCCGACATGTCCTTCATCCAATTCGTTCTTATTTTACATGTTTATTGACATATATCGTAAGAATAATAGTGACATGCCACATCACAATAACTGTCTCTGATGTCAATTATTTAAGTGGGTGTTCGATGAAAGATAAAACCATTGATGGTTCTAGTCTAGTCAAAGAGAATGGGTTTCAAATACTTGTCCAAATTGATAGAAAAGGATTTGGAGCCATTGACGAGGATGAGGAAATAACGGGTTGAAAAATCGATAAATGTTGGTCAAAAAGATATAATAAAAAACATACATGTTCCCACGAACATGCATGTTTTCATAGATAATCAAAGTTGGAAAGTGTATGTGATATTTCGGTGAGTATCAAGGTTGTAGGATTAAGAATGCATGCATGTTTCTAAGAACATGCATGTGTTCCTACATGCTTATTCCTTCCCACCCCATTGTCACTTTTTTATCCATTAACTTCGAGATAGCACTGTTTGACAATGTTGAAATGTGTGACAACAAAACCCCTGAATTCAAGTAAAAATCATCTACATCAGCTCCTGTTATTAAGGATTTGGTTGTGTATGTATTAACTTGGTTGTAGTATGCATAGGATAACATTTATTGTTTAGTTAGTAAGCTGTTTGAGTAGAGAGTGTAAACCTAGGAGAATTATTTATTCCATGTATGTGAGAATAGGGGTGTGTGAGTTAGAAAAACAATTAAACCTCCATTTATGAACAAATGAAGGATCGATACCATTGCTTGGTGGAAGTAGTCCAAATTTGGGTGAACCACATAAAATATGTGAGTCTCTTTTATAGATATGCCATATGATATTCCTTTTTTGTATATTTTATGTGTATTAGTTCATTTTGTGGCTGATAGGTACAACAAGGGGTATCAGAGCAAGTTGGAGGTCATTGAAAATAAAGAAAAGAAAAACTAAAAGGAGAAACAATAGTGCCATATGTGTCGCGAGCATCAATTTTTTTGTAGGAGAAATAGCAGTGCCATTTTCCCATGGTTTTGTGCATGAGGTGCATCGATCTCTAATTGTTGCAGGTCTCTCCTCTTGAAGGGTGTGACGATTGTTACACTATACTTGCGTACATCAAAAATTTTGAAATCATCATGGTCCACTACAGTTGACAGGTGCAATGACAGTCTGGTGGGATCCACGTGAGTTTTTCGCTTAAGAGTCTGGTGGGTAGCGAATGTGAATCTGCGTGAGTTTTTCACTTGAGAGGTATCACCTTGGAATCTAGTTTTGTGCACCAGATCTGCTAGAAATCCCTGGTATTGAGTTCTCAGAATGGAATTTAGTTTTGTTATATAAGCGAAGAGAATGGAATATGTTCAAGTTCAACATTATCTAATTTATCTTTGTAGACACCACTCAAAGTTGAGGTGCAAGAAAAGACATACTTTCTTTCCCTTCTAATAAAGAAGTGGACATGTCTCATCCCTCCCGCACTGAGCGTTGGGTGCTCACTGAGGACATGAAGGGGAGGATAAAAAATAGGTCATGTAGATCAACAAGAGTGGATGTCATACTTGAAGAAACAAAGGCCGAGAAGTACAAGAATGACTAAAATGGAAAAAACTCAGAGTGCGAAATTTGAAATCGAGAAGTTAAATGGAAAAAATTGTTTTGAGATATGGAAGGTCAAGATGCATGATCTACTTGTGCAACAAGGCATGGTGAAGGTGCTTATGGGAAGATCGAAGAAACCTTCATCCATCACAAATGAAGAGTGGGATGAGATCGATGCAAGAGCATTGAGAGCCATACGGTTGTGTTTGGATGATGATGTTCTATTCAACATTTGTACGGAGAAGACACCAATCGATTTATGGATGAAGTTGGAAATATTGTATATGACAAAATCCTTGACGAACAAGATCTTCCTGAAAAGACAATTTTACAGTTTGCACATCAAGGAAGGTACGAAAATAGCTAATCATTTAAATACTTTTAATACTCTTTTAGTCCATTTGACTAGCATGGGAGTGAAATTTGAATCTGAAGACAAGGAAATTACATTATTGTGTTCTTTTCCCAAGTCATCTGATCAATTTGTTACCTCTATTAGTTTTAGTTCAATAGAAAGTATTGAGTTTGATGTTATTGTTGGAGCACTACTATCTGAGGAAACAAGGAAGAAATCCAATTTAGAAACCTCTACATATGAGGTGATGGTGGTCATAGGAAGACCTGAAGAAAGAGGATAGGTTGAGAGGGATTTCTCTTGGTCAAAGTTGAAGGGAAAGAAGAGCAATATTAAGTGTTGGTATTGTGGAAAATATGGACATATGAATAAGGATTTTTGGAAACATAAACAAGCCTCCAAAGAAGACTCCCAAAAGGATACTAAGGAAGAAAACACAACTGAAACAAGCTTAACAACAAGTTCAGGTATGGCTGATGAAATTTTAACAATTAGTATTGTTTCACGTCATGATAAACATTGGTTATTAGATTATGGTTCTTCAAATCACACTTGTCTTCATAGAAACTGGTTTATTACTTACCAGTCTATAGATGATGGAATTGTTTACATGGGAAATGATATCTCATGTAAAGTAGTGGGAATTGGTAGCATTCAATTTAAGATGTTTGATGGATCTATTAAGATACTAACTAATTTGATACATTTACCTAAGCTTAGGAAGAACCTAATCTCTTTGGGATTCTTATATACTAGAGAATATAAGAGTAATGTTCAAGGTGTATTTATGAAGGTCTACAAAGGAATCCTACTGGTCATGAAGGTGAAGAAGGTTGGAAACATGATTCTGTTAGAAGGAAGAACGAAGTCAGATCATGAGATAAATGTATCTTAGAATGAAAGTTATTTTGATTGGCTATGGGATCAACGGTTTGTCCATATGAGTGAAAAAGGATTAAAGGTATTAACTGATCATAAATTACTTCCTAGTCTAAGGTATTTAAAGTTAGATTTCTGGAAACATTGTATTTATGGAAAACAGAATAGGAAGAAATTTAAAATTGGAAGACAAATCGGTGAGGGAATCCCTGACTATATCCATTCTAATGCTTAGGGACCATCCCCTACTATTTCGTATGGAGGATCATCATTTTTTTTACTTTTATAGATGATTTCTCTAGGAAGGTTTGGATCTATATGTTGAAAAGAAAGGCTGATGTATTTACTATTTTTAAGAAGTTTAGAGCTTTAGTGGAAAAGAGCACTTGTAGGTCCATTAAATGTTTAAGAACTGATAATGGTGGTGAATTTACATCAATGGAATTTGAAAACTATTGTAAGGATTTTGTTATTGATATGAATAAAACCACTGCCTATACTCCTCAACAAAACAGAGTTGTTGAATGCATGAACACGACTCATCTAGAGAGAGCAAGGAGTATGCTGAGTAACACCAACTTGCAGTAGGAATTGTGGGAAGAAGAAATATATACATCTTGTTCTCTATTGAATCGATCACAATCAACACCAATAGAGTGAAATATTCCATAAGAGGTATGGATAGGTCACCATTGTAATTATTCTAATATTAAAGTTTTTGGTTGTGAATCCTATGCTCTAATTCTCACACATCAATGTTCTAAATTAGATGCAAAATAAAAAATGCTTATATTTGTTGGATATGGTGATGGTATTAAGGGATACAGGTTGTTGGATCCTACTACCCACAAGATCACCATTAACATAGACGTAATATTTGATGAATCATCTCTCATCAAATCAGATGAAGATGCTCAAATGAAACATGTAGAAGTACCGAAATATCAACAGATTTAGTTTGAAACTCGTTCAACTAGAGATGAAAGTGAACATGAAAAAGTTTCTAAAGATGTTCATGAAGAGGTTCCTATAGAGGAAAACATGGATGATGATGAAAATCAACAAATTGTGGATGAGCCACAAACTTCCCTAAGTAGGTTTACACGGGTCAGAATTCCTCCAAGAAGGTATTATGATTTTGTTTCATAAATTTCTTTAAGTACTAATGATGATGAATCTTTGTGCTATCAAGAAGATGTAGAGGGTTATAACAGTGAAAACTGGAAAGAAGCAATGACATATTAAATGAATGCATTAGAGAGGAATGCTACATGGAACCTCATAGAACTTCCAAGGGACAGGAAAAATGTAGGTTGCAACTGGGTCTACAAGATGAAAAAGGGTGTTGATGAAAAGGTAGAAAGGTACAAAGAAAGGCTGGTTGTGAATGGATATTCTCAGAAAGAAGGTATTGAATTTCATGAGTTTTTTTCACTAGTTTTTAATATTCTTTCAATTTGAATTGTGTTAGCATTAGTTGCATCACTTGATTTGGATTTAGAGCAACTAGATGTTAATACTGCTTTCTTATGTGGACATTTGTGTTAGGGTCCTAACCCGCACATAGGTAGAACAATATATTCAGATGTAATAAAGGTCAATATTAATAAGGCCTTGCAATAAAATAGAATAAGTCGAATGTAAGAAGACCTAAAATAAGCTTTCACTTCTAGAAGGATCTTCCTCTAGATGCTTGTTTTGATAGACATATTTAGTATAAATAGGAATTGAGGGTATGAGAAACCTATCTTGGATATTATTGTAATCCATCTCTGCTCGACTGGAGGTTGACCCCTCGAAGAGGCCTGTGAACATTTCTCTCATAATCAAAGTGTTATTTCTATTGTTATTCTTATATCATTTCAGTGTTATTATGGTGATTGTTCTAGTTATATAGCTGTTATTCTTCCATTTATATCATTTTATTTCTATTATGCATACTTTTTATATTTGGTATATTACAAGTGGTATCAGAGAACTTTCCTCAGTAGAAATTATGGGTAATTTTTTTTCAGGGTAGAGACATGTTCCAATGTCTTTAAGCCACATATATCTACCATTACATGCATAAACCCACGGTTGCGGGATTCATACATGTAGGAAATACAAGTGGTACGTAAGTGCACATCTGTTGGCCACCCTTGTAACCCTTGTTGGTACCCCTTCGAGTGGTATCTCATCAGACAACACCTGTGTACAGATCAACCTAGATTACCCGAAGACCTCTCTAGATAAATACATCGGTCACTTGATTGCTATAGTGCCACCAAGAACAACACTCAGGAAGATACTCTCTACTACCTGGGTAGTCAAGTAGTATGGTTAAGGGTACGGTCTAGCCTCCTTAGTTAGTGCCTTGAGATATTGGGTTGATTACTATTGTTGGACCCCGCACATATATCAGAGAGCTATAGAACAGGGAAAACCCTTATTTGTAGAACCCTTGAATACCTAACCCTTGGGGACATAAACACAAAGAAATTAAAACATACAAGATCTATTATCCTGCAACTATGTTTGGGTTTCCAAATCAGTACATTTTTCTTCCTGGTTAAGCATTTGGGCGTTTCATCACTGCAGTATTCTTCAGACTAGAGTATAACTCCGCACGTGAAAAAAGTATAGAATTTTTTTCACCATTATTTGAGACCTATTCCATTGGATTCATCTCTTTTCCATTATCACATCCATAGATATCATTTTTTGGCAAATTTTTTCACCCCACTCACCCTGTTTCGGTTCCCTCTTCCTCATGGCCCATATCTGTAGTTAATACTTGGAATCTCACTTCAATAACTTCCAATCTAATCTCATCGAGAGCCAAAAAGAAGTGAAACAACTCAGTGCCAATGTTGCCACTATGAATACAACCATGCAGTCCTCAATGGAGGAAATCAAACAAGACCTGACCACCCAGCTTGAATCTGTCTTTTCGACGCTCTGCACCAAGATGCATATCCCTATAGATAACCCTTCCTTTGACTCACCTCCACATACTGAAGCTGAAAATTCCTCTCATTCCCATAACTTCTAGCACCGTCACTTTCAACGTGACCTACGGGTTCCATTGGTGGATGTGACCAAATTTGATGGCTCGAACCCCACTGGTTGGGTAACCCAAATGGAACACTATTTCTCTTTATATGACATTACAGATGACTTGGCCAAACTCTGGTTTGGTGTTCTCCATCTAGATCAAGAACATTGGCAATGGTGGCAATGGAGAAAAACTTCCTATCAAGGGTATATTGCTTGGACACACTTTGTGGTAGAGCTTCATGAATGCTTTGACACTAACACCAACCATTTGGGTCATTTGACAAAGTTGAAACAACCAGGAAGAGTGGAAGACTTTATAGTTGCCTTTGAGCACCTGCCTTTTCGGACAAACGACATGTTTGATGCCTTTTCTGAGAGTGTTTTATTAGTGGCCTCAAGGATGAGATTCAGACACATGTTCTCATGGCTTGGTCTATGAGTTGGGTACTGGCTACTAAAAGAGATAAAGAAACACAACATGTTGTATCTTCTCAAAATCGAAAACCCTCCTTTATCACTTGCACTAAACCAGTAAATCGCACTACTACCTCTGCTCCACTAAATATCAAAAAATTGGCCAGGGATGAAATGGATGAATGCCAACTCAAAGGCATTTGTTATAAATTTGATGAAAAATATTTCCTGGGCCACAAGTGTAAGGAACAAAATCATTTTATGGCCATATCAAAGGATATTTCAGAATAGGATGTTCAAACTCCCCTTGTGTCCGAGTCACCTGAAACCACTGACATTTCCAAATCATGATTGCCAATGGTGGCTCCATGAAATGTGGAGGGCGTTGTGAAAATGTGCGTCTCCAAATTGGTGACTACAACCTAAAACCTCATACGTTTTCTATCGACGTGGGTAGTTGTGACATTGTGTTGGGTGCAGACCGGCTAAGGACTTTGGGTCCAATTATCATGGATTTTAAGGACCTAACAATGCAATTCGACTAGATGGGCCACCAATATAAGTTCCAAGGAATCACCGCTGGTTCACCTGAGATCATTAGTTCCCATCGCATGGAAAATTTTCTCAAAAAAGGTCATTCTGGTGTTATTTCCCAACTCCATGCCATACAAGCAACAAAGACACCCTCGGTGTTGCAAGACCCTCAATCCATCATTTCTAATCATCAAGTGGTATTTTCCACTCCCCAACGACTCCCTCCTTCTCATGGTGTTAATGATCATTCCATTCCCCTTGTACCCAGAAGCCTTCCTCCCAATATTCGTCTGTATCGTCATCCCTTTTCCCAAAAAAATGGAATTGAGAAAATGGTTGAGGAATGACGCAACCTGCCCTCAATGGCACTGTCGCACCACCAGGACCTTCTCTTTCTTCATGGCCCAAAGAGTCAATGCTCTTCCAACTCCCTCGGGAGTTCTTTACCCACAGGAACACTACCTCGTGATTCTCCCTTGAGAAATCGGGAGATCGGACCTCGCAACTTCGCGAGTTCCGCAACCGGGAGCTAGACTCTCGGATTCTGAGACCAGATACCTCTGGTCAACGTTGACTATGTCTCGGTATGTCGGGACCTCGCACTATCGTGACTCGTGACTAGCGTCACTATGTATTCGAGTTCTCAACCTCTGAGACCCGAAGTGCCGAGATGCCGATGACTCAGAATCTCGCGACCTCGCTCACTCGTCACTCCCGAGATCTGACTTGAGGTCTCCAACCCTCGAGATCCGATATCTCGAGATCACCTGTCACATCATCTATCCCGACGTACACCATGCAAAGCGTTCCGGGACGTCGCGTTTCGCATCCTCGTGACCTCACTCTACGAGAGACAAGAATCTTCCGTCGCAAACTCCCGATACATCTGACCCACAAGTCAGGTTGTGATCTTAATGATTCTCCACGATGATTAAAGTCGTCGATCCTCTTCCTCTCGAAGAGTTTTCCCGTTCACCACCTTTGTTCTATGAGACCTCCGCAGGGGTCGACTTCACAGCGAACCAAAAGGGACTATCCCTCCTGAGATTTTTCTCGACTCGGACTCCTTCAAGGATCCCTCGAACACGCTCCTTGTGCTCGTTCTTCGATCACTTTCCAAAAGTGTTGAAGTCTTCGGGGTCCCGTGCGTCCATGCTCGCAACGGCTTCGGCCCTTTCCTCTTCCCAAAATTTCTACTGAGACTCAACTTCGACCTACACTCACCTGCACGGCTCGAATACCTCAAACCCAACTCTTGGCGAAAGAGAACAAAATTTCAACTGCTTGGCCTCCTCAACACACTCTATGCGGAGGAATTCTACTGCACTCTATGCAGGAATCTCCTGGCTCAAGCAGAGAAAACAATTAAAACCCATTCTTTCATTCTCTCAGGTTTCGAACCTGATATGCTATCACATATGCAGCATACAAAAGATAAGCATAAAAGGAAGCAAACATGCAAAGGCATAATATCAACAACACACAGAGATCAAACACATCCATGGAATTGAATCAGGGCTTCTCCTATTAATTCAATATCTGTACATGGAGGTTTCTTCACAAGCTCTCTGCTCTTCTCTTCTCTCCTTTTCTCAATGCTAATGCTTGATGATAATACAATGAATCAAGGGAGGGTGTCTATACTCCGTTTTCCTTCTCGAAAGCTAAAACTGTCTAATCTACAGTTAATTCCTTATCTACCTGCATTAAAATTAAATAAATGCCTCATCTACCTAAGGACGAGAGCTTATCCGCTCAAGGTCCATTACATCTATAAAGTGCGCTTCATCACATCAATATATTTAATGTTTGGCGCAGCCATATTAGAATGTTCCAAAATTTGAATGTTGACGCTGTCCAGCTGTTCCTTTGCCTCCACGTGCTGTCTCGCTTGATTGAGTGAGCGATCCTCCTGCATCAAGGAACTTCTTCATGCAGGTGTTATCCACCCTAGTACGAGCCCCTACTCTTCTCCTATGGCCATGGTCCTGAAGAAAGAAGGTTCTTGGTGAATGTGTCCTGACTTTTGTGCCCTCAACAAACTTACCATTAAAGACAAATTTCCCATTCCTTTCATTGATGACCTCTTGGATGAATTGAGTGCGGCCCAATTATTTACTAAACTTGATATTTGTTTAGGCTACCACTATATACATATGAAAGGGGCATACATTCCCAATACTGCCTTTAGAACTTATAAGGGCCACTATGAGTTTTTTGTCATGTCCTTTGGCTTGTGTAATTCCCTCTCCACCTTTGAAAGCCTCATGAATCATGTCTTCCATCCTTTTCTCCATCATTTTGTCTTAGTTCTCCTTGATGATATCCTCATCTATAGAAAAACTTTGACATACCATATTGCTCATGTGGATCAAGTTCTCTGTCTACTCTCTCAACACCAATTTTTCCTGAAACAGTCTAAATGTTCTTTTGGCACCTCAGAAGTCGAGTACTTGGGTCATATGGTTGGAAAGGATGGTGTTAGGGTAGATTCTAAAAATATTGAAGCTATGGAAGACTGGCCTCACCCAAAGACTCTCAAAATCTTGCATGGACTTATGGGTGTAATAGGTTATTATCACAAGTTTGTTAAGAATTATGGAAATATTTCAACACCTCTCACTGCACTCCTAAAAAATAACTCTTTCACTTGGACCCTAGTCATCGCTCAAGATTTTCAAACCTTGAAGATGGTTTTGTGCACCACTCCAGTCCTGGCCCTTCCTGATTTCATAAAGACCTTTGTCCTGGAATGTGATGCTTCATGGAGAACAATTGGTGTTGTCCTTATGCAAGAGGTTCAACATTTAACCTTTACCAACAAGTAACTGTCTGAACGAAATTTGGGCAAATCAATCTATGAAAAGGAAATGTTGGCTATTCTGCATTCCATTGATATGTGGTGCCCTTAAATATTGGGGCAATGCTTCCAAATAAAGACAAACCATCAAAGCTTCAAGTATTTTCTAGAGCAACGCATTTCCTCCCCGGAGAAACAAAAATGGATGACTAAGCTCTTTGGATATGATTATGAGATCATTTAAAATAAAGGAAAAGATAATGTGGTTGCGGATGTACTTTCCCAAAAATATGAAGATGAAGGATCCCTTTTTTCTCTTTCCTTCATTGTACCATATTGGCTACAAACTGTTCGCTAGGAAGGGCTACAAGTTCCCAAAAGTTCGCATCTGATACAACAATTGCAGTCCAATGCTCTAGTTTCCCCAGGATACTCTTGACTCTATGATGAGATTCGATACAAAGGCTGTTTGTGTTTAAGTAAACAATCAAAACTTAAATCCAAGGTACTTTCTAAGCTTCATGCTACACCCATGGGGAGGCACTCCGGGTTCACCAAAACTTATGATAGGGTCAAACGTTCTTTTTTATGGGATTGTATGAAACAAGAAATTCATAATTTTTTCATTGAATGTGATGCGTTACAATGCAACAAGGGAGAAACAATCAAATCTCTAGGCACAATACAACCACTTTCGATTCCACCTGCTATATGGAGGGATAGCTCTATGGATTTTATTATAGTTTTACACAAATCGGGAAATAAATCAGTCATCATGGTGGTTGTTGATCGCCTTTCCAATTATGCTCATTTATGTGCTCTTCAACACCCATTTACAACATCCAAGGTGGGTCAACTTTTCATGGATCGGTTCTTTACGATTCATGGCATGTCACACTCTATTACCTCTGATCGCGACCCAACTTTCAGGAGAAATTTTTGGCAAGAATTGTTCAAGATACAAGGCACCCAATTGCATCTCAACACACCTTATCATCCCCAGACTGATGGTCAAAGGGAAGATGCCAACAACTGTTTGGAAAAATATTTGAGGTGTTTTTCCTCAGAAAAGAAAAATCAGTGGGCTCAATGGTAACCCCTAGCTGAATGGTGGTACAACATTTCATACCATACAATTACATGCATGACTCCTTTTGAAGCAATATATAGACAGAAGCCACCTTCAGTTCTCTCATACTTACCTAGTGTGTCGAAGGTCCAGGTGGTTGACCAAACACTTACAGTTCAAGAGGCTATTCTCTGTACCCTCAAAGATAAATTGGTCATGGCACAAAATTTCATGAAGCAACAAGTAGATCAAGGTTGATCTGAACGTCAATTTTCATACGGGGATCAGGTGTTTCTTCGACTCTAACATTACAAGAAAAATCCCCTCAAGGCTAAGTAGTGTCAGAAGATAGCACCCAAATTTATTGGTCTTCATACAATTCTCAAGCATGTGGGACAGGTGGCCTATCAGTTAGCTTTGCCTAGTCATTCGAAACTACATCTTGTTTTTCATGTTTCATGCTTAAAGAAGGTGACTAGAACTAAGTGACAAATTCAAACCAAAGTTAGTCGAAGAAGGATGCATTTAGTTACAACCATAATAAAATTTGGACTAGCGTGAGCATCAACTGCATCAGAGAACCATAAAGGAAGTTTTAGTCCAGTAGAAGGATACAACTCCAACAGATGTCGATTAGGAACCAACTACCATTTTGCAGCAATTTCCACATCTCAAGCCTCGAGAACAAGGTTGTGCTTAGGGGGGGGGGGACATGTTAGGGTCCTAACCCACACATAGGTAGAACAATATATTCATATGTAATAAATGTCAATATTAATAAGGCCTTGCAATAAGATAGCATAAGTCAAATGTAAGAAGACCTAATAGAATCTTCCGCTTCTAGAAGGGTCTTCCTCTAGATGCTTCTTTTGATAGACATATTTAGTATAAATAGGAGTCAAGGGCATGAGAACCCTAGCTTGGATATTATTGTAATAGAGATCTGGTCGACTGGAGGTTGCTCCTCGAAGAGGCCCATAAACATTGCTCTCAGAATCAAAGTGTTATTTATGTTGTTATTCTTATATCATTTCAGTGTTATTGTGGTGATTGTTCTGGTTATATAGATGTTATTATGCCATTTCTATCATTTTATTTTTGTTTTGCATACTTTTTATATCTATTATATTACAATTTGGATGAGGAGATTTACATGAAACAACCTGAAGGGTTCATTTAGAATCATAACAATAAACTTGTTTGTAGGCTCAAGAAATCATTGTATTGTATGAGGCACTCTCCTAGACAATGGTACAAAATAATTTGACTCTTTCATGATGAGAAAGAATTGTACAAGGAGTGAGTATGATCATTTTGTTTACTTTAAAAAATTAAATAATGACATATTCATTATCTTAGTATTGTATGTTGACGATATTATTTTAGCAAGAAAAAGCATAATTGAGATCAACAGGTTAAAGGGTCAAATGGCTAGGATGTTTGATATGAAAAATCTAGGAGCATCAATGAAGATTTTGGGTATGGAGATATTCAAATATAGGAGGAATGGTAATATTTGGTTGCTACAATAGAAGTATGTAAAGAAAATACTTTTGAGGTTTGGTATGAATAGTGTGAAACCAGTTTTAGTATCTTTCACTTCCCATTTTAATCTTTCTTCAAGTTTATGTCCTAGTACAAAAGAAGAAAAGGAACATATGTCTCAAATATCGTATGCTAATGTAGTAGGAAGTTTAATGTATGCGATGGTTAGTACAAGACTAGACATTTCACATGTAGTTGGGGTTTTCAGCAGAGATATGAAAAATATAGGTAAAGAGCACAGGGAAATAGTGAAATGGGTGCTTCTGTATTTAAGGGGCACAAGTGATCATTGTATCACCTGTAATAGAGGTTGTGAGTTAGTCCATGGATATGTTTATCCTGATTTTGTAGGTGATTTGGACAAGAGGAGGTCAACTTCAGGATATGTCTTTACTCTTGTAGGTGGAGCTATTAGTTGGATTTCAAAGCTACATAACATTGTTTTTTTATCCACTACAAAACAATATTACATGGTTGCTTCACATGCTTTCAAAGAGGCGGTTTGTTTAAAAGGATTGTTTGGTGAGTTTGGAAGGATGCAAGACAAGGTAAAGCTACTTTGTGATAATCAAAGTGTTACTCACTTGGCCAAGAATCCAACCTACCATAGTAAAACAAAACATATTCCTATTAAGTAACATTTTGTAATACATCTCGTCGATGAAGGTGGAGTTTCTCTTGAAAGCGTTCATACAAAAGAGAACTGCGTAGACATGTTCACAAAACCATTACTTTTAGAGAAGCTACAATGGTTCTTGGCTTCTCCTCAATTGCAGAAAAAGTGATAGAATAAAATAGTGAGCAAGGTATCAAAATTTCTTTTTGCCAAGGTGGAGATTATTGAAATATGTGACAATAGAACCCCTGAATTCGAGGAACAATCATCTACATCAACTCCTCTTATTAAGGATTCAATTGTGTATGTGTCAACGCAGCTAGAGTATGCATAGGAGAGAATTTGTTGTTTAGTTAGTAAGTTGTTTGAGTTGAGACTGTAAACCTAGGTGAATTATTTATTCCATGTATGTGAGAAAAGGGGTGTGTGAGTCAGAAAAACTTTTAAACCTTCATTTACTTGGTGGAAATAGCCCAAATTTGGGCGAACCATGTAAAATCTTTGAGTCTCTTTTATAGATCTTCCATATGATATTTTTTTTTTTGTATATTTGATGTGTATTAGTTTGTTTTGTGGCTGGCAGGTACAACAGTTTATAGGAAAACTACTTCCCACAACACTTTTTTTTTTTAAGTAAAAAGAGGTAGTTCCTGTTATATTACTATTGCCAAAGTACAGAATTCAAGACTGTAGGTGATGCTAGTTGTCCCGCCTGAGAAAGAAACCGGGACAACGTGGCATCCATGTCCATGTGTCACACTGAAGACAGAGTTTAACAAAAATTGACAAAATTGACATCCTGCCCGAAGGAAACCAGGACTCATGGTCTCAGCATGCAAGCTGGTTATTCTATCTATTTCTAACACTAACTGATAACTGGCTAGTAAACGGCAAAGACTGTAATGACAAGACAAAGACCAGAAACGTATTTGAAACATGAGGGAACCTCTGATCCAAGCCGGTTGACCTAGAACTCGGAGTGCCTCCAACGCGCCGAGAACGTGTAGGTGCATGCGCAGGTCGGACATTGCTTTTTGGTCGATGCTCTGGAGTGTGTCACGAAGAACATGTACATCCTCTGATCCAAGCGTTCCAAGCAGAAGATTTGGTCATCCAGCTTGTGCCTAATTTCATAGACCAGTTCGATATATCCCCAGTCAGCTGTCGGTGTCTGCTTTTCTCTGGTATCCTCATCCTCGTCCTGTGCTCGCTATCATCCACGCTCGCTGCCTTCTCCCTTCTCCTTGTTGGTGGGCTCTGGGGGAGCCTCCTCTTCCACGTAGCAGGGGGAGTAAGGTCTCTCTGGGTTGGCCTCAGTGGTGTCGGACAGCTTGCAATCAGAATGACCTTTGCTGTGAGTGTCCAAACGTGCATTCGGGTTCCAATTATCTCGTGCGATGTACAGAATATGCCTGGGAGGGCTTGGCGGGCCAGCTTCCGGTATGACCTCCTCCACGTACACCATTGGAGGCGAACGTGGTCTGGTCTTCCTCCTCCGGGCTACAATCGCCATAGCTCGCTCGAAATTGTGCTTTCGTTTGCGTCGAAACTCTGCCGCTTCAAATTTTTCCTTTCGCCTGCGCCGAGACTCTTCCGAATGCCATGCCGCTCCCCGGCATGACCTCCCTTGGATTCGGGGCATGACAGGATCACTATAAGGAGATTGAGTGCCTAACCAGTACAGTCGTCTCACCAGAGAGGAAGGAAGGAGGCCACCACTGCTCTGGTTCGGCTGTGTGACCAAAGCTTCCCGGAACAAAATGCAATACGAAGTCACTTCTTGAACCATTAACGCTGATATGAACACCACCGCCATTGTAATGGCATTAAACCTTGGCATTAATCGCTGCTGCATAGTGCTCTGGTGAGGGGTACCCTTCGCTTGTGCGAGGGGCCTCATCATGAAGGTTCTCCTGCTCGGCTTCATGTGGTTTAATGGTGGAGGTATTGCGAGCTGGTAGATGCATTAATGCAGCGTCCCGGCTCGCTCCCACATGGCTGTAACGCACCACCTGTCACCCCATCCGGGGAACTTCCCGCAACACTTACTTAGTCTCATAACACCCAATTTCATACCTGATTTTATATGTGTCATGAGAGGGAAGCAATATATTGTAAAAATATAAGTACAAAGGTAACAAAATTCTCTATAAATTTTGTTTTCACTTCAAGCCAAAACTCTTTGAAGTTGAAGAAACACAAAAAAAAATCACTTTTCAATATAATTTTTAAAGGAATCATTTTATTCCATTTAAATGTTCAATCATTTTATTCAATTTTTTTTTTCTTTTTGACAATATTCTTTGTGAATGACCAATAAATGATCATAGGCTTCTAAGCCCATAATTTTTAGGAAGAAAGGTCCAATCATATTAAAAAAAAAACAATATAATCACATAAAAATAAAAAGGTTAAAAGTGAACATTTTCCATATATGATAGTATGTTAATTTAAACCCGCCACACATATGAATTGTATTAACAATCCTAAATAATAATTTTAAAGAATAATGGTAAATAAACAATTTTTGATGAAAATTAATATTATATAATAAAAAATAAAAAAAATGAAAGATTATGAATATTAAAAATAATGTTAAAAAATTAAAAAAAAAATTATTGTAAAAAGGTTTTGGATAAGAATTGTGTGGGAGGTTTCATTGTCTAGAATTTTTTTACAACATGATGATTAATTGTGGAAACCTCCATTCCCACATTAAAAAAATATCATATATTAAAACTAATATCATATATATTAAAAATTATATTTTATAAATATTAAAGCTAGACTAGTCAAATTAAACTTTAATACATTGATTAAAAAAGCTATCACTTAAATAAACACCAAAATACTTTTCTAAAAAATTAAAATAAATATTACCCTGACAATACATATCTCACATGTCCTTCATCCAATTAGTTTATTTTACATGTTTATTAAAATATATGGTAAGCATAACAATGACATGCCAAATCACAATAATTGTCTAATATTTCCCCACCCACTAGGTGTTGATGATTAAAAACATGCCAAATCAAAATAATTGTCTAATATTTCCCCACCCCTAAGTGTTAATGATTAAAAATATTATTTTATAAAGATCAAAATTATATAATCAAATTAAACATTAATATAATTATATAAATTAAGAAAAAATAAAAAGAAATTGTATAATATTTTATAAAAATCTAGATTATATAATCAAAATTAGGGTAATCAAATTAAACTTTAAAAAAATTGTAAACATCAAAATACTTTTATAAAAAATTATTAAGTGACTATTTGATGAAAGTAAAATAATATTTAAGTGGGTGTGCGATGAAAGTAACCACCCTCTTAATACATAGCAGTGACATGCCACATCACAATAACTCTCTAATCTGAATGATTTAGTGTTAATAACTCTCTAATCTGAATGATTTAGTGTTAGATGAAAGTAAAATAATATTTAAAATAAAAATAAAAAAAATCTATGATATATTAAACTAATATTTAAAAAATTAAAAAGAATTTGAAGATGAAGATGAAAGGTAAAAAGAATTTGGGAGCGGTTAATGGTAAAGATAAACGGGTTTCAAAGACTCGTTCAAACGGCTAGAAAAGGATTTGGGTTTCAAAGACTCCCCAAACGGCTAGAAAAGGATATGGAGCCGTTGATGAGGAATTAATCATTGATGAAAAAGCTATAACCTAGTCAAAAAGTGCTAGAAAAAGCTATAATGCTGGTGAAAACGTAGTAGAAAAAGCTATAATGGTAGTAAAAAAGCTATAACCCTGATCGATATAATTGTTCATTTCCTTATTATTTTTTCTAATTCTTCTCTTCATCCATGTAGTAGTCAGGTTAATGTGCTCTTTGTGTATGGATTTTGGACAGTTCTTGTTAGGTTTATTTGATTTACTGGTTAGGGTTAATGGTGGATGAAGAAGAAATGGATTGATCAAGACATCCGACATTCCAGTTTCCAATGGATCGATCAAGACATCCGACATTCCAGTAAATTGCAGCTACATTCAGCAGATTTCACAGGTAATTATGTTTAGAATATATATTTTGAAAATAAATGTCCGATTACTTTTAA
>ML776699.1:596528-626723 GCA_009831015.1 Picea engelmannii
TAAAAAATTAATAAATTTATTAGTAAATAATGTTATTTTTTATTATTTTTTATTTTAAATTATATTTGATAGTGAATTCTGAAATAAAATTATTTTTATGGTTTTGTTCTATGTGATGTTTCTTTTGTCATTAAATTTATTTTAGAATAATGTTTTATCCTTTAATTTAAAGTTCAGTTTATGACAAAATAATAAATTCTCTAATGAATTTGATCATACTATCTTTATCAATTTCTTAAGTCTTTTTTCTTATTAAATTTGTTTATTATTTTTTAGCTAAACTTACATTGATGAGCCTCAAACAAAAACACTCAAAATATTTAATAAAGTTACACAAAATATCAAGGAAGTTGTAAAAAACAATTAAACTTGAATTTGAATAAAAAAGAGCTCAATTACAATTCAGAAACATAGATTACGAATTTTATATAAAACTCAAAAACTCTTTGTCAAAGGTTAATGATTTTATATTAAACAGAGACTTCTTATACCAATATTAAACATAGACTTCTTATACAAATATTAATAGTATTATATCAAAATCTTTATAGGTATAAGAATGATAGAAATCAAAATCATAAATTCACAAAATTTACTAAAACTTTTAGATGAATTACAACTCATAGATAATTTATATATGGAGGTGAGGTGGATGATCAATAACGAATAATTTGAAAATCTTAGCAGTAAGAGGACAATGAGGACAATGTTCGTTTAACTAAGTTCAAAATTAATGGTGACGAGGCGGCGAGAATATGTTAAAGCAGTGAAAAGTTTATAAAATGATTGTTTAACAAAGTTCAAAATTAATGGCGGAGAGAATATGTGTAACACCTTGTTTCCCCCAATTTGTAAAAATAACCGGACTAGCCAAGAACTGTGGCAAACATAGAAATGTGAATATGTGATGTGAATGGACCTTTTGGAAAAGGTTGATGAATGTGAATAATATTATGAATTTATATTGTAGAACTGCTGAGAAGGGATATGCTAAAAAAGAGACCACGATGGCTACAGAAAGGCGGTGGAAGGCACATGGAAAGGTGTTGTTAACTTCCACCGAAAATCAATACCGTATTTGGACTTCACTGTCTCGGAGAACCAAAAGGGGCTCGCTGGCCCCAAATTAAATGTATCATGGGCTAGTAGGTAGATGGCTCCTCAGGAATTAATGAGGGATGGGGAGGTGAACCATCCATCCATAGAGAATTCAAGCCTAACCAACACAAGGGAAATTGTGCCACACGCAACCTCGCAAGAGGATAAGGTGTGGGGTGAAGCGATTAGTGGTAGACGTGAGGGGAGAAAGAGAACTCTGGCAATATGCTGAGTGAGTGATAGCAGAGAGGAAGGAGAGTAACCTTCGGTCCTAGTCACTGGAAAATAGAGACGTAGTCTCACAACATCGTGGTCTCAGCTCAGGGGTGGGTAGTGGTAAATCCACTGGGCGTCGCTGAGCCTATGGTTGGGTGGGAACGAGCACCCCTCTCAGCAGTTGCATAACCCCTGGTGTTACTTTCTGATAAGTGTTTTTCCTTTGGCATCTTGAAATATATGTATTCTGATATTTATGATCATAAGCTATGAAATTGTGAATGATTTCATTATAAGAATGTATGTATGGTGTCTTGATTAGTACTGGTAGTTGTATGTTTATATGGAAAGACTACATATGGCTTAAGTTCTCATAAGTTGTTATTTATATGCATACTGATCTAATTCAGACTTCACCTCTAGTTCTCGGGAGAGCGATACCCGTATCAACCTCAGATAGTACCCTGGGTAAACCTCCCCATAGAGATACCCTTCTTGAAAATCCCATCAAGAACCTGGAAAAAGGACATGAAGGTGCATGGCCTTAAGAAATCCCTGATAAGTATCGAATCGACGGACGAGATCCCATCAGGAGATCGGTGGTCACTCATGACCATCAAATTGAAAGAAGAAATTGGAGTGTTAAGCACCTTAACCCTGAATAGTTGTTGATCGACAGACGAGATCCCATCGGGAAATCTATGGTCACACATGACCATTAGATTGGTAGGAGAAAGTAGGGTGTTAAATTCCTTACCACTTTGTCTTTCTATGTCTTCATGGGTAGCGAAGATATCAGGCTCGTAGATCCCCAAGGTCCATGAGAACATCTGGACCATTGATTTTTCCATGTCCAGGAAGTCGTGGGAGAATGTACAAGTTAGGAACCTGTCTGAGCCATCATATCTCGACTGGAAAACCCGACAGCTGTTGGATCTGTCAGCAGATACCCAAGGGTTAAACCCCCAGTGAATAGGGGCGAAAGCCTCGAAATAGATCTGGACCGTTTGAGTAATGGAGGCCACGTGTCATGAAATTTCCCATTTTGGGAAATTGGGAATCACAAACTCGGGAGTTTTGGTGATGAGAGATCGGGACTTTCCATGGTGGAAACCCCGAGACAGATCTAGACCGTCTGATTTAAGGAGTCCATGTGTCATGAGATTTCCCATTTCGATAAATTAGGAATCGTGAACTCGGGAGTTCTGGTGATGAGATATCAGTACTTTCCATGGTGGAAACCCTAAGACAAATCTGGACTGTCTGCTTTAAGGAGGCTATGTGTCAAGAGGTTAATCACATCGAGAAATAGGGGATCTAGGATTTGGGAGTCCCGTGCTCGAGAGTTTAGACTCTCGTGATGATAAGTCTTGATGAACGGACGAGATTCTTTTGGAGGATCTCAGGGTCTATAACGAACGTCAGATGTGAGGAAGAGATTTCGACTTTAAGTTGGGGCGCGAATGCGCCTTAGGGTAAGTGGTGAGAAGATCTGGACGGCCAGAGTCCACCTGCCCAGATCTACGACTGAGGCTTCATTCTGGATCCCCCTTGCTATTCTACCTTTAGTGGTGGGGGGGGTCCGGAATCAAACACAAAACTCTTGAATAGTCAGGAATTATTCGTCTTGATCAACGGTGCTCAGGAGAATTTTGGACCCTCCTTGCCATTCTGCCTTTAATGGGGGGCAGGGGTCTGGAATGGTGTGGCATGTGAAGTGGGACCCGTCTCCTGTCACGTCTCCCACCGTGTTGTGCTTCCTTTTTTCCACCTATACTCCACTCAACCACGCGACAGGGCCTATTCCTATTGGCCATTCGCTAACCCTATTGGAATTCATCCCTATTGGCTAGTCGCTAGCCCTGTCAGGGTTCTGCGGTTGCAGAGTTGAACTATTCAACATTTCTGTAGCACCAATTCATGAATTAATAAGAGGCTCCATGGTTATTTGACCCGTGATCATGACCCACGATCACATGGGAGTAGACAGAGAAAGAGCTAGCTTACACTAGGCCTCCGTAGATATTTCGGGGGCTCTGATTCTGCAAAAAGCAACGAAAAAATTGATTATGGTAGTGGGTGCATTAAAAATTGGTATCAAATCATGTTTACAACACTTGGCCTGCTTGGGCTTAGGCATGAGCCAAGTAAGAATATATTGTTATCTGCGTTTTCTCCTTAAAAAGATGGATTGGAGAATGAAACTATAATCTGGGAATTTTTTTCTGTAACCCCTCTATTAAAATAATAACTACTCTTCTAGGAGTAGGGATGCACTGATTGTTATCATTGATAAGATCTAAGTAAAAATGACAGAGGTGGAATAAATTGTTCCATAAAGTTGCACAAGCCAGACAAGGGACATGAACTGCGTTGTCATATTTTCGTGTTATGATGGCTACCTACTAAAATAGGTAGGGTCTCTTGCAATTGAGATGGATGGATAGATAAGGATTAAGACCCAAATGAAAAAAAAACCCTAATATATGGGTATAAATGTGAAAATATGAATTATGTACTGGGTATAAATAAATATAAATATTGACTAACAACCAACATTTGTCTTTTCACCCAAGTAAACGATCAGCTGTGGGAATTTATAGACGTATAAAGTGGTGACTCACCAAGAGATGGGAGAAGGCTCCCACAATAGAGACGAAGAGTTTGATGAAAGAAGAGCAATAGGGACCCCTCCGGATCTAGCTGAGACTGTGAGGAGTCTCATGGTAAAATTTCAATGCTGCAAGGCCGACAATGAAAGGATGATGAGAGAACAAGAAAAGAAAACTGAAATCAATGCAATTTTACTGCAGAGCTTATCCGACCTACAACAACAAATGCAGCATGAACCCGAGATGCATAAACATGGTCATATCAGTGGACATACTGAGAGGATCACCTCAAGGAAGGTCCACCCCAGAGGTAAAGGACCAGTGCCAGAAAATTCCTCTGAGAAGGATGATGGCGATTCAGAAGGCTCTTCCAGCAGCAGGACCGGTTCCTATTCTTGAAGAAAATAAAAGAAGCACAAGAATTCCAAGGGTCATAAATTTGAAGAATTCAGAAAGGCCAAACCTCCCTCCTTTGATGGTGAGATAAAGAAGGGAGAGGAAGCAGAGGCCTGGCTACTTGGACTGAAGAAATATTTTAGAGTCCATGATTTTTCAGAGAATTTGAGGGCCCGAGTGGCCACTTTCAATCTGAATGGAAAAGATTCCATCTGCTGGGAAGATCTTAAGAATGTGAAACGGGTATGGAAAGAGGACCTGTCCTCGAAACAGTTTGAGAAATACTTAGGGAAGAAGCATTTGCCAGAAAAATATTTCGACGAGAAGACTAAAGAGTTTTATGAACTCAAACTAGGGAAACTCACTATAGAGGAATATGTCAACAAATTCCTTGACTTATTGAGATATGTACCCTACATCAAAGTATAGAAGGAGAAGGTGCAATGCTTTATCAGTGGGCTACCAAAGGAATACGAGAATAGAATTGAATTTGATTAGCCAAAGACCTTAGGAGACACTATGCGAAAGGCAACATATTTTCATGAACAATATGGACATCGGGCAAAGTCTCGTGGAGACTGGAAATAGAAGAGTGGTTCGAGATTTTAGAAAAAGGTGATCAAATCCTTAGGATTTAAGAACTATAAGAAGAACCCCAGAATGAACTTTCCTTCCCAGAGTGTACTCCAGCAGAACTTTCCCTCATCGGATAGAAATAAAACTTCTGGACCTATACCAGTAAATACTGATAACCCAAAGAGAGAACCTTTGAAATGTTGGGGTTTTGGAGAAGAGAATCTCCTGAGAGACTGTCAACAACAACAACAAAATAGTCGGAAAGTTTATAACATTCAGGAAACTACCATAGTCAATGATGTGGCAAGGAGTGTGCCACAGATTTATGCAGCATTGAATAATAACCAAGATGACCACCAAGCTTCAGTGGTGGAAATAGAAGGTATTATTTTCAACTATATGGTGTCTGTTTTGATTGACCCTGGTTCAAATTTGAGTTATATATAGCCCCTAAATCTGTTGATAAGTGTAAACTACAGCCACAAAAACAAACCAAGCCATGGTTGGTACAGTTAGCCACTAGCACCAAAAGAAGGGTAGAAAAGGTCATACCAACCTGCCAATTAATGTTGGGCGAATTCCCCACCCAAGCAACCCTTAACGTATTACCCCTAGGATCATACAATTTGTTGAATGGTATGGACTGGCTAGCTACCTATAAAGCTAGATTGGACTGTTACCATAAAACCTTGGAGTATGTAAGTAAAGAAGGGAGAAGGATAACCCTTCAAGGGATCTGAAAACCTGTCTCGGTGATGCAAATATCAGCCCTGCATATGAGAAAGTATTGATGAAAAGGATGTCCCCTATATGCAATAAAGATGTTGAAAACAATCGAAGGTGATAAGCCAAGACCTGATGATCACCCTATCCTGAGAGAATACAGAGATGTGTTTCTGGAAGAGGTACCGAGTCTACCTCTGAGAAGAGACATTAACTTCTCGATTGACCTCACACCAGGAGTGGTTCCAGTGTCTAAGACACCCTACCAGATGAGCACACCTGAGTTAGTTGAACTCAAATTGCAATTGAAATAAATGATGGATAAGGGTTATATTCGATCCAGCGTGTCCCCATGGGGAGCACCAGTCCTGTTTGTGAAAAGAAGGATGACACCCTTAGACTGTGTATAGATTATAGACAACTCAATAAAGTAACCATAAAGAACAAGTACCCCTTGCCCAGGATCGATGATCTATTCGATCAGTTGGGAGGTGCGTCTATTTTTTTCAAAGATTGACTTGAGGTCGGGATACCATCAAGTCCAAATCAAGGGTAAAGACATCCATAAAACTTCTTTCCAGACATGGTATGGTCACTATGAGTTTTTTTAGTGCCATTTGGGTTAACCAATGCCCCTGCCACTTTCATGTGCTTAATGAACNGAACAATGTACTCAGTAAATTTTTAGATAAATTTGTACTAGTTTTTAAAGATGACATATTAATCTACTCTAAGAATAGAGAAGAGCATGAAGAGCATCTTAGACTTGTGTTGCAAGTGCTAAGAGAGCATCATCTCTATGCTAAAATTGACAAATGTGACTTCTTCCAAAAGCAAATACATTACTTGGGACATGTTCTGTCCAAGGAAGGGGTAGCAGTAGATCCTGACAAGATCAGGTCTATCATGGAATGGCCTACCCCAAAGGATGTTTTAGACATCATATCCTTTATGGGATTAGCAGGATACTATAGGAGATTTATAAAAGGATTCTCCAAGATTTTTTGTCCAATCAATACCCTCCAGAAGAAGGGGACAAAATTCCTATGGACAAAAAAATCTGAAGAAAGATTCCAAACCCTAAAACATCTATTGACTCATGCACCCATGTTGAAAATCATTGACCCAGAAGCTAAGTTCCTTGTGTGCACAGATGCCTGTAAGGAAGGGCTCAGAGGAGTCCTTATGAAGAAAGGAAGTGTGATCTGATATGAATCTAAAAAATTGAACGAACATGAAGTCAACAATGTGACTCATGATCTAGAACTGGATGCCATAGTGCATGCCTTGAAAATGTGGAGGCATTACCTCTTGGGAATAAAATTTGTACTTATTACAAATCACTGTGGATTGCGATATTTGTTTGACCAACCAAATCTCAATGCCAGACAAGCTAGATGGATGGCCCTCCTTAGCGAATTTGATTTTGAAATCAAACACATTAAAGGGAAAGAAAATAGGGTGGTTGATGCCCTTAGCAGAAGAATGAATATAATTCACCTTGCAGCAGTGAGTACCTGCGAGATAGATGTCAAGAACAGTGTCAGAAATGCACAAGAGACAGATCCCTTTGTTCAGACTGTGACCCCGTACCTATAGCAAGAACCCGCTGGAGTAAAATATGAAGGCTAGCAGATGACTGAAGGAGGTCTACTCACTTACAGAGATAGACTGTACATTCCAAATTGTGATGAATTGAAGAGGTTCATTATGGATGAACTACATAAAAGACCATATACTGGTCACCCAAGATACCAGAAAATGATCATTGCCACCCAAAAACAATTTTATTGGCCTGGATTGAAGAAAGACAGAGACAAATACTTTTCCTGATGCATAGAGTGCCAACAGATTAAAGAAGAACATCGACACCCAGCAGGACTATTGCAACCTTTACCCATCCCAGAATGGAAATGGGAAACCATCTCCATGGATTTTATCACTGGATTGCCAACTTCAACCAAACAGAATGACACCATTATGGTAGTGGTGGATAAATTGAGCAAGACTGTTCATTTCATCCCTGTCAAATCAACCTGCAAGGTGATAGATATCGCATAGGTATTCATGAAAGAGGTATTTAGACTACACGGTATGCCGAAAGAGATAGTGTCTGACAAAGACACAAAATTTACTTCCAATTTTTGGAAATCACTGATGGCTAGTTTAGGAACCAAATTGTTGTTTAGCACCACCTATCACCCTCAAACAGATGGACAGATAGAAAGAGTGAATAAAATATTAGAGGATATTTTAAGTATGCATGTAATGCATCAACCCACAAAATGGGAAGACTACCTACCATTGGTAGAATTCAGCTACAACAACAGCTATCAAGCATCCTTAAAGATGAGTCCCTTCAAGGTCCTCTATGGTAGGTCGTGTAACACTCCATTCAGCTGGAGTAATCTTGTAAATAGGATTTCTTTTGGACCCAACATTTTGAAAGAAATGGAACAACAAGTGAGTCAGATAAAACAAAATCTAAAGGTCACTCAGAACCGACAGAAAAGTTATGCCGACCAAAAGAAAACTCCAAGAGAGTTCAAAATGGGAGACCATGTATATCTCAGAATTAAGCCCAGAAGTAGTTCCCTGAAAATGGGAGCTTGTTCCAAGTTGGCACCCCGGTATTATGGAAACTTTGAGGTTCTATATAGAGTGGGGCCTATAGCCTATTGGCTAGCACTTCATCCCACAGTAAAAACACATAATGTTTTCCATGTTTCATTACTGAAGAAATATGTACATGATGCTAATCATATAATTGACTGGTTTGTGATCTAGGTGGAACCGGAGGGAGAATTTATACCAGAACCCCAATGCATATTGGATAGAAAGGAAACCCCACTCTGAAACCAAACCATTGCCCAGGTCAAGGTGTAGCGGAAACATTTTGGCCCAGATGAGGCTACATGGGAAATGGAGGATGCCATGAAACAAGCATATCCGATTTTGTTTGCATATAAACATGCATAACATGTTGATAGATAGAACATAGAAAACAATGTTCCTTTAAGGGGGAGGGAATTGTAACACCCTGTTTCCCCCAGTTTGTAAAAATAACTGGACTGGCCAAGAACTATGGAAAACTCAGAAACGTGAATATGTGATGTGAGTGGACCTTCTGGAAAAGGTCGATCAATGTGAATAATATTATGAATTTATATTGAAGAACATTTGAGAGGGGATATGCTGAAAAAGAGACCACGATGGTTGCAGAAAGGTGGTGTAAGGAACCTGGAAAGGTGGCATTAATTTCCACCAAAAATCAATACCATATTTGGACTTCATTGGCCCGGAGAACCAAAAGCGGCTCATTGGCCCCAAATTAAATGTCTCGTAGGCTAGTAGGTAGATGGGTCCTCCAAAATTAATGAGGGATGGGGAGGTGAACCGCCCATCCATAGAGCCATCAGGCCTGACCAACATGAGGGAAATCACACCACACACAACCTTGCAAGAGGATAAGGCGTGGGGGAGAAGTGATTGGGGGAAGACGCCAGGGGATCAAGAGAACTCTGGCGATATGCAGACTGAGTGATAGCAGAGAGGAAGGACAGTAACCTTCGCTCCTGGTCATTAGCAAACAGAGACGCAGTCTCACAGCATCGTGGTCTTAGCTCGGGGATGGTTAGTGGTAAATTGTGAATGATTTCATCATAATAATTTCGGTATGGTGTCTTGATCAGTACTGGTAGTTGTATGTTTATATGGAAAGACTACGTATGGCTTATGTTCTCATAAATCGTTATTTATATGCATACTAATATGATTCAAACTTCATGTCTGGTACTCGGGAGAGTGATACCCTTATCTACCTCAGATAGCACCCTAGGTAAACCTCCCCATAGAGATACCCTTCTCGAAAAGCCCATCAAGAACCTAGAACAAGGACATGAAGGCGCAAGGCCTTAAGAAATCCCTGATAAGTATCGAATCGACGAATGACATCCCATCAAGAGATCGGTGGTCACTCACAATCGTCATATCGGAAGAAGAAACTAGAGTGTTAAGCGCCTTTACCTTGAATTGGTGTTGATCGATGGATGAGATCCCGTCTGGAAATCTGTGGTCACACATGACCGTTAGATTGGTAGGAGAAAGTAGGGTGTTAAATGCCTTACCACTTTGTCTTTCTGTGTCTTCATGGGTAGTGAAGAGATCGAGATCGTAGATCCCCAAGGTCCATGAGAACATTTGGATCATTGATTTTTCCACGTCAAAGAAGTCATGGGAGAATTCACAAGTTAGGAACCTGTCTGAGTCGTCAGATATCAATTGGAAAACCCGACAACTATTGGATATGTCAGGAGATGCCCAAGGGTTAAACCCCCAGTGAATAGGGGCAAAAGCCCTGAAATAGATATGGAATGTTCGAGTAACGGAGGCCACGTGTCGTTAGATTTCCCATTTCTGGAAATTAAGAATCGCAAACTCGAGAGTTCTAGTGATGAGAGATCGGTAATTTCCATGGTGGAAACCCCAAGATAGATCTGGACCATCTCATTTAAGGAGGCCATGTGTCGTGAGATTTCCCATTTCAGGAAATCGGGAATCGCGAACTTGGCAGTTCTGGTGATGAGAGATCGGGATTCTCCATGGTCGAAACCCAGAGATAGATATGGATCGTCCAATTTAAGGAGGCTACATGTCAAGAGATTAACCACATCAAGAAACAAAGGATCGAGGATTTGGGAGTCCTGTGGTCGAGAGTTCGGACACTCATGATGATAAGTCCCGATGAACGGATGAGATTCTTTCGGAGGATCTCAGGGTCTATAATGACCGTCAGATGTGAGGAAGAGATGTCGACTTTAAGCTGGAGCGTGAATGCTCCTTAGGGTAAGTGGCGAGGAGATCTAGACAGCCAGAGTCTAGCCACCCAGATCTATGGTTGAGGCTTCATTTCGGAGACCCCTTGCTATTCTACATTTAGCGGTGAGGTGGGGATCCGGAATCGAACAGAAAAATCTTGAACGGTCAGGAATTATTCGCCTTGATCAATGGTGCTCAGGAAAATTCTAGACCCCCCTTGCCATTCTACCTTTAATGGGGGGGAGGGGGGTCCGAAATGGTGTGGCGTGTGAAGTGGGACCTGTCTCTTATCACATCACCCACCGTGTTATGCTTCCCTCTTGCCACCTATACTCCAATCAACTGCGCGACATGGCCTGTTCCTATTGGCCATTCGCTAACCCTGTTGGGATTCGTCCCTATTAGCTAGTCACTAGCCCTGTCGGGGTTCAATGGTTGTAGAGTCGAATGATTCGACATTTTTGTAGCGCTGAGTCACAAATTACTGAGAGGCCCCATTGTTATTTGACCTGTGATCATGACCCACGATCACATGGGAATAAACAAAGAAAGAGTTAGCTTACGCTAGGCCTCTGTAGATATTTCGGGGGCTCTGATTCTGTAGAAAGCAACGAAAAAATTTGATTATGGTAGTGGGTGCGTTACAATATGGTAGTTTAACGAAGTTTAAAATTCAAAATTAAAATTATTGATAATTGAAAATCAAAATTTTCTCAAAGCCAACTACTTAACTTTAAACAAGAGCCATGTTTAGTTTTTTGCTTACTTATTTTTTAAATTATATATAAAGTAAAAGTAAAAGTATTTATAAATTAAATAAAATAGAATGCATTGACATGGATTAATAGATATTTTAAAAAACTTAAATATTTACAAAACTTAAATATTTACAAAAATTAAATATTTTAAAATATTTATTAAAACAAATAATGATGATAATGATGATGATGATTAACATCCACTAAGACCTAATTGGTCTATCATACCTTAAGAGGGTAAGTGATTACTTGTGATTCTTTAGAATTTTGTTTCTGTGCTCGAAAAGAATTAAGAGAAGCTTTCCAAGATCACCATACTTTTGTTGACTTAAGAGGTTAGGAAGGTTGGTAGTGTGATCAATATTTTGAAAATGAGATCTAATATGGGTATAGGTTGGACAATATAAGAGTAAGTGTTTTTCATCTTCAACCTTCTTAGTGTCACAAAGATGACACACTCTTTCATCCCATGGTGTTTTAGGAATTGACCAATGCCCAGTTTCAATATGGAGCTCTTGAGAATTTGTTCTCATCTTAGCAATGCTTATTTTTTTCTTTACACTTGACAAAACAGATAGATAATTTGGATCTTCTAGGTTAGCGTTGATTACATCTTTATAATACCTTAATTTTCCTTTTTCCTCTAACTCTTTATCACACCACATTTTTTCCTTAAATTTTGATTTGACGTTTTTTTTAATAGTAAATTTATTCTGCAAAATGGTTTCTTCCATGATTCCCCAATAGTTTAGCCAAGACCGGGCGTCTTTATGCCATCCTTGCTTGAGTCAATGGTGGTTATGACTTGATTTGGAAGAAATTTTAGGTAGCCTCTTGTCTTCCATGTTGTTTAACTTGTTCTTATACATTAGGTATCTAGTCATGGCCATCCTCTCAAGGGGGGAGAGGCTTGTTTCTATGAGGAGGATGGGATAGGGCGTATTTCCTTTAATTTTGAGATTATAGGTTATAAAATTCTTTTGTATTTGCTCTATCTTTCTCCAGGATTCATGAGAGATACTACAGCCTCAGACTTCACATCCATAAAGAATAACAGGTGTAACAAAAGTCTCAAAGAGGAGTTTCTTCTTATGCCAACTCCAAAGTTCAACTGATTTACAATTGTTTTCAAGCCCATAATAAGCTTTCCATCCCCCAATAATCATTTTCTCAATGTTATAATTCCAATTAAGCTTCTGGTGCATATCAATTCCAAGAGATTTGTATGAAGTCACTTCGTCCAAGTTGTTGTTGTCATATACCAAAGTATCATAAGGGATGTTATTGGATTTAATAATCATGACCTTAGTCTTATCAATATTAACAGTCATACCCATATTGGAGCAAAAATACTTGAGGATTCTTAGTTGGTTTTCAAGATCATGGGGACTTTTTCCATAAGAACGATATCATCGGCATAAAGAAAAAGATTGATGACTATACCAGTGAGAGTAGGGCCAACACAACCTACTTTTTCCAAGCATTCTTCTAATTTATCAATGTATATGCCAGAAAGGGTAGGGGATAAGGGACAACCTTGTTTCACTCCGATATTGCAATTAATCTTTTTTGACCAGCCCTCAATGTTTTTAAACTTAGCAATAACATTCTCATACATCCTTATTGCAACAACCCTCAACTTGAGGGACACTTTTATCTCTTCCAACCTATTCCAAAGGTTTTTCCTAGGAACCGTGTCAAAAGCTTTTCTAAAGTCAACAAAACAACAAAAAAGATTGGTTTTAGTATTGTGGAACTCTTCTGCAATAATCCTAAAGGTAACAAGATGGTCCACAATTGAATGATATCTCTTAAACCTAGCCTAGCCTTTAGCTCTTTTACCGTGACTTTCTAGCCAAATGCTAATCTTCTTTTCCAATATAATTCCATAAAGCTTGGCTAAAATTAGGCTAATCATAATGGTCCTATAATTAGAGGGAATGTTTTTATCCCCATTTTTAAAAATAAGAACAATGAGGCTTTGTGTCCAGGGTTTAGGGAAGCCCTACTTTATTGCTAAATTGAAGAGCTTGTGCATGTGAGGGATAAGGATTGGCCCTCCGATTTTAAAAATTTCAACTTGGTAGCCTTCAATGTCCTTAGCTTTCCCATTTGTGAGCCGCTTAGCCCTGAAATCTATGTCATCTAAAGAAAAAACTTCTTCCTTTGTAGGGACAATAGGAATGGTGTCCATGGCATTAGGGAACTCGTAAATAATTTTAATGTAGGAATTCCAGTCCATTAAGGGAATTGTATTATTTTCTTTAGTATTGCATTTTAGAATTTCGCTCCAAAACTTCTTAGGATCCAACTTGTATAGTTGTGAAAGTTGGTTTTGCCTTTAATGCACTAACATGGATTAATAGATATTTAAAAATAAATAAATATTTGTAAAATTTTAATATTTTAAAATATTTATTATAAAAAGTTTATGGAATTTTTTAACGAAAAATTAAAAAAAAATTAATATATATTATTATAATTTTAAAATTATACAAAATAATCAAATTGATTTAATATGAATAGTTAAATAAAATATTTACAACTTAAATTATATTATTATATATTTTTTTTAAATAAAAATTTATTAACTATTGAAAGATTAATAATTATCTAAATTTATTCATATCTTTAAGAAATAATGAATTATGTACTTAATTTAACATATATTTTAATTATAAGAAAAAGTTATCTTTAATTGTACTCACGTTTTTTATTTGCTAGTATAATTATCTGAGATTAAATTCAGCAAATTATTAATTTAATCTGATATTTATTAATAAAACATATAGATTAATAATTTAGAATATAATTTTTATATAAACTTAATTTAATATGATATTTATTTGAAATTAAATTTTATAAATTTTTATTTAATTTAATTTGATATTTATTAATTAAATATAGAGATTAATAATTTAGAATATACTTTTTATATAAACTAAAATTTAATCTAAGATTTTTTTAAACCAGGAGGCACATCAATATATATCTAAACACAGGATTAACAAATACTTTAACTAAAACTGATTTTATAAGGAAAACTTCGTAAAATCCAATTTTTTTTTTCAAATTTTAAAAATGGAAGGATTCAATTTATTTTAAAAAATTAAAATTATTAATATTTAAAAAAATAACTTTTTGCCTTCCCTATCAAATCAAGTCAATGTTAATAAAATAAATTTTTAACTAACTCAATATTAACAAAATAAATTTCTAACCACAAAAATTTAGTATATATACTTATCAAATCAATATTGTCTAGCGAGTGTTTCCAATTAGGTTAGTGTTTAGGAAATGAGAATTGTGAAGACATTTTTGGTTTGAAACCATTATAATTAAGTTTATCCAGGTATTAATAAACATTACAAATAAGAAAATCGATATATATTAAAATTATATAAATTTAAATATAATATTATAGATTTTCTTTAATTTTAGGAGAGGGATCAATAATTTGAAATGTATAATAAAAATTAAATTTAATTTGAGATTTATTAGGTATAGGGAAGGATAAAGAGCTTTGAATACATTAGTATATATGATCTACCCAAGAAGGATATCTACAGGAGAAGGTGACAACATAAGCCATAGCTTGGCTTCTCACCAAGGGTGTAAATCTGAACAGGGGCTCACCATTACTTTGGGTGACCAAGAAAATGGGGATCCAAGATGAGGTGAATGAAGAGTGTCCAAGAGGTTTTGGTGATCTCAGAGTGACCTCCGGGGATTACTGGGAGAAGCACAGTGCAACCATGGAAGAGGGTGCACTCACTTCCTTCCCACAAAGAAGAAACCAACAAGGGTGCAAACCCCAGTTGGCACTCCCTCCTTTCTGCCTAAGAAAACTTGAAGGAAATCATTTGATCCTTGAGAGAGTGGCTAGCTAATGAGATAAGCTTGATCTCGGAGGTGGAAGCATGGAAAACAGAGTCCCCAAGAGGCAACCATGAAGGAAGGCACACTGGTTATTCTTCAGGAAACCCTAAAAATGAAATTGTCATGAATGTAAAATGCAAACTCAGAAAAGAAAACAACCAAGACACATAGATTCAGACGAAAAGGTAAGAATGCTTTATTTTAGTCCCTGTTCACCTTATATACCAAGGGAACCATTAATTTTACATATATTTAATTTGTCCTCAAAAGGTGAAGAAGTGTTGTGCCTAGGTGATTGACTTGTGTGCCCAAGTTGTGCGTTCCCCTAGGTGGCCTCCTTGGCCCAATTCCTCCCTATTTAGATATGGAAGCATATTGGCTTCCATGAGAAGATGCTGAAACTTTTTTTGTAATACATCAATTGTGATCCACTTTGCCTGAGCTGGAGTTTGGCCTTGACAGGCTACCAGATATGAGGTGTAAGTCTGGTGTCTTGTAAAGTGACTTAGAGTGTCCAGTATGGTGTCTTTAGCCAATGGGAGTTGAAAATTGGGAATGTTGTCCACTAGATGAGTGATGGTGACTGGTTCTTCCAAGAGGGAAGGCTCAAAAAACTTCAAGTGATTTAGATTAATGACATTGTGGATTCCTCGTTGGGGTGGCAGATCCAACCTGTATGCATTTTCTCCAAACTTGTCGAGTATTGTATATGTGCCATACATGATTGGCAGAAGCTTCTGATGGTGGCCTCTGAAGCACTTCTTATCCAAGTGTAACCAGACTTGATCCCCTAGTTGAAACGACATGAAGGCTCTTTGTTTTTCATGGCGCTTCTTGGCATGATCTTGGGCTTCTTTGAGAGATGATGTGATTGCACTGTGGTGTTGTGCAATTTGTTGGAGAAATCGTTGAGCTGACAGTTATTCTTGTTGTTGAAGGAAGGTAACTTAAGGAGCCCAAGTGAGTGGGAGATCAGTTGGAGATGTTTGTTGGAAGCCCAAGAAGACTTCAAAAAGTGAAAATCCTGTAGAGGAATGTGTTTCCTTGTTGTAGCTATGATGGAGAATGTGCAGGTAATTTTACCATTGTTTGTTGTGCCCAAAGTGAGTTCGAAGAGCATGTAGAGTTTGAAGAGCATGTAGAGCTTGGAATGCCAAAATGGGGCCAGACATGGTAGAAGTAGATTTATATTCTGTGCGATGCTTTAGTAGTCTTTGTGCATGGGATAGAAAGTGCCATTTTTCTAAAGAGACATACCACTACCCAGATTGATTCATGTTTCTTTTGGGTTGTTGTAATTCTGTTGAGGAATTCTAATGAGATTGACTCTGAATGCTGAGAAGGAAGTGGCAGTTGTTGATACAACCCATGCTTCTAGTTGGATGGCTTGGATTGTGAGCATAAGGCACAAGCTCTAATAAATGTTTCAACATGAGGCTACATGGAAGGCCAATGAAATGGCATTGTAGACGTTGGGTGGTCTTTGTGGTCCAAAAATGGCCCGCATAGGCCGAAGCATGCACCTCCCTGATGAGCAAGAGGTGGTCTTTTGAGTGTGGAACGCTTCAACTTATAAAACCACCCATCCCGAATAGTCTATTCTAGGAAGGGGGTCTGATTGCTCACAGTGGTACTTTACAAAGCTTCCCAAATCTCTTGATAGTCGGTATCGGTAGCATATTGATCTTTCCATTTTTCATAAGTAGCACAACTTACTTCTAGAATGGAAAGAAATGGAGTGGGGGCTCAACTTAGCAAATCATCCATTTTATTAGAAGTTCCTTTCTTATATCTGATGACTAAGTGAAATTGTTGAATGTAGGAGGCCCATTTAAGGTGCCTTTGTTCATGAATATTCGATTGAGAGTTGATGAAAATCAAAGGGTGGTGGTCGGTATGTAGAATGGTTTCTTTACCTAACAAATAATTCCTCCATTATTTCAACACTTACACCAGACTATAAAATTCCTTGTCATAGGTACAATAATTGTTCCTTGCCTCGGACAAGGATTCAGAGTGGTAAGCAATGGGGTGTCCTTCCTATTTAAGTATGGAATCAATAGCATATTTTGAGGCATCAGACTCAATATCAAAGGGTTGGGAGAGGTCTGGTAGATGTAAAATAAGGGATGAGTAGAGGGAGTCTTTGAGCTGAGAAAAGTGAGTAGTTTCTTCTTTAGTCCATATGAATGTAGAAGAAGTATTTGACAGTTGATGAAAAGGTAGAGAAATATTTGAAAAATAGGGAATGAACTTACGATAGAAATTGATTCCACCCAAAAATCTTTTCAACTCCTTAGCTGAAGAAGGTAGAGGCCACTGTTTCAATGCTTAGATGCATGTTGGATCTGGTTGGATACCCTTTAACCTGACCACAAAGATGAGATAGGGAACTGAAGTCTGACTGAAATATGAATTCTTCTCTTTGACTTGCAACTTTTGTTCTTGGAGAATTTGGAGAACTTGTCGGACATGTTGCATGTGAGTGTCCCATGTCCGACTTAAGATGAGAATGTCATCTAAGTAGATGAAGACAAATCGACCCAAATGTTCTCTGAAGATGTCATTGATGGGCCTCATGAAAGTGGTTGGGGCATTGGTGAGACCGAAAGGAATGACTTTCCACTCAAAAATACCAAATTTTTTCTTGAATGCTATTTTCCAAACATCATCTAGGTTCATTTGAACTTGATGGTAGCCAAATGTCAAATACAATTTAGTAAACCACTTAGCTCCTTGGAGGGTGTCGAGTAATTCCTCAATCTAGGGAAGGGGGTAATGGTTTTTTATTATGGCTTTGTTCAAGGCTCGATAATCAGTGACAAGATGCATTTCTGAGGTAGCTCATTTAGGGATGACAACAGTGGCAAAAGCACAAAGAGAAGATGAAGGTTGGATGTGGCCAGAGTTGGAGAGTTTAGTTAGTTGTCTTTCCATTTACTCTATTTTTTTTGGGGCCAACTGGTAAGTAGGGTCGTTAGGTAAGCCATATATGGGAATGAGATGAATGGAATGGTCAATGTGGCAGTAGGGGGGAAGTCCCTCCCGAGGTTGAAATACCTCTTCAAACTCGTGGAGGAGGGGAGTCCTAGTTTTAGGAACATAGCGCATGGTATTGTTTGGTATTATTGGGCACACCAAATAGAGGGAGACACATTGGTTTAAGTGTATATGTGGGATTTGTTATTTGGTAGAAGGGGGTTTGGGTTTTGTTGCAGTTAAGATATAAGTGTGTCCCTCTTTGGTAATTTTGTACTGGCAGGATTTGGCTAGATAGATAGAATTTATTTGTATTTGATATGGGATACCAAGCAACAAAACCACACAATCCAAGTAGGAGACATCATAGAGGAAAATATATTTGAATTGGCCTATGGAGAAAGTGACCAGACAATGCTTGGAAACTAGGAGGTGAGGGCCATCTTTCTAGACCCATTTGAGTTGATAGGGTTGCCGATGTGGAGTAGTGACAATATTAAGGTGGTTGAAAAGGGCTTGAGACACCAAATGTTTCTGGATTCCATTGTCCATAATTAGTAAAGCAACGGTATTTTTGATTTGGTAGTTATGGGTGAAGAGGGGTTGGGTACATGCGTTCAAATCTTCCTGGATCATTAGAATCAATGAGGGATCTACTTTTGTGGGATTTTCCAGAGGAACTTCTTCAGTATCTTCTACATGGGAAGGCACAAGAGGCTTAGTTAGTAGAGTTTTGTTGGTTTTTAGATTATGGAGGATTCGACAATCTGATGAATTGTGTGAAGTAGTTTTGTGGAATGAGCACTAGGGTGTCCTTGTATTTGTATTGGGTGTGTATTTTTGAGTCCAAGGAGGTGGAAAGTGGGCTATGGGATGGGAGTTGGATGGTTCATAGGTGGGCAGATTGGTGTAAGGGTGGAACTGAGGAATACGACCTCTACGAGCGACTTTCCTTTCTATAACCAAACATCTCTGAAACGTTTTATCTAAAGTTGATTTTTCAAACATATCTACTTCTTGATGGAATTGAATTAATAAACTAGCCACAAATTTTAATATGAGTACCTATTTCAGATATGGAACATGAAGTAAGAGGCACATCTTGCAGAAGAAGTCTATGTAGCCTTGCACTCCTTGTGAAGGGAGCTGTCGAAGTTGGTGACATTTGATCCATAAGGATTGCACATACCTAGGTGGGTATAAGTGATTTCTCAAAGCTTCAGAAAGTTGATCCCAGGTTTTGATGGATTGCAAAGTAGAGGATTCTAGAGCATCCCCAATCTCTATCACAAATGTCATCTTCTCTTGCTATGTATCCCACCAAGTTTGTGTCAGTCATTCTAATTGCAAGGTGACAATATGGAGTTTTCATTCTTTGGTAAGGCCTAGACATGTATTGAAATAGTTTGATAGGCTACAGATCCAAGAATCCATCATTTCACCATTGCTTTTCCCATCAAATTTGGGTAGTTGGATTCGAGTGTCCAACCGGAAGGGATCTGGATTGTTTTGTTGTTTCATTCTGAGTAGCTCATTGAGGACGGAGGGAATATCTTGGACAAGATTTGATGTGTTGGAATTTGAGTCAAATGCCAAAGGATCTTTGTGTGGAGGCATTGTGAGTCCAGTTGAAGAGAAAAGGCACCCCTAGGTTGCAATGCTAAACAGAGGACTCAAAACCATGAAGCAACAGAGCTTGAACCGATCTAGAGGGAGAGATATGTATTGTTTTAGATATCTGGAAATACTATATGTGGCAATGGATATGTGGGCTCCCTGGGGGATTATGATATCTGTGGAGCTTCTTGCATAAAAATGGGAACCCTGGAATGGGAAAAATCTGAATTATTTCGTGAAAACCCCAAAAATATTTGGCTCTATCTTCAAGATCGGAAGATTTTCCATGGATCTTGAGGCTTTGATACCAATTTATATACCAAAGAAGGTGATCTACATGATAAGGTGACCATGGAAGCCAGATCTCGGATTCTAACCAAAAACTCTCCTTAGGGGTGCAAATCTGAACATCGACACACCATTAGTTTGGGTGACCAAGCAAATGGGGATCCAAGCCGATGTGACCCGAGAGTGGCCAAGAGGTTTTGGCTATATTAGAGTGACCTCTAGGGATTACTGGGAGAAGAACAGTTCAGAAATGGAAGAGGGTGCACTCACTTCATTCCAACAAAGAAGAAACCAGCAAGGGCGCAAACCCCAGTTGGCGTGCCATCCCTTCTACCTAAAAAAACTCGAAGGAAATTATTTTCTCCTTGAGAGAGTGGATAGTTAATGAGATAATCTTGCTCTCAGAGGTGGAATCATGGAAAAAAGAGTCACTAGGAGGAAACCATGAAGGAAGGCGCACTGTTTATCCTTCATGAAACCCTAAAAATGAAATTGATTTGGATTAGTTTCGACATGAAATCAGAGTGGAGATATAATAAAGAAATGTAGAGAGATATCGCAGATATTCAATAATATAATAGAAATGTATCAGAGATACAACCATAAACACAGATATACAATAATACACGATTACTATTAATGAAAGAAATGTACATAGATTATAAAAATACAGAGTGAAAGACTCGCTAGAATGGGGGCAACTTATCTCTGAGAAGAGATGTGATGGCTACTCGCATTTGTAAGAAGATGATTACAATGAGGCTCCGAAGCCCTTTTTACAATAACAATGAATTCCAAAAAACATAATCATCGAAAAACCTATCCCTAGGAGATGAAGCGTTAAAAGTCATGTGGGCCCCATTTGGGTAAGTTAGTACATCAACTTCCCGAGGTTGTAACTTTTGCATAAAATCTTCGTTTTAGGCATATAATAGCTCGTTGGAAGTGTATCATTGAGGATATTCATTTTGAGGGCTCAATGATTCCTTTGACTATCATTGAGAACCTCTATATATCTAAAAACCTTAATTTGGGCCCTCAAAATGGCCCTCGAAGTTAAAAACTGCTAAAAATAGTAAATTGCCAAAATTGCCAGAAAACGATTCTGAGCTAGTCGAAAAAGGTGGGTGGCCACTGATATCCACTTGGATCAGAAATTTTTGTGAATGTAAAATGAAAACTCAGAAAATAAAACAACCAAGACACATAGATTCAGAAGAAAAGGTAAGAATGTTTTATTTTAGTCTTGGTTCACCTTATATACCAAGGGAACCATTTATTTTACATATATTTAATTCATCCTCAAAAGGTGAAAAAGTGTTGTGCCTAGGTGATTGACTTGTGTGCCCAAGGTGGGCATTCCCCTAGGTGGACTCCTCGACCCAATATATGTATCTCTTATATATAGAGAAGGATCAATACCTGTCTTATCTTAGGCTCTATTAAATAGGGATAGAGATAAAAAAACATATCTAAATAAAATATGAATAAAAGAATGTTGACCCTACCCCTTCTAATCCAAACAAACCATAACCTTTGTAGTTTTTAACCCCTATGAATCATAAGCCATATAAATTTTAATCTCTAATCCATGACCTTATAACCCTTAACCCCTATTATCCCTAACCCTTAATCCTTAACTCATGTAATCAATATCACACCTAATTCCTTTAGCCCATATAACCCAACCCTTGCTACTCTTATAATATTGAACTAATATAATCCATATCACCCCTAATATCTATTACCCTTAATGAGTATATACTCTAACCCTAAACAAGTTTAACCTAACCAAGAATATTTCACCCTTATAGTCTTTGTAAACTCTAAGACCCCTAAACCTTATAACTATTAAACTACTAGCACCTTAAGTTATTAATTCATTTATAAACCAACCTTTATATACCAACACATTTATAAACCAACCTTTATAACCCATATGACCCCTCATGTGTATGATCCATATAATTCAAATTCCATAAAATCTCTTGACCCATAACCTCTATGATGCATACCACTTGTAATCACTACCACCCCGAACCTATATAATCCATTATTTGCCTAGTTCTTAAATCCCTATATTTTTCAATCTCTATTCATATGAACCTTAGTTAGTTTAATCATTAGGAAATTTAACACCTAACTCATATAAACCGCAACACTTATAATCAATATTACCCCCAAGTATTATCCTATATAACCCTTAATCCTTAAAACCTACAACCACTAATCCTTACATATCCTATAACCCTTAACCTCTATAAATCCAAACCCCAATAACCACTAAAAAGCTGAACCCTAATAATAGAAAAAAAACCCTTAACATTGAACATCTAATTTCTAATGATATTGACAAGTATAACCCTTAATCCTCAACTCTAGTAACCCTAATCATCCATACCCCTTAGCTATAAATATTGTTACTCTTAAAACCACTAGCACCTATAAACCTAAATTCTTAGAAACCTTGTAATTACAAACCTCTATCACCTATAACATTAACCCATGAAAACCCTATAACACCTAGAACTTAATTATTATAACCCAAAAACCCTAACACCCTAACCGTGAAACCCTAATAACTTTGTCTCATATACCCCTAACCACTAAAATTTATAAACCTTTCACCAAACCCACATCACACATAAATAATATCTGACATTACCCCATAAACTCTATAAACCTTAAGCCTTATAATTCCAAAACGTAACACTTATTACTGCTAACCCTTATAACCATTATTCCCTATAATAATTACCCCTAATTCATATAAACCTTATATCTTAATCATTATTTCCTATATAACTCATAATCCCTATAAACCCTTACACCCCTAACTCTAGATACTCTAGCCCCCTAACACTTGACACCTATAACCTATAGCCCTAATAAAGTTTAATGTTAAAAAACTTAAAATATTATAACCTCTATGACTCATATAACTACCAACCATTTTAAACCATATTACTATTAATCCTACCACATATAGCCCTTTGCCTCTATAACACCTACCACCCCTAACTTCCACCCCGAACTATTAACTAGTATAACCCCTCAAGTCTATTATAATAATTAAACCTTATAACCCACCTAATCATCTTAAACATTAATCAATAATCCCTACAAAACCCTAACCCATATATTCTCTATCTCCTAAAACAATAACCTATATCCCATGTAACAATTATAACCTTATCACACAGAACTTACATAATCCCTAGCCCATAAAACCTTGGTAACAACAAACATATATCATCCCTCAATGACAACCCCTTGTAATGCATATAACCCATAACCTCTAACAAATATAACCCCTAACCTCTATAATTCCCTCTCCATTTAATTATTAACTCTTATAATTTCCAATATTTAGTCGTATAAACCATAGTCGCTCTAACCCTTAAGGAATTTAATTCCTAAGTCATTTAAAGCATATCCCCTATAACAATTATTTCCCTCCATTATTAAACTTTCTTTAACCCTATAATCACTAAGTATTATAAGTTATAACCCTTAACTAGACTAACTACAAACCCCTATAACCACTACAGCAATAACACACAACACACAACAATTAGGAAAAATAAAATGTAACCACTAATCCCTAATTACCAATGACATTAATTATTATCACCCTTAAGCTCTCAACCGACTCACCCTAATCAACCGTACCATTACCTATTGTCATTTCAAAAAAACCTAACACTTGTAAACCTAATGATGCAAACTCCACCCTCTCCTAGGGTCTGCCCAACCTCCCGGTCTAAGATCGTTCAAATCAATAACTAAATCGGCTCTTCGGGCCCTATTGATCCCCCCATTATCAAACATAGGTCCTTATTTTTTCGTGTGAAGGTCCAAGAAGGAACCCACTTGATCTTACTAAGGCCCTTTTGTTTTGAAAGAGACAAATCAAATGGTTCCCATTCCACCACCAGATCGACGACTCTATGCCTCTTTCGCAATTTGGGATTCAATGAATTTTCCTCAACGCTTTTCCACAAATATTCAAAATCTTTGAATCAACAAATACACCCAAGTGATAGATCGATGGACCTCATGCTCTATATATCAAAAATTCAGGTTCCTCTCTTTGAGCCTTCGACGATTTCTTTTGGTCATGCACACGAAAGATCATTCATATCTCCCAACACCAAAATGCCAAAAGATTTCCAATAAGTCAATCAGATGAATGACACTCCTCCTTCTGATCAACGACCTACATGTGTGCTTCACACTTTGGGATTCAATAGTTCTTCCAACACTTAACACTCTAAACTCCTCTGGACTTCTAAATTGTAAAAGTCCTGAACAACTGAAACGTATTGACAATTCCTATTCCCTGCTAAGATCAATGACCGAAAATGATTCGACACTTTGAATTCGAAGAATTTTGAAGAACTTCTTGCACCAGTCTTCTCTGTACAAATGAAATATCCTTCCTAGGATTGAAATCACTCAAACTTCTAAGGGTATCAACCCTTTGTTTTCTCCAAATGATTTTTTGTACCCACCTGGCACTTCTTCACTCGTTCCCCCGAGCTTGACCAATAGTGTAGCAGTGGGTTTGTTTCGTCAACTCCCTGCACGACTTCACGTACTGAAACTTGAACTCTTAAAAGTTCCCTTCCACACTCCTTGTGTTTTCTGTGCATAATTTCATTGCTCCTCCTAATATTTTCCTTATGGTGTTATCGCACACTCCTTGTGCATGATCAATGGACTCCATCCAGATCCCTTAGAGTATTCAATAACTTTTGTATGTCTTCTTTAGAGTGTTCAACAACTATGATGTGCAATCCTTGCGTGGTTTTCCCTTCTTCTAAGGTTGAGTTTGTTCTGGTGTGCCTACCTGGAACTCTCTTGTATGAAATCAAAAGAGATTTCAAGTGCACTCCTTGCACTATCTTCACATAGTTTTCTCTAACCTTGGTGTGCACTCCTTGCATAGGACTAAGAACCCAAAACACTAAGAAATTCACAAAGATAGAGAAGTCTATCTAAACCTACAAATGTATCCTACTTGTGCATCTACAACATCCATAAACAAACATAAGAAACATTCAAAAAATGAACATTCATCACAAATAAAAACACAGACACCTCATATGCAGGAAAAAATTATTTTGTATTATATCTAAATGTTTTTGTACAAATATTTACAAAGATTGGAATGCAACGGAGTCTTCAACACATTCTCTCCTCTCCTCTCTTTATCTCTCTCAAGTCTCTCATCAACAAATTATAAGACTAACCAATCGTTACACAATGATCTTTTACAAAAGAGGGGCTCCTCGAACCTTCCTTCCAACTACCTACTCACATTGAATTCCATTCAATTACAATCAATGGACAACTAGTCCAAACCAGAAGTAAGACTATCTATGTGTCATCCATTAAAGATGAATTCACATCCACCCTGTACAAAGGCACATGGCTCAACTTTGGCTGATCCTTACAACATTTAATTCCATTTAATTACATAAAAAAAATTAAATTTGGGTTCAAAATGAGAGCGTTTGTGCCTCTCTTCCCTTGGAACCATTCCTCCATGTGCATTGATGCCCCGACTTGCTGATGTGCTGGAGCATTTTTTGAGGTGGAGCAATGATCCTATGCCATACTGCTGCGCTAACAAAAATCATGAGTTCATGCTCATGGATACCCTGTTATTGAGTTTGAGATCCTCTAGGATCCCAACTTTCATTCTGGACTTTTTAATCTACTCCTCTACATTGTTGTTGTTGTCCTGCTACTCCAGAATCTCCTCTGATCAGCCTCTCTCTACTGCTGGTTTTATTCTCTATTGTTTATAGCATCAATATCCTTATATCTTCTATCACTTTGTCTTGCCAATCTACTGGTTGGCTCCTCCTTTCTAGTCTGCTATGCTACAAATCCTTTTCATCAGTTTCCAACTTGACTTGTTGAATGTGTTTCCACTACGCCACTACCATTTCCTCCAAGGATTTCACTCCTTCACACAAATCAATGAGTATATCAATGTGATCTACCATGTTGTTTCTATCTTCTGTGGAACTAGATTTCCACTCCACTACAGGTCCAAATTCTATAGTCATGCTACTGAGATTCTTCTTAGCCATCTCCCCTAATAGTTATGTTTCTGTCAGTTTCCCTCCTTGTGTTGGTACAAGTGCAACTTCATCCAGTTGTTCCTCAGGCTAGGATTTTTCTCCACTCTTCATAACTACATCCCTCTAGAAATATTATTTTGTTCCTATATTTCCTAACCAATCCTCTAGCATCCTTATCTCCATATCCCACCGAGTGAGAATATAAACTGTATGCTCTTATTATTCTTCCATCTCCTAGGAAGATGTAAATGTCTACTCCTGATCCTCTGTGAAAGTCTTGGTTGGTTGTCTCTCCTCTACTCACCTTAAACATGTGCAATAACCTCTACTGAGTTTCTTGGTAGGAATATACTGATTCCTCCAATGATCAGAATGTGCCTCTAATCTTCCTCCTCTATTATAACTCCTTGATGATGTCAACTCTCCTATGATTTCTTGAGACTTTCAAACACTTTCACCTCCTCCTCCTTTCCCACCTGGAAATCGTAGATTTATGACCTTCCCCCTTGGTAGTCTGTGATATCTTCCACCGATATCTTCTCATTTCCCACCTAGAAATATGAAAGTTCAATTATACCCTCCTAGTAGTCTACTAGACCTCTTCTTGATCACTCTTCACCTCACTCCTGGAAATTTGAACCTTCATCTCTTCCTTCTTGGCAGTCTATGAGATCCTTGACTGGTATCATCTCATTTCCCTCCTGGCAGTCTATGATATCCTTGACTGGTCTCATCTCATTTACCTCTTGGAAAACTGCATCACCACCTCTTCCCACTTGGAATTTTATGAGATATTTAGTTGATATCTCTTCCTCATCACCGAGGTTCCTTCCAACCTTTGGCTCACAAACACAAACCATTTTCGCCTCTGTGGCACTGAGGTTTTCAGCATGGCTCAGCCACCTCCTCAATACCTGGTGCTACCTCCTAGAAACCAACTTCTAGACAAAATACCTTAACTTTTGCTTCAAGGGCCATTCATACCTACAAATTCCTCTCACTTCCTATCATATATTCAACATCATCCTTTTGAGCTCCTCTAAGATCTCCTTGAGCTCTTTATCCCTCTCTACGTTGCTCGCCTACTCTCGGGATTTTATATGACCTTATTTTTGGCCTTCAGTAGCCATATTCTCTTTATAAATCTAAGAATGAAAATGGTTCTTCTCTTTTATCCCACCTGGATTTCTACTTAGCCTGCTCTCCAACTGAGAGAATCATTGGCTTACTCTTGCATCTCTCCTGGTTGTCTATTGACACCTCTACACTTGCAAAACATCTTTCACAGAGCATCAATACTCTGTCTTATCCTCTCCCTTGTATGTTTTGCGTAAACAGAAATCAGGCTCTGATACCACTTTCTGGTATCAGAACAAAACATTACTCACTCACCTTCTACCTACAAATAAAATCCTGCTCTGATACCACTTGATGGTATCATACTAAAACCATTTTATCGCTCTAACACCACTTGCTGGTATCCAACTAAAACCTTTTTATGGCTTTGATACCACTTGATGCAGACCCCATCCTCTCCTAAGGTCTGTGCAACCTCCCAGTATAGGATCGTTCAAATCAGGAGCCAAATCATCTCTTCGGGCCTTACTAAGCCCCCCATTATCAAACACAGGTCCTTAATTTTCTATGTGTAGGTCCAAGAATGAAGTCGTGGGCTCTTACTATGCCCATTTTCCTTTGAAATCAATTTTGGGCCCCTATCCCTTTTCACTCTCTTGAAAATTACATATGACCCTGGGTCGTCACTAGGTTCTTAGAAGTGCGTGCTATTTTGTCGCTTTGGGATTCAACGATCTCTTCCTTTCTTTCCCCTCAACTCCTTCAAATGTACAAAATTTCCAAATTGCAGAAAATCAATAGGCAAGAAGATCAACTACCCTCAACAGGAACTGATATCGATGATTCAGACTCTCCACAACCATTTGACTTCTGTGATTTTCTAACCATGTCCAATACAAATAGCTCTTGAAAAGTGCCGATCACCGAAAAAAAGAAATATATGACGATTCCCATCCCACCATTAGATCAACACCTCTACGCATCTTTCGCAATTCATGCTTCAATGAATTTTCCTCAATGCTTTTCCACAAATATTCAAAATAGTCAAATCAATCAATACACCGAAGTAATATACCGATGGACCTCACACTCCACAGATCGACAATTCAGGTTTGTCTCTTTTTCCCTTCGATGATTTATTTTGTTCATGCACACAAACAATCTTTCATATCTTTCGATGTTGATATTTCGAAATATTTCCAATAAGTCAATTGGACAACTAACACTCCTCCTTCTGATCGACAACCTACATGTGTGCTTCGCACTTTGGGAATTGAATGTTTTTCCAACACTTAACACTTAAAAATTCTCCAGACTTTTGAATGGGGAAATTCCCAAACAACCTAATGGTATCAAAGATTCTTGTTCCCTACTAATGTCAATGACTCACCATGCTTCAACGCTCCATCTTCAGCTAATTTCGAAGCACTATGACACAGTTCTCCTGGAGTGATAAACCTTTAGACTCCTCTATTTGATTCCATGCATCCCCACATATGGATGAATATGATGACCTCTGGCCTTCGAGACACTGGGTATCTTCCCAACTCTCCACTCTACTTCCTCCAGAGTTGTGGACCGCCAAACTTCTGGATCCACTACCACATGTCCTCTGAAAAATCAATGACCTAGATCAACTATGGACTTCAGGGCTCCAGAGAGATAGAAATGCACTTACCTAACTTCTTCTGGAGCTCCATGTCTCCAAACTTCATGATCTGATGCCATGTGTCTACATCAATCGACAGTGGATGTTGACTCTAGGGTCTGGGACTTCGAAGCTCTCCACTGCATATCACTTCTAATTATCCAGAATGTCGAACTTCTGGACCTCCTCTGTTCTGATGACACACATCCCTCTCAAATGGATAGTTGAGATGGAATTTGGCTCTTCAGAGCTTCGAGAGTCCCCTCGATCCTGCACTTTGATTTCTATGGAGTACTATACCTCCAGACCTAATGATCCATTGACATGCATCCTCCTACGCCAACAAACATGATGTACTTGGAGCTTCCGAGCTCTGTGAGCTTTCAACTCATATCAAATTATATGTCCACCCCTCTAGAGTACCAAGTCTCCAAACTTCAGGATCTAGAGCCACATGTCCCTTTACATCCGATGACCCAATTGTACTCCGCTCTTCGAAGCTTCTGGAGTATTCAACCTTCCTGCGCTTATACTCTCCCAAACTATCGATATTTTGGATACGTTTAATTGATCGACACATGTCCTTTCAATTTGACAACCCCGATTTACTCTGGATCCCTAGACTTTGGGGATCATGTCTCCTCCAAAATAGAAAATTTGAAAACCCTATGAACTTACAAAGTTCAAAGAGTATACAGGGTTAAACCCCATGCAACTTACCTGAATCTGATGACTTTTGATCCTCACACATAGATCCAATGATTGTGATCTACTATCCTCTGTGCAGACTCCTCCTTATTCTTGGGATCTGATCTAACAACCAATATTGATCCTAGCAGCCCATCAAATGATTTTTGTAGCTTCTCCTCTCTGATGTTGCTCTTTCTTTTTGGATGAATGATTTTTAAAACGTAACAATATCAAAGGAGANGACAGAGATAGGGAGAGAGGGAAGGGGGAGGGGATACAAATAAGTTGAGAGGGGGAGAGTGAGAGAGGGATAAAGAGAGGGAAAGGAGGGAGGGATTAAGGTAGGGAGTGTGTGAGAGAGACAATTAGAAGGTGGGAGAGGGAGGAAGGTGGAGAGAATACAAAGGGAGTGAGTGGGGTAGAGAGTCAGGCGATATGCTAATGAATGGATTGCGCCACCTTTGGGTGTTGGGAGTGAAAATATTATTTTTGGAAGTATGATCATTGATAGGAGGAAGAATGCGAATGTATTAATTTTAAATTTCAATATGGATGGGGTATCGATGTGGTGTTAACAAAATATTATTGATATACATTCTCAATAAAAAAAATGATATTATTAAAGAGAGAGAGGGGGGTTTAGAGAGAGAAAGAGTAGGAGGGAGGGAGAGGGGAGGATAAAGTGAGAGAGAGGGATGGGGGAAGAGAGGGAGTTAGAGAGAGAT
>ML776699.1:627110-733174 GCA_009831015.1 Picea engelmannii
GTGTGAGAGAGATAATTAGAAGGTGGGAGAGGGAGGCAGGTGGAGAGAATACAAAGAGAGTGAGTGGGGTAGAGAGTCAAGACACATGCTAATGAATGGATTGCGCCACCTTTGGGCATTGGGAATTAAAATATTGTTTTTGGAAGTATGATCATTGATAGGAGGAAGAATGTGAATGTATTAATTTTAAATTTCAATATGGATGGGGTATTGATGTGGTGTTAATAAAATATTATTGATATACATTCTCAATAAATAAAAATAATATTATTAAACATTTTAATAGAAAAGAATCATTATCAAATCCGATTCTTCATATATACATAATATTAGAGATATAGGGGAGAGAAAGAGTGAGGATGATTGGAGAGAGAGAGAGAGAGACAAGGGGTTGGTTTGTGTTTATAATAATGCACAAACATTCCTATTCCTAACAACGTGCATGATTTAGGAACACAAGATAGAGGAAGAGAACAATTGAAGAGAAAGAGGAAGATAGAGGGGGGAAGAGGGGAGGAGAGAGAAATGAGGGAAATGTTATGTTTGTAAGAATACATGCACATTATTATTCCTAATAATGCGTATTATTTAGGAACACGCACACATTATTAAATCATTTCATTTTTTTCAAGAATGCGCACGTGTTCCTAAACTATGTTTCTCAAGAACATGCATGCTTTCATAAATACTCGAAGTCAAGAAGTGTGTTTGATAGTTCGGTAAGTATCGAGGCTATAGAATTAAGAATGCTTGCATGTTTTTAAGAACATGCATGTGTTCCTACATGCACATGTTTGTTCACACCCCATTACCACCTTCATGTCCATAAATTCACACGAGCACCCTTTGGCTATAGGGAAAAATTTTCTGACAACACTTACTTAGTCTCACAACACGTGATTTCATAAGTGTCATGACAGGAAGCAATATCTTGTAAAAATCTGCGTACAAAGATAATACAATTATCTATAAATATTGTTTTCACTTCAAGATAAAATTCTTAAAGAAAATATGAGTTTTAACTGTTTGAAGTTGAAGAAACAAAAAAAAAATTCACTTTTCAATATAATTTTTAAAGGAATCATGTTATTCAAAAGTCCTTTTAGAAACGTAACCTTTAAATGAATCATTTTATGCAAACAATTTTTTTTTGACAATATTCTTTTTCCATGACCAGTAAAAGAACATATACTTCTATGTCCATAATTTCCAACAGTTTTAAGTGTTTAAAGTTAAGGATACATAAAAATAAAAAATCACTTTTCAATGTAATGTTTAAAGAAATCATTTTATTCAAAAATATTTTTAAAACATAATGTTTAAAAGAATTATTTGATTCAAAAAGTTTTTTTTCTAACAATATTCTTTGTCCATGGCCAATCAAATATCATAAACTTGTAATACCATAATTTCTAACTAATGTACTATTTAATATAGTCGTGACGCCCGGAACAAGTTTATCAACATGGAAAAAACTATGGATGATATTTTTTTAAGGTCACATCTAATCCAGACAATAAAGTTTACAGAGGTATACATACTCTAACCCCCTATGGATTTGAACTTGTGATGTCCAAGGAGGAAACACATGTTCTCAATCATTAGGTCCACTCATGTTCTCGATAATAGAAAAAAAAATAAAAACAATATAACAACATAAAAAAGGTTAAAAGTGAAGATTTTTCGGTATATGATAGTATGCTAATTTAAACCCTCCCCACACATGAAATGTATTAACTATCCTAAATAATAATTTTAAATAATAACAATAAACAATTTTTTTTTATGAAAATTAATATTTAAAAATTAAAGAAAAAACTATCATATATTAAAAATAGTATTTGAAAATTAAAAAAACTATGATATATATATATATATATATATATATATATATATTAAAAATAATATTTTATAAAGATCAAAATTAAACTAATCTAATTAAACTTTAGTACAATAATATGAATTAAAAAAAACTATCACATATATAAACAACAAAATACTTTTCCAAAAAATTAAAATAAATATCACCCTGGTTATACATATCCGACATGTCCTTCATCCAATTCATTCTTATTTTACATTTTATTAGCATCTCATTTATTTTACATGTTTATTGACATATATCGTATGCATAACAGTGACATGCCACATCACAATAACCGTCTCTGATGTCAATGATTTAAGTGGGTGTTCGATGAAAGATAAAACCGTTGATGGTTCTGGTCTAGTCGAAGAGAATGAGTTTCAAATACTTGTCCAAACTGCTAGAAAAGGATTTGGAGCCATTGATGAGGATGAGGAAATAACGGGTTGAAAAATCTATAAACGTTGGTCAAAAAGATATAATAAAAAACATTCATGTTCTCACGATCATGCATGTTTTCATAGATAGTCAAAGTTGGAAAGTGTGTGTGATATTTCGGTGAGTATCAAGGTTGTAGGATTAAGAATGCATGCATGTTTCTAAGAACATGCATGTGTTCCTATGTTCTTATTCCTTCCCACCCCATTGTCAATTTTTTATCCATCAACTTTGGGATAGAACCGTTCATCTATGTTGAAATGTGTGACAACAAAATCCATGAATTCAATGAACAAACATCTACATCAACTCCTCTTATTAAGGATTTGATTGTGTATGTGTTAAATTGGTTGGAGTATGCATAGGATAACATTTATTGTTTAGTTAGTAAGTTGTTTGATTTGAGACTGTAAACCTAGGAGAATTATTTATTCCATGTATGTGAGAAGAGGGGTGTGTGAGTCAGAAAAACAATTAAACCTCCATTTATGAACAGATGAAGGATCGATACCATTGCCTGGTGGATGTAGTCCAAATTTGGGTGAACCACATAAAATTTGTGAGTCTCTTTTATAGATTTGCCATATGATATTCCTTTTTTATATATTTAATGTGTATTAGTTCGTTTTGTGGCTGATAGGTACAACAAGGGGTATCAGAGCAAGTTGGAGGTTGCTGAAAACAAAGAAAAGAAAAACTAAAAAGAGCAACAACAGTGCCATATGTGTTGCGGGCATCGATTTTTTTGGAGGAGCAACATAAGTGTCATTTTCCCATGGTTTTGTGCATGAGGTGCATCGATCTCTAATTGTTTTAGGTCTCTCCTCTTGAAGGGTGTGACGATTGTTACGCTATACTTGTGTACTTCAAAATTTTTGAAATCATCGTTGTCCACTCTAGTTGACAGGTGTGGAAACAATCTGGTGGGATTCGTGTGAGTTCTTTGTTTGAGAGTCTGGTGGGCCATGCATGTGACTCTGTGTGAGTTTTTCGCTTGAGAGGTATCACCTTGGTATCTAGTTTTGTGCACCGGCTCTGCTAGAAATCTCTGTTATTGAGTTCTCAGAATGGAATTAATTTTTGTTATATAAGCGAAGAGAATGGAATATGTTCGAGTTCAACATTATCTAAGTTATCTTTGTAGACACCACTCAAATTTGAGGTGAAAGAAAAGACTTACTTTCTTTTTCAACTGATAAAGAAGTGGACATGTCTCATCCCTCCTGCATCGAGCATTGGGTGCTCTCTGAGGATGTGAAGGGGAGAATCAACAAGAGATCATGTAGATCAACAAGAGTGGAGGTGGCACTTGAAGCAATGAAGGCCGAGAAGTACAAGAATGACTAAAATGGTGAAAACTCAAAGTGAAAAATTTGAAATCAAGAAGTTCAATGGAAAAAATTGTTTTGAGATATGGAAGGTCAAGATGCATGATCTACTTCTGCAACAAGGCATGGTGAAGGTGCTTGTGGGAAAATCGAAGAAACCTGCATCCATCAAACATGAAGAGTGGGATGAGATCGATGTGAGAGCTGACGCAACCCGCACCCTCGATGGCCAGGTCACCCACCAGGACCTTCACAAACCTCGGCCCGAAGATTCCAAGCTCTTCCAACTCCCTCGGGAGTCTCCTACCCACAGTTATAGTTCCACGCGATCCTCCCCTCAGAAATCGGGAGATCGGGTCTCACGATATTGCGAGATTCGTGACACTGCTCCCCTTCACTCAACCGCCGAAACTCCGACCCCGAATGGTCAACGGTCAACCTCGGGGTATCGCTATTCACGATGCCGAGTCCTTATATTTCGAATCTCCAAATGCCGAAGTACCGATCCCCGATGTGAGGCCGCCTGTCCTCCAGTAAGTCTCTCGGGCCCCACGCTGCCACGTCACGTCGGGATTTCGCGGATCGCAGGTCCGTGACTCCAAGTTTCCTGCTGCTGGAAACCCCAAATGCTGAAGCTCCGATGCTCCAGATTCGTGCCACCTATCCCTCCGAGGATCGACGGCTCCCACTAGATCGGGAAATCGCACGTCGTGATTTTGACGTGCATGAAACCTTTGCACTCGCCAACTCTGATTCGCCGATACAATATGGTCGATAATTCCTACCTGCGCTCGAGGGTTGAACCCCTCGCTCCTTCTCTTTGATCTGACGATCCACGGGACTTCGCGAGCCTGCACAACTATTCAAGTCATCGATTCTCTTCCTCTATGAAGAGGTCTCTGCTCCACCACCTTCATCCTGTGCGACCTCTGCTGGGCTTATTTCTTCAGCGAACGAAAGGAGCTATTCCTCCTGAGCTTTGTTCCCCGACTCCTTCAAGGATTCCTCGAACACACTCCTGGTGCTCGATCTTCAATCACTTCTGAAAGTGTTGAAATCTTCTAAGTCTGGTGCGTCCATGCTCGCAACGACTTCAACCTTTCCTCCTCTCAGACTTGCTACTGAGACTCGAATTCATCCTGCACTCACCTGCATGGCTCGAATACTCAAACCCAACTCTGAACAAAAGAGAAACAAAAGTTCAACTACTTATCCTCCTCGACGCACTCTATGCAGAGGTATTCAACTGCACTCGATGCAGGAATCTCCTGGCCTAAGTAGAGAAACAATTGAAACTCATTCTCTCAGGTTTCGAACCTGATATGCAATCACATAAGCAACATATAAAAGATAAGCATAGAAAGAAGCAAACATGCAAAGACACAGTATCAACAACACACAGAGATCAAACACGTCCATGGAATTGAATCAAAGCTCTTCCTATTAATTCAATAATTGTACATGGAGGTTTCTTCACGGCTCTCTGCTCTGCTCTCTCTACTTCCTGCTCTCAATGTTGAATAAAATTGATCATACTACAATGATACAAGGGAGGGTGTCTATACTCCGTTTTCCCTCTCGAAAGCTAAACTGTCTAATCTACAGTTAATTATTCTATCTACTTGTATTAAATTTAAGTAAATGCCTCAGCTACCTAAGGACGAGAGCTTATCTGCTCAAGGTCCGTTACATATACAAAGTGCTCTTCATCACATCAAGTATTAATGTTTGGCGCAGTCATATTTTAATGTTCCCAAAATTTTGAATGCTGGCGCTGTCCAGCTGTCTCCCTTGTCTCTGCGCGCTGGCTTGCTTGATTGAGTGAGTGATGCTCCTGCATCAAGAGCACTAAGCGTCATAAGACTGTGTTTGGCCGATGATGTTCTATTCAACATTTTTATGGAGAAAACAACAATCGATTTATGGACAAAGCTGGAAATATTGTATACGATGAAATCCTTGATGAACAAGATCTTCCTGAAAAGACAATTGTACATTTTGCGCATGAAATAAAGTACAAAAATAGTTAATCATTTAAATACTTTTAATACTCGTTTATTCCATTTGACTAGCATGGGAGAGAAATTTGAATCTGAAGACAAGGAAATTACATTATTGTTTTCTTTTCCCGAGTCATGGGATCACTTTGTTACCTCTATTAGTTTTAGTTCAACATAAAGTATTGAGTTTGATGTTATTGTTGGAGCACCAATGTTTGAGGAAACAAGGAAGAAATCCAATTTAGAAACCTCTACATATGAGGCAATGGTGGTCATAGGAAGACCCAAAGAAAGAGGACAGGTTCAGAGGGATTTCTCTCAGTCAAATTCAAAGGGAAAGAAGAGAAAGATTAAGTGTTGTTATTGTGGAAAATATGGACACATGAATAAGGAATGTTGGAAACGTAAACAAGCTTTCAAATAAGACTCCCCAAAGGAGACGAAGGAAGCAAACACAACTGAAAGAAGCTCAACAACAAATTCAGGTATGGTTGATGAAATTCTAACAATTAGTATTGTTTCACGTCATGATCAACATTGGTTATTAGATTCTAGTTCTTCAAATCACACATGTCTTCATAGAAACTGGTTTATTACTTACGAGTCTATAGATGATGGAATTGTTTTCATGGGAAATGATATCTCATGTAAAGTAGTGGGAATTGGTAACATTCGAATTAAGATGTTTGATGGATATGTTAAGATACTAAATGATGTGAGAAATGTACCTGAGCTTCGGAAGAACCTAATCTCTTTGGGATTATTAGATACTATAGCATATAAGAGTAATTTTCAAGGTGGATTTATGAAAGTCTACAAAGGAATCCTACTGGTCATGAAGGTGAATAAGGTTGGAAACATGATTCTGTTAGAAGGAAGAACCGAGTCAGATCATGAGATAGATGTATATTAGAATGAAATTTATTTTGATTGACTGTGGCATCAACAGTTTGTCCATATGAGTGAAAAATGATTAAATGTATTAACTGATCATAAATTATTTTCTAGTCTAAGGTATTTAAAGTTGGATTTCTGCAAACATTGTATTTGTGGAAAATAGAATAGGAATAAAATTAAAATCGGAAGACACACCAGTGAGGTAATCCTTGAATATATCCATTTTAATGTTTGGGGACCATCCCCTACTATTTCATATGGAGGATCATCATATTTTGTTACTTTTATAGATGTTTTCTCTAGGAAGGTTTGGATCTATATGTTGAAAAGAAAGGGTGATGTATTTACTATTTTTAATAATTTTAGATCTTTAGTGGAAACGAGCGCTTGTAGGTCCATTAAATGTTTAAGAACTGATAATGGTGGTGAATTTACATCAATGGAATTTGAGAACTATTGCAAGGAGTTTTTTATTGATATGCATAAAACCACTGCCTATACTCCTCAACAAAATGGAGTTGTTGAATGCATGAACACGACTCATCTAGAGAGATCAAGGAGTATGCTGAGTAACACCAAGTTGCAGCAGGAATTGTGGGAAGAAGCAATATCTACGGCTTTTTATCTATTGAATCGATTACCATCAACAACAATATAGTGAAATATTCCATAAGAGGTATGGGTAGGTCACAATTGTAATTATTCTAATATTACAGATTTTGGTTGTGAATCCTATGCTCTAATTCTGACACATCAACGTTCTAAATTAGATGAAAAATAAAAAAGGCTTATCTTTGTTGAATATGGTGACGGTATTAAGGGGTACAGGTTGTGGGATTGTACTACCCAAAATATCACCATTAACAGAGATGTAAGATTTGATGAATCATCTCTCATCAAATTAGATGAAGATGCTCAAATGAAATAGGTAGAAGTACTGAAATATCAACAGATTCAGTTTGAAACTCGTTCAACTAAAGATGAAAGTGAACATGAAAAGTTTCTAAAGATGTTCATGAAGAGTTTCTTGTACAGGAAAACATGGATGATGATGAAAATCAATAGATTGTGGATGAGCCACAAACTTCCCTATGTAGGTCTACATGGGTCAGAATTCCTCCAAGAAGGTATGATGATTTTGTTTCATCAATTTCATTAAGTACTAATGATGATGAAACTTCATGCTATCAGGAATATGTGTAGGGTTATAACAGTGAAAACTTGAAAGAAGCAATGACAGAATAAATGAATGCATTAGAGAGGAATTCTACATGGGACCTCATACAACTTCCAAGAGACAGGAAAAATGTAGGTTGCAAGTGACTCTACAAGCTGAAGAAGGGTGTTTATGATAAGGTAGAAAGGTACAAGGAAAGGCTGGTTGTGAATGGATATTCTCAGAAAGAAGGTATTGAATTTCATGAGATTTTTTCACTAGTTGTTAATAATCTTTCAGTTTAAATTGTGTTAGCATTAGTTCCATCACTTGATTTTGATTTAGAGCAACTAGATGTTAATACTTCTTTATTACATGGAGATTTGTGTCCGGGTCCTAACCCACACATAGGTAGAACAATATATTCGGATTTAATAAAGGTCAATATTAATAAGGCCTTGCAATATAATTGAATAAGTCGAATGTAAGAAGACCTAATATAAGATTTTGCTTCTAGAAGGATCTTCCTCTAGATGCTTTTTTTGATAGACATATTTAGTATAAATAAGAATCAAGGGTATGAGAACCCTAGATTGGATATTATTATAATCAATCTTTGCTCGACTAGAGGTTGCCCCCTCGAAGAGGCCCATGAACATTGCTCTTAGAATCAAAGTGTTATTTATGTTGTTATTCTTATATCATTTCAGTTTTATTGAGGTGATTGTTCTGGTTATATAGCTGTTATTCTTCCATTTATATCATTTTATTTCTATTATGCATACTTTTTATATCTGGTATATTACAAGTGGTATTAGAGCACATTCCTCGGCAAAAATTCTGGGTAATTGTTTTTCAGGGAAAAGATGTGTTCCGATGGGTTTAAGCCATAGAGATCTGTCATTACATGCATAAACCCATGGTTGAGGGACTCATACATGTGGGAAATACAAGTGGTACTTAAGCGCACATCTGTTGGCCACCCTTGTAACCCCTGTTGGTACCCCTTCGAGTCGTAGCGCATCAGACAACACTTGTGTACAGATCGACCTAGATTTCCTGAAGCCCTCTTTAAATAAATCGATCAGTTGCTTGACTGTTATAGTGCCACCAAGAACAACACTTGGGAAGATACTCTCTAGTACCCGGGTAGTCGGGTAGTATGGCTAAGGGTACGATCTAGCCTCCTTATTTAGTGCCCTGAGATATTGGGTCGAGTACTACTGTTGGACCCTGCACCTATATCAGAGAGCTATAGCACAGGGAAAACCCTTGTTTGTAGAACCCTTGAATACCTAACCATTGGGGACAAAAACATAAAGAAATTAAAAAATACAAGATCTATTGTCGTGAAACTATGTTCAGGTTTCCAGATCACTACACTTTTCTTCTTGGTTAAGAATTTGGGCATTTCATCACTGTAGTATTCTTCAGACCAGAGTATAACTCCATAGGTGTAAAAAAAAATAAGTCTAGAAATTTTTTCACCATTATTTGAGACCTATTTCATTGGATTCATCTCTTTTCCATTATCACATTCATACATATCATTTTTCGACAAATGTTTTTACCCCACTCATCCCTTTCCGGTTCCCTCTTCCTCATGGCCCATATCCGTAGTCAATACTTGGAATCTCGCTTCAATAACTTGCAATCTAATCTCACTGAGACCCAAAAAGAAGTGAAACAACTCAGTGCCAATGTTGCCGCCATAAATACAACCATGTAGTCCTCAATGGAGGAAATCAAACAAGACCTGAGCACACGGCTTGAATCTGTCTTTTCGACGTTCTGCACTAATATGCATATCCCTACAGATAACCCTTCCTCTAACTCACCTTCACATACTAAAGACGAAAATTCCTCTCATTCCCATAACTTCCAGCACCATCACTTTCAGTGTGACCTACGCCTTCCGCGAGTGGATGTGACCAAATTTGATGGCTCAGACCCCACTGGTTGGGTAACCCAAATGGAACACTATTTCTATTTATACGACATTACAGATGACTTGCCCAAACTCTGATATGGTGTTCTCCATCTAGGTCAAGAATGTTGGCAATGGTGGCAATGGAGAAAAACTTCCCGTCAAGGGTATATTTCTTGGACACACTTTGTGGCAAAGATTTATGAACACTTTGACACTGACACTAACCATTTTGGCTGTTTGAAAAAGTTGAAACAATCAGGAAGAGTGGAATACTTTATGGATGCCTTTAAGCACATGGATTTTTGGACAAAGGGCATGTCTAATGCCTTTTTCTAAGAGTTTTTTATCAGTGGCCTCGAGGATGATATTTGGGCCCATGTCCTCATGGCTCAGCCTATGAGTTGGGTGGGGGATACTAAAAGAGATAAAGAAGCACAACCGGTTGTATCTTCTCAAAACCGAAAACCCTCCTTTATCCCTTGCACTAAACAAGTAAATCCCACTAATCCCTCCGCTCCACTAAAGATCCAAAAAATGACCAGGGATAAAATGGATGAACACCAACTCAAAAGCCTTTGTTATAAATTTGATGAAAAATATTTCCTGGGCCACAAGTGTAAGGAACAAAATATTTTTATGGCCATATCGGAGGATATTTTGGAAGAGGATGTTAAAACTCCCCTTGTGTCTGAGTCACCTAAAACCAGTGACATAACCCCTCCCTTAGACCCTCCCGAAGTAGAACCGATCATTTCCCTCAATGCTCTCACTAGATTCTCCGCTCCCCAAACCCTCAAGCTAATCGGTTACATCAAGCATATGAAGCTCATCATTCTAGTTGATAGTGGAAGAACCCATAATTTTATTCATCACTGCATTGTACAAGAAACTCATCGCTTCATCCATGTCATCAATAATTTCCAAATTGGTGACTACCACCTGAAATCTCATACGTTTTCTATCGACATGGGCAGTTGTGACATTGTGTTGGGTTTAGATTGGCTAAGGACTTTGGGTACCATTATCATATATTTTAAGGAACTAACCATGCAATTCAACCAGGAGGGCCACCAATATAAGTTCCAAGGCATCACCGCCAGTTCACCTAAGATCATTAGTTTCCATCGCATGGAAAAGTTTCTCAAAAAAGCTCATTCTGGTGTTATTTCCCAACTCCATGCCATACAAGCATCAGAGACACCCTCAGTGCCACCAGATATCCAAGCCATCATTTCTAAACATCAAGTGGTCTTTTCCACTCCCTAACGACTACCTCCTTCCTGTGGTTTTCATGATCATTCCATTCCCCTTGTACCCGGAAGCCTTCCTCCCAATATCCATATGTATCGTCATCCCTTTTCCCAAAAAAATGGAATTGAGAAAATGGTTGAGGGACTCTTTAATGCAGTTGTTATCTACCCTAGTACAAGCCCCTGCTCTTCTCCTATGGTCATGGTCTTGAAGAAAGAAGGTTCTTGGTGAATGTGTCCTGACTTTCATGCCCTCAACAAACTTACCATTAAAGATAAATTTCCCATTCCTGTGATTGATGACCTCTTGGATGAATTGAGTGGTGCCCAATTCTTTTCTAAACTTGATCTTCATTCAGGATACCACCAGATACATATGAAAGAGGCATACATTCCCAAGACTTCCTTTAGAACTTATAACGACCACTATGAGTTTTTGGTCATGCCCTTTGGCTTGTGTAATTCCCTCTCCACCTTCCAAAGCCTTATGAATCATGTATTTCATCCTTTTCTTCATCATTTTGTCTTAGTTTTCTTTGATGATATCCTCATCTATAGAAAAACCTAGACAAACCATATTTCTCATGTGGATCGTGTTCTCCATCTACTCTCTCAGCACCAACTTTTCCTGAAACAATCTAAATGTTCTTTTGGCACCTCAGAAGTTGAGTACTTGGGTCATCTGGTTGGCAAGGATGGAGCCAAGGTAGATCCTAAAAAGATTGAAGCTATGCAAGACTGACCTCACCAAAAAACTCTCAAAAGCTTGTGCGGATTTCTGGGCATAACAGGTTATTATCGCAAGTTTGTTAAGAATTATGGAAATATTTCAGCACCTCTCACTGCACTACTAAAAAATAACTCTTTCACTTGGACCCCAGCTGTTGCTTAAGATTTTCAAACCTTGAAGATGGCCATGTGCACCACTCCATTCCTGACCCTTCCCGATTTTAGAAAGACCTTTGTCCTGGAATTTGATCCTTCATGGAAAGGATTTGGTGTTGTCCTTATGCAAGAGGTTCATTCTTTAGCCTTTACCAACAAGCAATTGTCTGAACGAAATCTGGGCAAATCAATCTATGAAAAGGAAATGTTGGCTATTTTGAATTCCGTTGATTTGTGGGCATGGCACCCTTAACTATTGGAGCAACACTTCTAAATTAAGACAGACCATTAAAGCCTCGAGTATTTTCTAGAACAACGCATTTCCTCCCCGAAGAAATGAAAATGGGTGACTAAGCTCTTTGGATATGATTATGAGATCATTTACAATAAAGGTAAAGATAATGTGGTTGCGGATGAACTTTCTCAAAAATATGAAAATGAAGGATCCTTTTTTTCTCTTTCATTCATTGTACCACATTGGCTCCAAGCCATTCGCCAAGAATGGCTACAAGATCCCAAAAGTTCACACATTCCAATGCTCTAGCTTCCCTAGGGTACTCTTGGCTCTATGATGAGCTTCGATACAAAGGCCATTTGTGTTTAAGTAAACAATCAAAACTTAAATCCATGGTACTTTATGAGATTCATGCTACACCCACGACGGGCCACTCTGGGTTCACCAAAACCTATGACATGGTCAAACATTCTATATTTTGGGATTGTATGAAACAAGAAATTTGTAATTTTGTCGTTAAATGTGATGTGTGTCAATGCAACAAGGGAGAAATAGTCAAATCTCCGGGCACACTACAACCGTTTCCGATTCCACCTGCTATATGGAGGTGTATCTCTATGGATTTTATTATAGGCTTACCCAAATCGTGAAATAAATCAGTCATCATGGTGGTTGTTGATTTCCTTTCCAATTATGCTCATTTCTGTGCACTTCAAGACCCATTTATAGCATCCACTATGGCTCAACATTTCATGGTTCAAGTATTCAAGCTTCATGGAATGCCACACTCTATTGTTTTTTATCATGACCCAACTTTCACTAGCACTTTTTGGCAAGAAATATTCAAGATACAAGGCACCCAATTGTGTCTCAACACAACTTATCATCCCCATACTGATGGTCAAACGAAAGTTTTCAACAAGTGTTTGGAAACATATTTGAGGTGTTTTTCCTTGGAAAAGAAAAATCAGTGGTCTCAATGGTTAAGCATAGTTGAATGGTGGTACAACACTTCATACCATACAACTACATGCATGACTCCTTTTGAAGGAGTATATGGACAGAGGCCACCTTTAGTTCTCTCATACTTACCTGGTGTCTCGAAGGTCCAGGTGGTTGACCAAACACTTACAGTTCAAGAGGATATTCTTCGTATGCTCAAAGAGAATTTGGTCATGGCACAAAATTGTATGAAGCAACAAGCAGATCAAGGTCGCTCTGAAAGACAATTTGCATAAGCGGATAAGGTGTTTCTTTGACTGCAACATTACAAGCAAAATCCCCTCAAGGCCGAGTAGTGTCAGAAGCTAGCACCCGAATTTTATGGTCCTTATACATTTCTCAAGCGTGTGGGATAGGTGGCCTATCAGTTAGCTTTTCCCAGTCATTCAAAGATACATCTTTTTTTTCATGTTTCATGCTTAAAGAAGGTGATTGGAACTAAGTGCCAAATTCAAACCAACCTTCCCGACTTAGCCAAAGAAGGATCCATTTGGCTACAGGCACAAGAAAATTTGGACCAATGTGAGCATCAATTGCTTCAGATAACCATCAAGGAAGTGTTAGTTTAGTAGAAAGATACAACTCTAGCAGATGCCACTTAGGAACCAACTACCATTTTGTAGCAATTTCCACATCTGAAGCCTTGAGAACAAGGTTGTTTTTAAGGAGGAGGACATGCGAGGGTCCTAACCCACACATAGGTAGAACAATATATTTGGATGTAATAAAGGTCAATATTAATAAGGCCTTGAAATAAAATAGAATAAGTTGAATGTAAGAAGACCTAATAAAAGCTTCCGCTTCTAGAAGGATCTTTTTCTAGATTCTTCTTTTGATAGACATATTTAGTATAAATAGAGTGCATGAGAGCCCTAGCTTGGATATTATTGTAATAAAGCTCTTCTTGACTGGAGGTTGCTCCTCAAAGAGGCCCGTGAACATTTCTCTCAAAATCAAAGTGTTATTTATGTTGTTATTCTTATATCGTTTCAGTGTTATTGTGGTGATTGTTCTGGTTATATAGCTATTATTCTACCATTTCTATCATTTTATTTATGTTCTACATACTTTTTATATCTAGTATATTACAATTTGGATGAGGAGATTTACATGGAACAACCTGAAGGGTTCGTTTAGAATCACAACAATAAATTTGTTTGTATGCTCAAGAAATAATTGTATGGTGTGAAGTAGTCTCTAAGACAATGGTAAAAAATAATTTGACTCTTTCATGATGAGCAAGAATTGTACAAGGAGTGAGTATGATCATTGTGTTTACTTTAAAAAATTAAATAATGACATATTCATTATCTTAGTATTGTATGTCGACGATATTCTTTTAGCAAGAAAAATCATAATTGAGATCAACGAGTTAAAGGCTCAAATGGCTAGGACATTTTATATGAAATATCTAGGAGCATTAAAGCAGATTTTGGGCATGGATATATTTAGATATAGGAGGAATGGTAAGATTTGGTTGTTACAACAAAAATATGCCAATAAAATACTTTTGAGGTTTGGTATGAATAGTGTGAAACTAGTTTCAGTACCTTTCACTTTCAATTTTAATCTTTCTTCAAGTTTACGTCCTAGTACAAAAGAAGAAAAGGAACATATGTCTCGAATATCATATGCTAATGTAGTAGGAAGTTTAATGTATGTGATGGTGAGTACAAGACTAGACATTTCACATGTAGTTGGGGTTTTCAGCAGAGATATGGAAAATATAGGTAAAGAGCACTCAGAAACAATGAAATGGGTGGTTTTAAACCCCCCACACATATGAAGTATATTAACTATCCTAAATAATAATTTTAAAGACTAATGGTAAATAAACGTTTTTTGATGAAAATTAATATTATATAATAAAAAATAAAAAAATGAAAAATTATGAATATTAAAATTAATGTTAAAAAAATAAAAAATATAATTGTTGTAAAAAGGTTTTGGATAAGAATTGAGTGGGAGGTTTCATTATCTAGAATTTTTTTACAACATTATGACTAATTGTGGAAACCTCCATTCCTACATTAAAAAAATATCATATATTAAAAATAATATCTAAAAATTAAAAAAAAAAAATCTATTATATATATTAAATTAATATTTTTTTTAAAAATTCATATATATTAAAATTTATATTTTATAAATATCAAAATTAGACTAATCAAATTAAACTTTAATACACTCATTAAAAAAGCTATCATCTACATAAACACCAAAATACTTTCTAAAAAATTAAAATAAATATCACCCTAATATTACATATCTCACATGTCCTTCATCCAATTAGTTTATTTTACATGTTTATTAACATATATGGTAAGCATAACAATGACATGCCAAATCACAATAAGTGTCTAATATTTCCCCACCAGCTAGGTGTTGATGATTAAAAACATGCCAAACCACAATAATTGTCTAATATTTCCCCACCATCTAGGGGTTGATGATTAAAAATATTATTTTATAAAGATCAAAATTATATAATCAAATTAAACATTAATACAATTATATAAATTAAACAAAGAAATAAAAAAAAATTCACAGAATATTTTATAAAGATCAAAATTATATAATCAAAACTAGGGTAATCAAATTAAACTTTAATACATTAATAGAAAAACTGTAAACACCAAAATACTTTTATAAAAAAATATTAATTGAGTGTTCGATGAAAATAAAATAATATTTAAGTAGGTGTTGGATGAAAGTAATCACCCTCTTAATACATAAGAGTGGCATGCCACATCACAATAACTGTCTCTCTCTGATTTGGATGATTTAAGTGGGTGTTAGATGAAAGTAAAATAATATTTAAAAAATAAAATAAAAAAAATCTATCATATATTAAACTAATATTAAAAAAAATTAAAAAGAATTTGAAGATGAAGATGAAGGTAAAAGGAATTTGGGAGCGGTTGATGGTTCTATTCTGGTCGAAGAGAAACGGGTTTCAAAGACTCGTCCAAACGGCTAGAAAACGATTCGGGTTCCAAATACTCGCCCAAACGGCTAGAAAAGGATATGGAACTGTTGATGAGAAGTTAATCATTGATGAAAAAGCTATAACCCTGGTCAAAAAGCGCTAGAAAAAGCTATAACGCTGGTGAAAACGCAGTATAAAATGCTATAATGGTAGTAAAAAAGCTATAACCCTGATCGATATAATTGTTCATCTCCTTATTATTTTTTCTAATTCTTCTCTTCATCCATGTAGTAGTCAGGTTAATGTGCTCTTTGTGTATGGATTTTGGACAGTTCTTCTTGTTAGGTTTATTTGATTGGCTGGTTAGGGTTAATGGTGGATGAAGAAGAAATGGATCGATCAAGACATCCGACATTCAAGTTTCCAATGGATCGATCAAGACATCCGACATTCCAGTAAATTGCAGCTACATTCAACAGATTTCACAGGTAATTAAATCTTAATTTGGTGTTGGCTAGTGGAAATTTTGTTTATGGTCTTGTATGATATCTGAATCGACACCCTATTATGTTGTTGTTCGCTTGAAACTCACCAATTGATATGCTCAGAATTATTCAATGAAGGATCTGGGCTGGGTTTGTATCTTAAAATTCAAATTAACATGTGCTCCACACAATTTCTATAAAAGTTTTGTTGTTTTTTCAATATGCACGTAAATGTTCTGATGTCTTCATATTTCTTGGTGTAATTTTAATCCCTTTAATCAACAAATTACTCTTCTGTTAAACATTTCGAACGATGCGATGGTAGATTAGTGTTATGTTTAGAATATATATATTTTGAAAATAAATGTACAATTACTTTTAAATGGGAAGCCTCAAACATGAATCAATAACGCTTAAAATGAGGAGATAAGCCAACAGATTTTACATCAAGAATTTTTTATTTTCCATTTGTTTCCCCACATTAAGCTTTTCATTTTCTATGATCTCTCTCCTATTTTAGAATTGACTAATGTAGGTTTTAAGTATGCTAATTTTTTTATATCGATTTGTTTTCTGAACAGATCAAGAAGACACAGAAGATCTGGTTTCTATAGGGAGTCTCTGATGTCGACTGACAACACGTAGGTTTCTCCCTCGTATTTTTTCCTGGATTGAATCACTGTTTCTAACAATAAACATTACATTAGTTATTTGTAGAATAAATTAATGTTGAGTGGTTACTACCCTGTTTGGTAATTTTACTCTGTCTCTTTCATAGATCAAGAAGATATTAATGAATTCACAATCGACCATATGAAAAATCAAAGATCCAATTCAACCAAACAACAAGTAGGTTTCTCCTTTTTATTTTCTTTAACAATAATAATAGCATTAAAACAAAATCAAGGTTCCAATTAAACCCAATAATAAGCATGTTTCTCCTTTTTGTTTTCTTTAAGAATAATAATAGCATTAAAACAGGCTTGATGATTAAGGTTATAAAAGTTCTCCTTCATATTTTAGGTTCGTTGGGTCATCCATTTCAACCCGAACCTTCAGTCTAGCAACAACTTATGGCCTTAAAATCAAATGAAGGTTAGTTCAACGAATTTCCAAGATACAGGATTTGCCTAGTTTCCAAGATACGAATTTCCAAGATACAGGATGTTGGCCTTAAAATCGTGTTGCATTTGCGCTTCTTGAATCGTCATTATTTCTTCAATAGCTTTTCAGGATTCTCTTTCTTCAAGTTTTAATAATAATGTTTAACGTTCTATCAGCTTAAAGCTTCTCTGTTTTAATAATGATGTTTGACGTTTTATCAGCTTAGTTTAACGCTTCTCTGATATGGGTTATGTCTGCACTTTATAAATTTTAATTAATATAAATCATTGTTTATAAGTTTCACTTTTACAGAGAGTGATATTGATTGAATTGTTGTTGGGCTAATAGAATATTTTGGCATAAATTATGTGTACTTGATTATTGTCATTTTTAGTTAAGAGAATATTTTGAAAGAAACTATGTGAAGTTGGTTGTTAAGTTAATGTAATATTTTAATGGAAATTATTTGTAGTTTTTTCATTTGTATTAGGATTTACTATATAAAGGGACACAATATCTTGGATTTAGGCTTTACCAATCTTCCATAACTTCAGATCATAACAGAAAGTAGATGTATACAGTGGTATAGTAAAATGCAATTATAAGAAAATCCAGATAATCAACATATATAAATTAATCAACTATCATAAATAAAATATTAAAAATCTAGTTTACATACTTACAATCATATCTAAAATATCCTCCAACTATATTATGTATATATGAAAATAACAAATTAATAAATTTATTAGTAGATACTGTTATTTTTGGTTATTTTTTTATTTTAAATTATTTACAATTTTGATAGTAAATGTTAAAATAAAATGAATTTTATGGTTTTGTTCCATGTGATATTTTTTGTCATTAAGTTCATTTTAAAATAATGTTTTATCTTTTAATCTAAAGTTCATTTTATGACAAAATGGTGAATTCTCCAATGGATTTGATCATGATGTTTTTATCAATTTCTTAAATCTTTTTTATCATTACTTTTTAATTAAACTTATATTAATGAGCGTCAAACTAACCCCCGGATGGGGTGACAAGTGGACAGAATGGGCACGTGGAGGCGTCGGAGGGGTCATTTATCAGCTATGGACAGTTATTAAGGCCTTCGCCTCCGTCGGCCATCGGATACTGATGGAGCTCCTCGCGCGTGAGCAAGGGCCGACCAGCCAGAGCATTAAGCTCTCGGCATTAATGTTGGCAGCCATGGTTTATGTGTTTATCAGTTTAAGAGAACCTCCCATTATGCATTCGAATTTGATTCAGCAGAGTAAGCATTGCTGTGCAGAAGGCTTCGCCCTAGCTCTCACCATGCCACGGGCAAGGGGCAGACCTCGCAGAGGTGCTGACTAGTATGTAGTAGATACATGAAGGAAACAACACCAGAGGTTTGCTAGGGCCATGCTCTTGGCCAAGGAAAAGCGTCGAAGTGGCGCCACTGCATCAAAATCGCCGCCTCAAACCTATGTCGAAGAGGACTTGTCCATAGCGCTACCACTGGACTTCTCCGAGAGTCGGTTGTTCGTTGTCCCAAACAATTGGGATCCTCCGGTGAGCTTTGGTCACATGTCAACTGCACCCAATTCGGGTGATTCTTCTACTCCCACCCACGCTCCGAGTGAAGAATTCGTGGCCTGCCCTGTGGAGGAGGAGCCATCATAATGCATAGTTGCCCCGCAGACGAAGAGGAATAGGCCAGGCTACAAGATAATGGAGGCTGAGGAGGACAACATGCGGAAGAAAAGGATGAAGCCATGTCAAAAGGAAGCAGATACTGAAAGGAATTCGCCACCTTCGCCACCGTTCCTGCATCCAAAGCACCTAAATTTGATTTTTGAAGTGCGCAGCCTAGTGGAGGATCAAATCTTTAGAGTTGTACGGTTCATCCAGTGCCTAGAAATGCTCTACACAACCTACTCAAAAGCTACACCACGGTGCCAATGCCCCACCTACGTGCCACCCTTTGTCATCCCTGTCAATGGCGACAATTCCGATTGAAAAGGTTTTGTTTTTCCTCATGATCTCGATGATATTTTCTGTTACTGTTTATCAGATTTGTTGCTCTTCAGTTCTTAGCTTAGTTAGCTCCAGCATAGACTTTCTTCTACTGTTAAGCATAATGGACACACACCCTTCTTTCCTTCGGGCAGGGTGGCGAAACATGACGCCTAATTTTGCATGTTGTTGTGGACAGGCCAACTGTCTAGGTTTCCTGTATAGGCAGGACAACTGGCATATGTATGCCAAGTGTGTCTCTTTCTTGAAAGTTTAATATAAAAGGTTTTGCCTTTTTATTTCCAAAAAAAAAAAATGAGCATCAAACTAAAACACAAAATATTTAGAAGAGCTATACAAAATATCAAAGGAGTTGTAACAAACCAATTCAATTTGAATAAATAAGAGAACATAATGAAAATTTAACATTTTAGTATTATATAATTTCAAATTATATTGCTCAATCACAATTCAGAAACATTTTTGACAAAGATTACTAATTTTGTATTAAATTCAAAAATTCATTTTGAGAGACTAGTACTTTTATATCAAACACAAACTTCTTATACAAATATTAATATTTTTATATAAATATTAGTACTTTTATATCAAAATATTTTTAGGTATAAAAATGATAGAAATCACAATCATAAATTCACAAAATTTACTCAGACTTTTACATGAATTACAACTCACAGATAATTTATATAATATTTTTATATAAACATTAGTACTTTTATATCAAAATCTTTTTGGATATAAAAATGATGAAATCACAATCATAAATTCACAAAATTTACTCAGACTTTTACATGAATTACAACTCACAAATAATTTATATATGGCGGCGAGGTGGATGATGAATCGGGAATAATTTTAAAATCTTAGTAGTTAGAGGACAACGGTCATTTAAGGAAGATCAAAATTAATGGCGACCAGGCCATGGTAGTTTAACGAAAACCCAAATTACTAGCCATTAAAGGAGTTAAAATTTTATAAAATGCTTGACGAAGTTCAAAATTAATGGCTGCGAGAATATGGTAGTTTAAGCAAGTTCAAAATCAAAATTATTGTCAATTGAAAATCAAATTATCATCAATTAAATTAGCTTTTCTCAAAAATAGTATCCAAAGAAATGTCAAAGCCAACTATCATGTTTAGTTTTTTTTTGTTTTTTATTAAATTATATAAAAAATAAAAGAGTGCATTTACATGAATTGGTAGATATTTAAAATTTGTTTTTATTTAAATAATATATAAAATAAAAGAATGCATTTACATGGATTAATAAATATTTAAAAATATATGTATATGTATATGGTCTAACATTTTATATATATGAAAATAAAAAAAATAATCAATTTATTAGTAAATAATGTTATTTTTTATTTTTTTTATTTTAAATTATATTTGATAGTGAATTCTGAAATAAAATGATTTTTATGGTTTTGTTCCCTGTGATATTTTTTTGTTATTAAGTTCATTTTAAAATAATGTTTTATTTTTTAATTTAAAGTTCATTTTATGAAAAAATAATAAATTTTCCAATGAATTTGATCTTACTATTTTTATCCATTTCTTAAATCTTTTTTCTTATTAAATTTGTTTATTATTTTTAAATTTATATTGATGAACCTCAAACAAAAACACCCAAAATATTTAAGAAAGCTACATAAAATATCAAGGAAGTTGTTACAGAATAATTGAAGTTGAATTTGAATAAAAAAGAGATCAATTACAACTCAGAAACATTTTTGACAAAAATTACTAATTTTATATAAAACTCAAAAACTCTATGTTAAAGGTTAATAATTGACAAAAAAATACTAATTTTATATAAAACTCAAAAACTCTTTGTTAAACCCCGGATGGGGTGATAGTGCGGTGTACGCGGCATTCGATGGAGGCGGGTGGCGGGCTATAGGACATGGGGGCACGTGAAGGGCTCGTGCCTCCCCCCCCGATGTTTAATTGAACCATAAACTTGCTGCGAATGGGTTTTAATGCTCACATTAATGCAGACTCCCCTTCGTTTTGGCTTCATAGCAGGAAGTTGATTACAATGTGGGTTAGTTGTTGCAGTTGGCCTCCCGCAGAGCTTGCTCTGTAGTGGAAATGGCGTGACCCGTCCTGGATTGAGCCCGATCCTGTCTATTCCTCGTCCATCCGCTCTCGCAGCATGCATCATATAACCTCCGCTTGCAGCTTCTGTTGGACCATGACGTGCCCATGGGGGAGACCAAGGCGGGGCTCGTGCTAGAAGCCTCGGCGTCCTTCCATCTCCCACTCTGACTCGACCTCCTTGAGCTCCTCCCCTCATAGTCAGTTTGGACAAATCTCAATTGCTTCTCGTCGCATGGTGAATGCGCAACTCAATTTTGGGGCGCTGGTGCCCAGAACTACCGGCTCTCCCCAACAACACCTTCGTGACCCTCTGGTGATTCCTTTTGTCCCTGTTCCTGAACATCAACAGGCCTCTCGAGGGGTTGGGCCTCTTCCCCGAGACTCTTTCACTACTGCGCAGCTTTGGGATAGCTTGGAGGAACTCTACGACCTGGTCTTTGGTATCCGCCAGGGAGTGGAAGACCTCAACTTTCGTCTCCAGGAAACTAATGTCAAGGTGGACCTCTTCCTTCGGACCCTCATCTCCTTGCAAGATTCCCTCGCCTCCAGACAGAATGAGGACGCTCCAATGGAGGAGTCGGACGCGACGGCGGATGTGAAAACAGATGCAAAGAAGGAAGAAGCTACAGGCGCAGACCAAGGCAGCAAAGTTGATGGCACTGTGGGCGACGAGGAAGGCGACAAGAATGGGGCCGATCAGACCACGTACATAGAGGAGGAGCCCTGGCCAGGGGACCTCTAGCCCATGTGGCCTAATTACTCTCCAGGTGTCTAGCACGTTAGTCATGTCGCAGGGGGTCAGTAGTCTATCTGTCAAATTTTCTTCCAGCTTTTGCGGAGTATTTAGGAGTAAATTTTTATGTTTAAAACAGACAATAGTAGTACTGATTAGTTTGGAGTATCCTGGGACAAATGGATTGGTTTCCCCTCTGTTGGGGCAGTCCTACATTCTCAATTTGAACATCTTGTATTTTGCTTTGATACTATGCTAGAGGCACTTAATATATTTTTCTTACTTATTAAAAAAAAAAAACTCTTTGTTAAAGGTTAATAATTTTATATTAAACAAAGACTTCTTATACAAATATTAAACATAGACTTCTTATATCTAAATCTTTGTAAGTATAAAAATGATAGAAATCAGAATCACAAATTCACAAAATTTACTAAAAGCTTTAGATGAATTACAACTCACAGATAATTTATATATTAAACAAAGACTTCTTATACTAATATTAAACATAGAATTCTTATACAAATATTAATACTATTATATTGAAATCTTTGTAGGTATAAGAATAATAGAAATCAGAATCATAAATTTACAAAATTTACTAAAACTTTTAAATGAATTACAACTCATAGATAATTTATATATGAAGTCCAGGTGGATGATCAATAATGAATAATTTAAAAATCTTAGTAGTAAGAGGACAACGTTCGTTTAACTAAGTTCAAAATTAATGGCGATGAGGCGGCGAGAATATGTTAAAGCAGTGAAAAATTTATAAAATGTTTGTTTATAAAATGCGTGTTTAACGAAGTTCAAAATTAATGGTGATGAGAATATGATAGTTTAACGAAGTTCAAAATTCAAAATTAAAATTATTGATAATTGAAAATCAAAATTTTTTCAAAGCTAACTACCTAACTTTAAACAAGAGTCATGTTTAATTTTCTACTTACTTATTGACATGGATTAATAGATATTTTAAAAAACTTAAATATTTACAAAATTTAAATATTTTAAAATATTTATTAAAAAATAATGCATTGACATGGATTAATAGATATTTAAAAAAAAATATATTGGCAAAACTTTAATATTTAAAATATTTATTATAAAAAGTTTATACAATTTTTTAACAAAAAAATTAAAAAAATATTAATATATTATTATAATTTTAAAATTATTTAAAATAATCAAATTAATTTGATATGAATAATTAAATAAAAAATTTACAACTTAAATTATATTATTAAAATTTTTTTTTAATTAAAAATTTATTAAATATTGAAAAATTAATAATTAAAAATTTATTAAATATTGAAAAATTAATAATTAAAAATCTATTTTTTTTTTTTTTAAGTAAGAGGGTTTTAATTTATAAAGTTCCATTTTTTTTTTTTAAGTAAGAGGGTTTTAATTTATAAAGTTCCTTCTAGAGGCAAAAGAAGTTCCAAGATATAGAGATTGTCTTTGTTGTGGTTACTGGGCTGCCCCAACAGAGGGGAAACCAACCCAGTCAAAAGCCTAGTCAGCATTTGCTTACACTGTAAGATAAAAAAAGTGGAAATTGACACATCATCACCGGGCTGCCCCAACAGAGGGGAAACCAGCCCAGTCAACAGCCTAGTCATCATGTTCATAACTGTGAACTAAAAACAAGGAGAAACTGACACATCGACAGAGCATAAAAAAGGAGAACCTGACACTTCAGCATGCTAGACACCGGGTGGCGCTAAGATCCCCTAGCCATGGTTCCTCCTCAATCCAAGTTCACCATATCCCCATTGCATCTCGGATTGCTCCTTGGTCGCTACACCAGGGCTATTCCTCGCATTGTCCTTCATTTCCACGGCAACCTGCTCCCCTCATTCCAGAGTCGACCTTGCTGCACTCTGACTCGCTTTGTCCTCGCCTGTATTAGCTTCCTCCATCATTGGGGTGTCCTCAGTTGGCGCTGCACCCTCCTTGGCAGGGACTAGGGGTGAAAGCATTGTCTCAGATAACGAAGAGAGGATCTGTAGAAATTGCGCCACCTTTTCATTGCTGAGCTGCAACCTGAAACGCAAATCCTCTACCCCTTGGCGGAGCTCGAAAACGAGGTCATAAAGAAAGGCTAGCTTGTCTTTCAGCGGGTCGTCGGTGGTGGAGTCAGAAGTGGGGGTGCTGGGGTGGTCAGGATGCCGCACAGGGGGAGGCTGGTCGGCCCCTATCATTCTTGTAAAATCCAGGTTAGGACAGTGGACTGGAGCGAAGAGGAGACGTCGAATCGTGCCAGGAAGCTGAGGAACTAGTTCCTGGCATAAGGAGTTTACAGTCGGCAAATTGAGAGAGGTAGAGTTATGAATTTTAGCTTGGCTGATAGCCATATCAGTGGAAGGCGAATTGGATGGAGAAAGGGAGGGTCGGCGCGGTCTCCATGGAGAGGCCCGCCTCGGCCTCCCTCTCAGGCATTCTTTGCGTCGAGGCATGGTGCTCGCAGAGCGATGGACGTCATGGTAAGGGGTAAGAGGAGTCACCAAGAACCAGAAATCATAGTCTGGGGAAGGCCATGGCTGCGGGATGGAGAGCCAAATGAACCAGCCACAGAAACAATGAACCAAAGTCGGTAGCAACGCCATAATGCCGAGCAGGGGTCGAGTGTGGGCATTAACTTGCCTTCCCATTGCCATAAGGGCATTTTAATGCAGTGGAGGAGTGGTGGATGGTGGCACGAGCCCGTCACATGGCTCCGTGCCCCGTTGGCATGTGCCCGCTCCACTTGCGCGCCATGTGGACTGACATAACACCCCATCTGGGGAATAATTAAAAATCTATTGATATATTAAAGAAATAATGAATTAGCTACTTAATTTAGCATATATTTTAATCACAAGGAAAAGTTATCTTTAATTGTACTTACGTATATTATTTGCCACTATAATTATCTGAAATTAAATTTAATAAATTATTAAGTAATTTAATCTGATATTTATTAATTAAGCATAGAGATTAATAATTTAGAATATAATTTTTATATAAATTCAATTTAATATGATATTTATTTGATATTAAATTTTATAAATTTTTACTTAACTTAATATGATATTTATTAATTAAGCATAGAAATTAATAATTTAGAATATATTTTTTATATAAACTAAAATTTAATCTAAGAGTTTTTGAAACATGGAGACAGGTCAATAACTATCTAAATAAAGGATTAACAAATATTTTAATTAAAACTAATTTTATAAGGAAAACTTAGAAAATCCAAATTTTAAAAATGGAAGGATTCAATTTATTTAAAAAAATTAAGATTATTAATATTTTAAAAATCAACTTTTTGCCTTCTCTATTAAATCAACTCAATGTTAACAAAATAAATTTCTAACTTATATATACTTATCAAATCAATATTGTCTACAGAGGTCACTGTTTCCAATTAGCTTAGTGTTTAGGAAATGAGAGTTGTGAGGACATTTTTGGTTTGAAACCATCATAACAAAGTTTACTGTGAAGGTATTAATAAACATTACAAATAAAAAAATGGATATATATTAAAATCATATAAATTTAAATATAATATTATAGATTTGCTTTAATTTTGGGAGAGGGATCAATAATTTGAAATGTATAATAAAAATTAAATTTAATTTGAGATTTATTAGGTATAGGGAAGGATAAAGAACTTGAAATACATTAGTATATATGATCTACCCAAGAAGGAGATCTACAGGAGAAGGTGACCATGCAAGCCATAGCTCGCCTTCTAACCAAAAACTCTCCTCAGGGGCACAAATCTGGACAGGGGCTCACCATTAGTTTGGGTGAACAAGCAAATGGGGATCCAAGACGAGGAGACTTGAGAGTGGCCAAGAAGTTTTGGCGATTTCAAAGTGACCTTCGAGGATTAGTGAGAGAAGCATAGTGCAACCATGGAAGAGGGCGCACTCACTTCATTCCCACAAAGAAGAAACCAACAAGGGCACAAACCCCAGTTGGCGTGCCCTCCATTCTGCATAAGAAAACTTGAAGGAAATGATTTTCTCCTTGAGAGAGTGGCTAGCTAATGAGATAATCTTGATCTCAGAGGTGGAATCATGGAAAATAGAGTCACCAGGAGGAAACCATGAAGGAAGGCGCACTGGTTATTCTTCAGGAAACCCTAAAAATGAAATTGTCATGAATGTGAAATGCAAACTCAGAAAAGAAAACAACCAAGACACATAGCTTTAGAAGAAAAGGTAAGAATGATTTATTTTAGTCCCTGTTCACCTTATATACCAAGGGAACCATTAATTTTAGATATATTTAATTCATCCTCAAAAGGTGAAGAAGTGTTGCGCCTAGGTGATTGACTTGTGTGCCCCGGGTTGGCATTCCCCTAGGTGGCCTCCTTGGCCCAATTTCTCCCTGTTTAGATATGGAAGCGTACTGGCTTCCATGAGAAGATGCAAAAACTTGTTGTGCAATACATCGGTTGTGATCCACTTTACCTGAGCTAGATTCTGGCCTTGGCGGGCTACCAGATATGAAGTATAAGTTGGTGTCTTATAGACAGACTTCGAGTGTCCAGTATGGTGTCTTTAGCCAATGGGAGTTGGAAATTGGGAATGTTGTCCATTGGATGAGTGATGGTGACTAGTTTTTCCAAGAGGGAAGGCTCAAACAACTTTAAGTGATTTACATTAATGACATTATGGATTCCCAATTGGGGTGGCAGATCCAACCTATATGCATTTTCTCCAATATTTTCGAGTATTGTATATGGACCATATATGATTGGAAGAAGCTTGTGATGGTGGCCTCAGAATCACTTCTTATCCAAGTGTAACTAGACTTGATCCCCTGGTTGAAAGGACATGAAGGTTCTTTGTTTTTCATGGTGCTTCTTGGCATGATCTTGGGCTTCTTTGAGTGATAATGTGATTGCATTGTCGCATTGTGCAATTTGTTGGAGAAATCGTTGAGCTGATAGTTGTTCCTATTGTTGATGGAAGGTACCTCGAGGAGCCCAAGGGAGTGGGAGCTCGGTTGGAGATGTTGGTTGGAAGGCTAAGAAGAATTCAAAAGGTGAAAATCCTGTAGAGGAATGTGTTGCCTTGTTGTAGTTATTCTAGAGAATGTGCAAGTAATTGTCCCATTATTTGTTGCGACCAAAGTGAGTTTAGAGAGAATGTACCAAGAATCTCTTGACAACCTTTGTTTGGCCATCTGTTTGAGGATGGAACGCTATAGAAAACTTGAGGTGGCACCCCAATAGCGTCCATATGGTCTTCCAAAATGTATTGAGGAAGCGAGAATCTCTATCTGATATGATACTTCTTGGGAGGCAAAAATGGGGCCAGACACGGCAGAAGTAGAGTTATGTTGTGTGCGTTGCTTTAGTAGTATTTTTGCATGGGATAAAAAGTGCCATTTTGCTGAAGCAACATACCACTACCCAGATTGCATCATGTTTCTTTTGGGTTGTTGTAATTCCACTGAGGAAGTCCATTGAGATTGACTCCCAAGGATAAGAAGGAAGTGGCAGTGGTTGATACAACCCATGCTTCGAGTTGGATGGCTTGGATTGTGAGCATAAGGCAAAATATCTAATAAATTTTTCAACTCGAGGCTAGATGGAAGGCCAATGAAAATCGCATTGTATATGTTGGGTGGTCTTTGAGGTCCTGAAGTGGCCCCCATAGGTTGAAGCATGCACCTCCCTGATGAGCAAGAGGCAATCTTCTGAGTGTGGAATGCATAGAAAATTCAACTTATATAGCCAACCATCCCGAATAATGTAGTCTAGGAAGGGGGTTTGATTGATCATTGTGGGACTTTGAAAATCTTCCCAAATCTCTTGAATGTCGGTATCAGTAGCATATTGATCTTTCCATGTTTCATAAGTAGCACAACATACTTCTTGAATGGAAAGAACTGGAGTGGGAGGTTGACTTAGCAAATCAGCCATTTTATTAGAAGTTCCTTTCTTATATCTGATGACTAAGTGAAATTTTTGAATGTACGAGGCCCATTTAAGATGCCTTTGTTCCTGAATCTTTGATTGAGAGTAGATGAAAATCATAGGGTGGTGGTCGGTATGAAGAATGGTTTCTTTACCCAACAAATAATGCCTCCAATCTTTGAGTGCTTACACCAGACTATAAAATTCCTTGTCATAGGTACATTAATTTTTCCTTGCCTCAGACAACATTTTAGAGTGGTAAGCAATGGGGTGTCCTCCCTGTTTAAGTATGGAATCAATAGCATATCATGAGGCATCAGACTCAATCTCAAAGGGTTGGGAGAGGTATGGCAGATGTAAAACAGGGGATGAGCAGAGGGCGTCTTTGAGCTTAAAAAACTGAGTAGTTTCTTCTTTGGTCCAAATGAATGTAGAAGAAATATTTGAGAGCTGATGTAAAGGTCAAGCAATATTTGAAAAAGAGGAAATGAACTTATGATAGAAATTGATGCCACCCAAAAATATTTTCAACTCCTTAGTTGAAGAAGGTAGAGGCCATTGTTTCAATGCTTGTATGTCTGTTGGATCTAGTTGAATACTCTTTGAGATGACCACAAAGCCGAGATAGGGAACTGAATTTTAACCAAAATATGACTTCTTCTCTTTGAATTGCAGCTTGTTCTATTGGAGAATTTGGAGAAATTGTCGGACATGTAGCATGTGAGTGTCCCATGTCCGAATGAAGATGATAATGTCATCTAAGTAGATCACCACAAATTGACCCAAATGTTCTTTAAAGATGTCATTAATGAGCCTCATGAAAGTGGCTAGGGCATTGGTGAGACCATAAGGCATGACTTTCCACTCAAAAAGACCAAATTGGGTCTTGAATGCTATTTTCCAAACATCATCTGGGTTCATTCGAACTTGATGGTAGTTGATTGTCAAATCCAATTTAGTAAACCACTTAGCTCCTTAGAGGGTGTCGAGTAGTTCCTCAATTTGGGGAAGGGGGTAATGGTTTTTTATTATAGCTTTGTTCAAGGCTTGATAATTAGTGACAAGACGCATTTCTCAGGTACCTTTTTTAGGGATGACAAAGGTGGTAGAAGCATAAGGAGAAGATGAAGGTTGGATGTGGCCAAAGTTGATGAGGTCAGTTAGTTGTCTTCCAATTTCCTCTATTTCTGCTAGGGCCAACCAATAAGTAGGGCTGTTAGGTAAGGAAGATACAGGAATGAGATGAAGGGAATGGTCAATGTGGCGGGAGGGGCGAAGTCCCTCCAAAGGTTGAAATACCTCTACGAACTTGTGGAGGAGGGGAGTCATAGTTTCAGGAACAGGGTGCATGGTATTGTTTTGTGTTATTGGGCACATGAAATAGAGAGAGACACATTGGTTTAAGTGTACATATGGGATTTGTTCTTTGGTAAAAGGGGGTTTGGGTTTTTTGGTAGTTAAGATATAAGTGTGGCCTTCTTTGGTAATTGTGTATTGGCGGGATTGGGCTAGATAGATAAAATTTCTTTGGGTTTGATATGGGATACTGATTAGAAAATCCACACAATCCAAGTGGGAGACATCATAGAGGAAAATATCTTTGAATTGGCCTATGCCGAAAGTGACCAGACAACGCTTGGAAACTAAGAGGTGAGGGCCATCCTTCTAGACCCATCTAAGCTGCTAGTTTTGCAGATGTGGAGTAGTGACAAGATTAAGTCGATTGACAAGGGCTTGAGAGACCAAATTTTTCTAGCTTCCATTGTCCATAAACAGTAAAGTGAAGGCATTTTTTATTTGGCAATTATGGGTGAAGAGGGGTTGGGTGCATGCGTTCAAATCTTTCTGGATCATTAGAATCAATGAGGGATCTACTTCTATGAGATTGTCTAGAACAACTTCTTTAGTATCTTCTACATGGGAAGGCGCAATGGGCTCAAGGAGTAGATTTTTGTTGATTTTTAGATTTTGGACGATTCGACAATTTGATGAATTCTGTGAAGTAGTTTTGTGGAATGAGCACTAGGGTGTCCTTGTATTTGCATTAGGTGTGAATTTTTTAGTCCGAGGAGGTGGAAAGCGGGCTGAGGGATGGGATATGGATGGTTGAGAGGTGGGGGGGTTGGTGTAAGGGTGGGACTGAGGAATATGACCTCTAGGAGCAAATTTCCTTTCTATAGCCAAAGATCTCTGAAACGTTTTATCTAAAGTTGGATTTTCAGACAGCTCTACTTCTCGATGGAATTGAATTAATAAAATAGCCACAAATTTTAATATGAGTACCTCTTCTGGATATGGAGCATGATGTAAGAGGTACATCTTGTAGAAGAAGTCTATGTATCCTTGCACTCCTTTTGAAGGGAGCTTTCAAAGTTGGTGACATTTGATCCATAAGGATTGCACATACCCAGGTGGGTAGAAGCGATTTCTCAAAGCTTCAAAAAGTTGAGACTAGGTTTTGATGGATTACGAAGTAGAGAATTCTGGAGCATCCCCAATCCCTATCACAAATGTGGTCTTCTCTTGCTATGTATCCCACCAAGTTTGTTCCAGCCATTTTAATTGCAAGGAAGCAACCTGGATTTTTGTTTCTTTGGTAAGGCCTGGACATGTATTAAAATAGGTGGATAGGCTACAGATCCAAGAATCCATCATTTCACCATTGGGTTTCCCATCAAATTTTGGTAGTTGGATTCGAGTGTCCACCCGAAAGGGATATGGATTGTTTTGTTGTTTCATTCTTAGTAGCTCATTAATGATAGAGGGAAGATCTTGGATGATATTTGATGTGTTGGAGTATGAAGCCACTACCAAAGGATCTTTGTGTGAAGGCATTGTGAGTCTAGCTGAAGAGAAAAGGTGCCCCTAGCTTGCAATGTTGAACAAAGGACTCAAAACCATGAAACAACGAAGCTTGAACTAATCTAGAGGGAGAGATCTGTGGAAATCCTATCTGTGGGAATGGATATCTGGGCTCCCTTTGGGCTTATGATATATGTGGAGCTTCTTGCATAAAAAAGGGAACCCTGGAATGGGAAAACTCTTGACTATTTCATCAAAACCCCAAAAATATTTGGCTCAATCTTCAAGATCGGAAGATTTTCCATGGATCTTGAAGCTTTGATACCAATTGATCTACCCAATAAGGAGATATACATGAGAATCTGAGAACACAATCCATATCTTGGCTTCTGACCAAAAAATTTCCTCAGGGGCAAAAATCTGAACAAGGGCACACAATTAGTTTGGGTGACCAAGAAAATGGGGATCCAAGCTGAGGTGACCTCAGAGTGGCCAAGAGGTTTTGGAGATATTAGAGTGACCTCTAGGGATTAGTGGAAGAGGCACAGTGTGGCCATGGAGGAGGGTGCACTCACTTCATTCCCACAAAGAAGAAAGCAACAAGGGTGCAAACCTCGATTTGCGTGCCCTCCCCTCTACCTCAAAAAACTCAAAGGAAATGATTTTCTCACTGAGAGAGTGGCTAGATAATGAGATAATATTGCTCTCAGAGGTGGAATCATGGAAAAAAGTGTCACCAAGAGGCATCCATGAAGGAAGACGCACTGGTTATTCTTCAAGAAACCCTAAAAACAGAATTGATCCCGATTATTTTCATCACGAAATGAGAGTGGAGATATAATAACTAAATGTAAAGAGATATCGTAGATATGCAATAATATAACAGAAATGTATTAGAGATGCAACCATAAACACAAATATACAGTAATACATGATTTCTATTAGTGAAATAAATGTACAGAGATTGTAAAAATACAGAGTGAAAGAATCGCTAGAATGGTGGTAGCTTATCTCTGAGAAGAGATGTGACGGCTACTCGCATTTGCAAGAAAATGATTACAATGAGGCTCTGTATCCATTTTTACAATAAATAGGAATTCCAAGAACCCTAAACATCTAAAAACCTAACCTAGGAGATGAAGTGCCAAAAGTCACGTGGGCCCCATTTGGGTAAGTTAGTACATCAACATCCCGTGGTCATAACTTTTGCATACGATCTCCGTTTTAGGCGTATAATAGCTCGTTGGAAATGTATCATCAAAGAGATTCATTTTGGGAGATCAATGATGGCTTCGACTATCATTTAGAACCTCGATCTTGAAAAACCTTCATTTGGGCTCTCAAAATGGCCCTCGAAGTTAAAAACTACTAAAAATAGTAAATTTCCAAAATTGCTAGAAAATTGTTTTGAGCCAGTTGAAAAAAGTGGGTGGTGACTAATATCCACCTGGATCAGAAATTGCCATGAATGTAAAATGAAAAATCAGAAAATAAAAAAACCAAGACACATAGCTTCAGAATAAAAGGTAAGAATGTTTTATTTTAGTCCCAGTTCACCTTATATACCAAGGGAACCATTTCTTTTACATATATTTAATTCATCCTCGAAAGGTGAAGAAGTGTTGCACCTAGGTGATTGACATGTGTGCCCCAGGTGGGCGTTCCCCTAGGTGGCCTCCTTGGCCCAATATATGTATCTCTTATATAGAGAGATGGATCAATAAGTGTCTTATCTTAGGCTCTACTAAATAGGGATAGAGATAAAAAAAACATATCTAAATAGAATATGAATAAAAGAAGGTTGACCTTACCCCTTCTAATCCAAACAAACCATAACCTTTGTAATGTTTAACCCCTATGAATCATAATCCATATAACTTTTAATCTCTAATCCATGACTTTATAACCCTTAACCCCTATTATCCCTAACCCTTAATCCTTAACTCATGTAATCGATATCAAAGCTAGTTCCTTTAACCCATATAACCCAACCCTTGCTACTCTTATAATATTGAACTAATATAATCCATATCACCCCTAGTCTCTATTACCCTTAACGAGTATATAATCTAACCCTAAACAAGTTTAACCTAACCAAGAATATTTCACCCTTATAGTCTTTGTAAACTCTAAGACCCCTAAACCTTATAACTATTAAACTACTATCACCTTAAGTTCTTAATTCATTTATAAACCAACCTTTATAAATCAACACATTTATAAACCAACCTTTATAACCCATATGACCCCTCATGCGTATGATCCATATAATTCAAAGTCCATAAAAAGTCTTGACCCATAACCTCTACGATGCATACCACTTATAATCACTACCACCCCTAACCTATATAATCCATTATTTGTTTGATGCTTAAACCCCTATATTTTGCAATCCCTATTTATATGAACCTTAGTCGGTTTAATCCTTAGGAAATTTAACACCTAACTCATCTAAAACATAACACTTATAATCAATATTACCCCCAAGTATTAGCCTATATAACCCTTAATCCATAAAATCTACAACCACTAATCCTTACATATCCTAAAACCCTTAACCTCTATAACTCCAAACCCTAATAACCACTAAAAAGCTGACCCCTAATAATAGAAAAAAAAACCCTTAACATTGAACATCTAATTTTTAATGATATTGATAATTATAACCCTTAATCCCCAACTCTAGTAACCCTAATCATCCATACCCCTTAGTTATAAATATTGTTACTCTTAAAACCACTAACACCTATAAACCGAAATTCCTAGAAACCTTGTAATTGCAAACCTCTATCACCTATAACATTAACCCATGAAAACCTTATAACACCTAAAACTTAATTATTATAACCTGTAAACCCTAACACCCTAACGATGACACCCTAATAACCTTGTCTCATATACCCCTAACCACTAAAATTTATAAACCTTTCACCAAACCCATATCACACATAAATAACATCTGACATTACCCTATAAACTCTATAAACCTTAAACCTTATAATTCCAAAACCTAACACTTATTACTGCTAGCCCTTTTAGCCATTATTCCCTATAATAATTACCCCTAATTCATATAACCCTTATCTCTTAATCATTATTTCCTATATAACTCATAATCCCTATAAACCCTTACACCCCTAACTCTAGATACTCTACCCCCCTATTGCTTCAAACCTATAACCTGTAGCCCTAATAAATTTTAATGTTAAAAAACTTAAAATATTATAACCTCTATGGCTCATATAAGTACCAACCATTTTAAACCATATTACTATTAATCCTACCACATATAGCCCCTCGCCTCTATAACACCTACCACCCCTATCTTCTAGCCCAAACTATTAACTAGTATAACCCCTCAAGTCTATTATAATAATTAACCCTTATAACCCATATAATCATCGTAAACCTTAATCACTAATCCCTACAAAACCCTAGCCCATATATTCTCTCTCTCCTAAAACAATAACAACTATCCCATGTAACAATTATAACCTTATCACACAAAACTTACATAATCCCTAGCCCATATAACCTTGGTAACAACAAACATATATCATCCCTCAATGCCAACCCCTTGTAATGCATATAACCCATAAAATCTAACAAATATAACCCCTAACCTCTATAATTCCCTCTCCATTTAATTCTTAACTCTTATAATTTCCAATCCTTAATCATATAAACCATAGTCCCTATAATCCTTAAGGAATTTAATTCCTAAATCATTTAAAGAATATCCCCTAGAATAATTATTTCCCTCAACTATTAACCTTTCTTAAAGCCTATAATCACTAAGTATTATAAGCTATAACCCTTAACTACAATAACTACAAACCCCTATAACCACTACAACATTAACACACAACACACTACAATTAGGAAAAATAAAACCTAACCACTAAGCCCTAATTACCAATGATATTAATTATTATCACCCTTAAGCTACCCACTCACCCTAATCAATCATACCATTACCTATTGTCACTTCAAAAACAACTAACACTTGTAAACCTAATGATGCAAACTGCACCCTTTCCTAAGGTCTGCGTGACCTCCCAGTCTAAGATCATTCAGATCAGTAGTTGAATCAACTCTTTGGGCCCTACTGATCCCCACATAATCAAACACAAGTCCTTAATTTTTGGTGTGCAGGTCCAAGAACGAACCCGCTGGATCTTACTAAAGCCCTATTGTTTTGAAATCAATTTCAATCCCCTAGCCATTTTCACTCTCGTGAAAATTGGATATGACCCTTGGCTGTGACCAGGCACTAAGAACTATGTTCTATTTTGGCGCTTTGGGCTTCGACAATATCTGCCTTTATTTCCCCTCAACTCCTTCGAATGCACAAAATTTGTGAACTGCTGAAAATCAATTTGTTGCAAGATTAATGACCATCAACAGCCATGACAATCGATGACTCGGACTCTCCACAGGGATTCGACTTCAAGGTTTTTCTAATCGCATCCAATACACATAGCACCAACAAAGTGCCGATCACTGAAAAAGACAGATCAAATGGTTCCCATTCCACCACCAGATCAATGACTCTATGCCTCTTTCGCAATTTGGGATTCAACGAATTTTTCTCAACGCTTTTCCACAAATCTTCAAAATCTCTGAATCGATGAATACACCCAAGTGATAGATTGACATACCTCACGTTCTGTAGATCAACAGTTCAGGTTTCTCTCTTTCATCCTTTGAGGATTTATTTTGGTCATGCACACAAATGACCATTCATATCTCTTGACACCGAAATTCCAGAAGATTTCCAATAAGTCAATCGGACGACTGACACTGCTCCTTCTGGTCGATGACCTACATGAGTTCTTTATACTTCAGGATTCGAAATCTTTTCCAACACTTAACACTTAAAAATTCTCCAGACTTCCGAATGGGGAAAGTCCCAAACAATCGAATGGTATCGATGATTCCTATTCCTTGCCAATGTCAACGACTCACAATGCTTCGACACTCCATCTTTAGCCAATTTCGAAGCACTATGCCTTAGTTCTCCCAGAGTGATAAACCTTCGGACTCCTCGATTTGATGCCATGCGTCCCCACATCTAGACGACTATTATGACCTCTGGCCTTCGGGACTTTGTGTATCTTCCCTAATCTCCACTCTGTTTCCTCTGGAGTTGCGGATCACCGAAATTCTAGATCCACTGCCACGTGTCCTCTGAAAACTCAAAGACTCGGATCAACTGCAAACTTCGAGACTCTGGAGAGATTGAATTCCACTTACCTAAGTTCTTCTAGAGCTTCATGTCTCTAGACTTCAGGATCTGACACCACATGTCTACGTCAATCGACAGTGGGTGTTGACTCTAGGCTCCAGGACTTCGAAGCTCTCCACTACATATCACTTCTAATTATTTGAAATGCTGAACTTTCGAACCTCCTCCATTCTGATGACACACATCCCTCTCAAATGGATGGCTGAGATGGACTTTGGCTCTTCAGAGCTTCGAGAGTCCCCTCGATCCTACACTTTGATTTCTATGGAGTACAATACCTAAAGACCTAATGATCCGCTGACATGCGTCCTCCTGCGCCAACAACCACGATGTACTCTAGACTTCGGAGCTCTGCGAGCTTTTGACTCATATAAAATTATATCTCCATCCCTCCATAGAACCATGTCTCCAAACTTCAGGATCTAGAGCCACGTGTCCCTTTACATTCGACGACCCAAATGCACTCTGCTCTTCGAAGCTTTTGGAGTCTTAAACCTTCCTGCGCCTATGCTCTCCCAAACTGCCAATATTTTAGATACGTTTGATCGATGGACACATGCCCTCTCAATTTGAAGACCACTATTTACTCTAGGTCCCGGGACTTCGGGGATCATGTCTCCTCCAAAACAAAAAAATTTAAAAACCTCCGAACTTATGAAGTTCAAAGAGTGTATAGGGTTAAACCATGTGCAACTTACCTGGATCAGACGACTTCCGATCCTCGCAAATAGATCCAATGATTGTGATCTATTATCCTCTGTGCACACTCCTCCTTATTCTTGGGATCTAATCTAACAACCAATATTGATCCTAATAGCCCATCAAATGATTGTTGTAGCTTCTCCTCTCTGGAGTTGCACTTTCTATTCAAATGAATGATTTTTAAAACTTAATAATTTCAAAGGCTTAGCCTTTGAACCTTTCGCTTGCTAGGCTGCGTGCTTGGCCTTGGTTTGCTTTTTTGGAAAAACGCTACTCGTCCTTATCTTTGTCACTTCACAGGACATAGGCCAAGAGAATGCTTGGGCTATGTCTTCCATGGAGAATTTCAACACTTTCCAAGTGTTGGCGTGGTGCACATCTTGCACGGGTCTTTTGTGCACAACTATACTATCCTTCCTAAGCTTGAACTCACTCAAACTTCTAAGGGTCAGAACCCTTTTTTCTCTCCAAATGATTTCACTTCTTCGGTCATTCTCCCGAGCTTGAAAAACACTGTAGGAGTTGGTTGTCTTTGTGCCCTCCTTGCATGGCTTCACCTCCTTAAACCTAAACTCTTAAAAGTTCACTTGCGCACTCCTTGCACTCTCTGTGCATAATTGCACTGCTCCTCCTCAGTTATTCCTTATGGTGTGCCCTCTTAGAAACCTTCTCACAGAAATCGAAACAAATTTCTTGTGAACTTCTTCTGCATTCTCAATGGACTCCTTCCAGAGATCTCAAAGCATTCAGTAAATCTGGTATGTCTTCTTTAGAGTGCTCAACAACTCTGATGTGCACTCCTTGCAAAATTTTCCCTTCTTCTGAGGTTGAGATTGTTTTGGTGTGCCCACCTGGCACTCTATTCTTTGAACTTGAAAGACAGTTCAAGTGCAGTCCTTGCACTGGCTTCACAGAGTTTTCTCTAAATCTGGTGTGCACTCCTTGAACATGCCGAAGAACCCAGAACACTCAGAAATTCACAAAGATAGAGAAGTCTATCTAAACCTACAAATGTAGCCTAATTGCACATCTATAACATCCATAAATAAACACAGGATACATTCAGAGAATGAGCATTAATCACACATAAAATCACAGACACCTCATATGCAAGAAAAACCACTTTTGTATTATATCTGAATGTTTATGTAAAAATATTTACAAAGGTTGTACTACAACATAGTCTTCAACACTTTCTCTCCTCTCCTCTCTTGAGCTCTCTCGACTTTCTCATCAACCACTTCTGATACTAACCAGTTGCTATACAATGATCTTTTACAAATGAGGAGCTCCTTGAGCCTTCCGTCCATGTACCTACTCGCATTGAATTATATTCTATCATAATCAATGGACAACTAGTTTGAACCAGAACTAAGCCTTTCTACCTGTCAGTGATTAAAGGTGATTTCACATGAAGCCTGTACAAAGGCACATGGCTCGGATTTCCCTAAGCCTTACAACATATAACTCCATTTACTTACATCAAAAATTTTAAAATTGGGTTCAAAATGAGAGGGTTGGTGCCCCTCTTCCCTTAGAACCCATTCCTCCATGTGTGTTGATGCATTGGTTTTCTGATGCACTCGTGTGTTTGTTGAGGTGGAGTGATACTCCTCGATCACCTAAATTTATAGAAACCATATAATTGCAAAACTCTATCACATATATACCAAACCCATGTACATTTTGTAACCCCTAAAGCATAATACATATAACCCATAATCCCTATTACTTCTATAAACTTAAACCATGATAACCCCTAACTCCAAACTAAAATAACATTTATCTAATCCTTATAACCATTATCCCATAAACCCTTTAAAAAATGTCTCATGTAATCCTTATAATCCCTATTTACCCTAATCCTTTTGACAATATTCTTCGTGCATGATCAATAAATGATCATAGACTTCTAAGCCCATAATTTCTAGGAAGAAAGGTGCACTCGTGTTCTCCAGAATAAAAAAAAAAAAAAATATAATCACATAAAAACAAGAAGGTTAAAAGTGAACATTTTCCATATATGATAGTATGTTAATTTAAACCCCCCACACATATGAAGTGTATTAACTATCCTAAATAATAATTTTAAAGAATAATGGTTAAAAAACAATTTTTGATGAAAATTAATATTATATAATAAAAAAAAACAAAGATTATGAATATTAAAAATAATGCTAAAAAATAAAAATAAAAATACTGTTGTAAAAAGGTTTTGGATAAGAATTGTGTGGGAGGTTTGGTTATCTAGAAGTTATTTTGCAACATTGTGACTAATTGTGGAAACCTTCATTCTCACATTAAAAAACTTATCATATATTAAAAATAATATTTAAAAATTAAAAAAAAAAACCTTACATATATATTAAACTAATATTTAAAAAATATATATCATATATATTAAAAATTATATTTTATAAATATCAAAATTAGACTAATCAAATTAAACTTTAATACACTAATTGAAAAAACTATCACCTAAGTAAACAAAAAAATACTTTTCTAAAAAATTAAAATAAATATCATCCTATCCAACATGTCCTTCATCCCATTAATTTATTTTACATATTTGTTGACATATATGGTAAGCATAACAGTAACATGCTAAATCACAATAATTATCTAAATATTTCCCCACAGACGAAGTGTTGATGATTAAAAATAATATTTTATAAAAATTAAAATTATATAATCAAATTAAACTTTAATACAATTATATGAATTAAAAGAAGCTGTGACATATATAAATACCAAAATAGTTTTCTAAAAAATTAAAATAAATACTTTAAGTGAGTGTTCAATGAAAGATAAAAGGAATTTGGCAGTGGTTGACGGTTCTGGTGGAAGAGAATTAGTTTTAAACACTAGTCCAAATATACTATATATATTAAAAATAATATTTTATAAAAATCAAAATTAGACTAATAAAATTAAACTTTAATATATTATTAAAAAAACTATAAACACCAAAATATTTTTCTAAAATATTAAAATAATTATCACCAGCTAATACATAACAGTAACATACCACATGATTAAACTTTAATAAATTATTATAAAAACTATAAACACCAAAATACTTTTCTAAAAAATTAAAATAATTATCACCCGCTGATACATAACAGTATCATGCCACATGAAAATAATCGTCTTTGATGTGGATGATTTAAGTAGGTGTTGGATGAAAGTAAAATAATATTTAAAAAATATATATAAAAAATTCTATTATATATATTAAACTAATATTTAAAAAAATATTATATATTGAAGATAAAAGGTAAAAAGAATTAGGGAGCAGTTGATGGTTCTGTTCTGGTTGAAGAGAAACGGGTTTCAAAGACTCGCCCAAACAGCTAGAAAAGGATTTGGAGTCGTTGATGAGAAATTAATCGTTGATGAAAAAGCTATAACCTTGGTCAAAAAGCGGTAGAAAAAGCTATAACGCTGGTGAAAACGCAGTATAAAACGCTATAATGGTAGTAAAAAAGCTATAACCCTGATCGATATAATTGTTCATCTCCTTATTATTTTTTCTAATTCTTCTCTTCATCCATGTAGTAGTCAGGTTAATGTGCTCTTTGTGTATGGATTTTGGACAGTTCTTCTTGTTAGGTTCAATTGCTGTGCTGGTTAGGGTTCGGGTTAATGGTGGAAGAAGAAATGAAGAAAAGGGAATCCACAAGCTTATTACTTACTAATTAAATTTACAGCTACATTTGTGTTGGCTACATTCAACAGATGTTAGAGGTAATTAAATCTTAATTTGGTGTTGGCTAGTGGAAATTCTGTTTATGGTCTTGTATGATATCTGAATCGACAACCTATTATGTTGTTGTTCGCTTGAAACTCACCCATTGATATGCTCAAAATTATTCAATGAAGGATCTGGGCTGGGTTTTTATCCTAAAATTCAAATTAACATGTGTTCCACACAATTTCTATAAAAGTTTTTTTGTTTTTTCAATATGCACTTAAATGTTCTGATGTTTTCATATTTTTTGGTGTAATTTGAATCCCTTTAATTAACAAATTATTCTTCAGTTAAACTTTTCAAACTATGCGTGATCCACATAGATTTGAATTTGTGATGTCTAACGAGGAAACACATTTGTGACACGCACGGCTTGAGTAGGCCTAATGGTTAAGAACATGTGTTGCCTCTTAAGAGGTCACAGGTTCAAATCCAAAGGGAGATAGGGTATGTATACCTTCGTAGACTTTACCAAAAATAGATTATTATTATTATTATCATTACAAATATAGCACAATTCTCTATAAATATTATTTTCACTTCAAGCTAAAATTCTTAAAGAAAATATAAGTTTTAACTGTTTGAAGTTAAAGAAACAAAAAATGTTTCACTTCTCAATAGAATTTTTAAAGGAATCATGTTATTTAAATGAATCATTTTTATATAAATAATTTTTTTTTAACAACATTCTTTTTCCATGACCAATAAATGATCATATACTTCTAAGTTCATAATTTCTAACAGTTTTAAGTGTTTGAAGTTAAAGAAACATTAAAAAAAAAAAAAAACTCACTTTTCAATATAATGTTTAAAAAAATCATTTTATTCAAAAATCCTTTTAAAAAATAATGTTTAAAAGAATCATTTTATTTAAAAAGTTGTCTTTCTAACAATATTCTTTGTCCATGGTTAATCAATTATCATAAATTTGTAAGACCATAATTTCTAACTAAAGTACCATTTAATACTGTCTTGAAGTTCAGAACAAGTTTATCAACATGGAAAAAACCATGGATGATGTTTTTTTAAGGTCACATCTAAACCAGACACCAAATTTTATGGAGGTATACATACCCTAACTCCCTATAGATTTGAATTTGTGATGTCTAACGAGGAAACACATGTTCTCAATAATTTTGTCCACTCATGTTCTCCAAATAGAAAAAAATAAAAACAATATAACAACATAAAAACAAGAAAGCTAAAAGTGAACATTTTTCTGTATATGATAGCATTCTAATTTAAACCTCCACACACATGAAATGTATTAACTATCCTAAATAATAATTTTAAAGAAGAATGATAAAAAATAGTTTTTAATAAAAATTAATATTATATAATAAAAAATAAAATATTATAAATGTCGAAAATAATATTTAAAAATTAAAAAAATATATCAAATATTAAAAATAATATTTGAAAATTAAAAAAAATCATTTATATATATATATATATATATATATAAAGATCAAAATGAGACTAATCAAATTAAAATTTACTACAATAATATAAATTAAAAAAAATATAGCATATATAAATAATAAAATATTTTTCTAAAAAATTAAAATAAATATCACCCTGGTAATACATCTCTTATATGTCTTTCATCCAATTCTTTCTTATTTTTCATTTTATTAGCATCTTGTTTATTTTACATGTTTATTGACATATATGGTAATCATAAAAGTCACATGCCACATCACAATAGCGTCTTTGATGTCGATGATTTAAGTGGGTGTTTGAAGAAAGGTAAAACTGTTGATGGTTCTGGTCTAGTCAAAGAGAAAGAGTTTCAAAGACTTGTCCATACTACTAGAAAAGGATTTGGAGCCATTGATGAGGATGAGGAAATACTGGATTGAAAATTCTATAAGGCTGGTAAAAAATCTGTAATAAAAAATATCCATGTTCTCACGAACATGCATGTTTTCATAGATAATTGAAGTTGGAAAATGTGCATGATATTTCAGTGAGTGTGAGGGTTGTAGGATTAAGAATGCTTGCATGTTTCTAAGAACATGCATGTGTTCCTACGTCCTTTTTCCTCCCCACCCCATTGCCACATTTTTATCCATCAAATTCAGGATAACACCTTTCATCTATGTTCAAATGTGTGACAACAGAACCCTTGAATTCGAGGAAAAGTCATCTACATCAACTCCTCTTATTAAGGATTCGTTTGTGTATGTGTCAACTCAGCTGGAGTATGCATAGGAGAGAATTTATTGTTCAGTTAGTAAGTTGTTTGAGTTGATGTTGTAAAGCTAGGAGAATTATTTATTCCATGTATGTCAGAAGAGGGGTGTGTGAGTTAGAAAAACTATTAAACCTGCATTTATGAATAGATGAAGAATCGATACCATTGCTTGGTGGACATAGCCCAAATTTGGGAGAACAACCTAAAATTAGTGAGTCTCTTTTATAGATCTTCCATATGATATTATGTTTCTATATATATATTGTGTATTAGCTCATTTTTTGGTTGACAGGTACAACCAGTGGTATTAGAGAAGTTTGGAGGTCGCTAAAAATAAAGAAAAGAAAAACCAAAAGGAGCAGGAGCAGTGTCATCTATGTCGCGGGCATCAATTTTTTCGGAGGAGAAACAATAGTGCCATTTTCCTATGGTTTTGTGCATGAATTGCGTCGATATTTAATCGTAGCAGGTCCCTCCACTTGAAGTGTGCGACGATTGTTACACTATACATGTGTTCTTCAGAAATTTTGAAATTGTCACGGTCATCTCTAGTTGACAGGTGCGACAATAGCCTGGTGGGCTCTGCGCATGTGACTCTGCATGAGTTTTTCTCTTGAGATTCTGGTGGGCCACACATGTGACTCTGCGTGATTTTTTTTCTTGAGAGGTATCATCTTGGAATCTAGTTTTTTGCACCAACTCTGCTAGAAATCTCTGGTATTGAGTTCTCAACGTGGAATTTAGTTTTGTTATATAAGCGAAGTGAATGGAGTATGTTCAAGTTCATCATTATCTGAGTTATCTTTGTAGAGACCACTCAAAGTTGAGGCACAAGCATAGATGTACTTTCTTTCCCATCTGATAAAGAAGTGGACGTCTCTCATCCCTCTCACACTGAGCATTGGGTGCTCACTGAGGACATGAAGGGACAGATAAAAAAGAGGTCATGCAGATCAACAAGACTGGAGGTGATACTTGAAGCGACGAAGGCTGAGAAGTACGAGAACGACTAAAATAGTGAAAACTCATAGTGCGGAATTTGAAATCAATAAGTTCAATAGCAAAAACAATTTTGAGATCTGGAAGATCAAGATGCACGATCTACTCGTGCAGCAAGGCGTGGTGAAGGTGCTTTTGGTAAAATCGAATAAACCTACATCCATCACAAATGAAGAGTGGGATGAGATATATGTGATACCATTGAGCACCATACGTCTGTGTTTGGTCAATGATGTTCTGTTCATTATTGTTATGGAGAAGACAATAGTCGATTTATGAATGAAGTTGTAAAGCTTTCATATGAAAAAACCATTGACGAATAGGATCTTCCTAAAAAAAGAAATTGTACAATTTGGCTTCAAGGAAGCTACAGAAATAATTGATCATTTAAATAATTTTAATACTCTTTTAGTCCAGTTAACTAGCATGGGAGTGAAATTCGAATTTGAAGACAAGCCAATTAGATTCTTATGTTCTTTGCCCGATCATGGGATCACTTTGTTACCTCTATTAGTTTCGGTTCAATAGAAAGTATTGAGTTTGATGTTATTTTTGGAGCACTACTATCTGAGGAAAAAAAGGAATAAGTCCAATTTAGAAACCTCTACATATGAGGTGATGGTGGTCATAGGAAGACCTAAAGAAAGAGGAAAATCTTGACATATGAAGAAGGACTATTGGAAGCGTAAACAAGCCTCCAGAGAAGACTCTCCAAAGGAGACAAAGGAAGAAATCACAATTGAAACAGGTTCAACAACAAGTTCAAGTATGGTTAATGAATTTTTAACAATTAGTATTGTTTCACGTCATGATCAACATTGGTTATTAGAGTCTGGTGCTTCAACTCACATGTGTCTTCATATAAATTGGTTTACTACTTACCAGTCTATAGATGATGGAATTGTTTACATGGGAAATGATTTATCATGTAAAGTAGTGGGAATTGGTAGCATTCGAATGAATATGTTTGATGGATCTATTAAGATACTAATTGATGTGAGACATGTACCTGAGCTTAGGAAGAACCTAATCTCTTTGGGAGTCTAAGATACTAGATTATATAAGAGTATTGTTCAAGGTGGAGTTATGAAGGTCTATAGAGGAATCCTATTGGTCATGAAGGTGAAGAAGGTTGGAAACTTTTTTTGGTTAGAAGAAAGAACCAAGTCAGATCATGTGATAGTTGTATATAATAATGAAAGTGATTTTATTCGACTGTGGCATCAACGATTAGGCCATATGAGAGAAAAAATATTAAAGGTATTAATTGATCATAAGTTACTTCCTCGTCTAAGGTCTTTAAAGTTAGATTTCTACCAATACTGTATTTATGGAAAATAGAATATGAAAAAATTTAAAACCGGAAGACACACCAGTGAGGGAATCCTTGAATCCATCCCCTATTATTTCGTATGGAGGATAATCATATGTTGTTACTTTTATAGATGATTTCTCTAGGAAGGTTTGGATATATATGTTGAAAACAAAGGTTGATGTATTTGATGTTTTTAAGCAGTTTAGAGATTTAGTGGAAAAGAGCATTGGTAGGTCCATTAAATGTTTAAGAACTGATAATGGTGGTGATTTTATGTCAATGGAATTTGAGAACTATTGAAAGGAGTTTGGTATTGATAGGCATAAAACTACTTCCTATACTCCTCAACAAAACGAAGTTGTTGAAAACATGAGCAAGACTCTTCTAGAGAGGGTGAGTATGTTGAGTAATGACAACTTGCAGTAGGAAATGTGGGCAGAAGCAGTATCTACAACTTGTTATCTGGTGAATCGATCACCATCAACAACAACATAGTGGAATATTCTAGAAGAGGTATGTACATGTCACCCTTGTAATTATTCAAATCTTAAATTTTTTGGTTGTGAAGCCTATGATCTAATTCTGAAACATCAATATTCTAAATTAGATCCAAAATAAAAAAGGATTATCTTTGTTGGATACGGTGATGGTATTAAGGGGTACAGGTTGTGGGATCCTACTATCCACAAGATCACCATTAAAAGAGATGTAATATTTGATGAATCATCTCTCATCAAATCAGATGAAGATGCTCAAATGAAACATGTAGAAGTACTGAAATATCAGCAGATTCAGTTTGAAACTCATTCAAATACATATGAAAGTGAACATGAACAAGTTTCTAAAGATTTTCATGAAGAGGTTCCTGCAGAGGAAAAAATCGATAATGATGACAATCAACACATTGTGGATGAGCCACAAACTACCCTAAGGAATGATGAGTTCTACATGAGTCAAAATTCCTCCAAGAAGGTATGATGATTTTGTTTCATCAATTTCTTTAAGTACCGATGATGATGAACCTTCATGCTATCAGAAATATGTGGAGGGTTATAATAGTGAAAAATGGAAAGAATCAATGAAGGATTAAATGAATGCATTAGAGAGGAATGCTACATGGAACCTCATAGAAATTTCAAGAGATAGGAAAAATGTAGGTTGCAAGTGGGTCTACAAGATGAAGAAGGGTGTTGATGATAAGGTAGAAAGGTACAAAGCAATGTTGTTGCGAAAGGATATTCTCGTAAAGAAGTTATTGACTTTCATGATATTTTTTCACCAGTTGTTAAGATTGTTTCAATTCGAATTGTGTTGGCATTAGTTGCATCACTTGATTTTGAGTTAGAGAAGCTAGATGTTAAGACTACTTTATTACATGGAGATTTGGATGAGGATATTTACATGGAACAAACTGAAGGATTCGTTTAGAACCGCAACAAGAAATTTCTTTGCAGGCTAAAGAAATTAATGTATGTTCTGAGGCAGTCTCACTGACAATGGTACAAGAAATTTGTTTCTTTCATGATGATCCATAATTATACAAGGAGTGAGTATGATCATTGTGCTTATTTTAAAAAAATAAATAATGACATATTCATTATCTTAGTATTGTATGTTGAAGATATGATTTTAGCAAGAAAAAACATAATTGAGATCAACAGGTTAAAGGCTCAAATGGATAGGATGTATGATACGAACGATCTAGGAGAATCAAAGAAAATTTTGGGCATGGAGATATTCAGAGACATGAAGAATGGTATTCTTTGTTTTTCACAACATAAGTATGTCGAGAAAATACTTCTGAGTTTTGGTATGAATAGTGTGAAACTAGTTTTGGTACCTTTCGATTCCCATTTTAAGCTTTCTTCAAGTTTATGTCCTAGTACAAAAGAAGAAAATGAGCATATGTCTCAAATATCATATGATAATGCTGTAGAAATTTTAATGTATGCAATGGTTAGTCCAAGACCAGACATTTCACATGTTGTTGGGGTTGTCAATAGATATATAGAAAATGCAGGTAAAGAGCATCGGGCAGTAGTGAAATGGGTGCTTCGGTATTTAAGGGGCATAAGTGATTATTGTATCACCTATAATAGTGGTTGTGACTTAGTCTGTGGATATGTTGATTCTGATTTTATAGGTGATTTGGACAAGAGGAGGCCAATGTCAAGAAATGTCCTTAATCTTGTAGGTGGAGCTATTAGTTGGATGTCAAAGCTACAGAACATTATTGCTTTATCCACTACAAAAGAAAAATACATAGCTTCTTAAGATGCTTGCAAAAAGGTGGTTTGGTTAAAAGGATTGTTTGTTGAGTTTGGAAGGATGCAGGACAAAGTAAAGATACTTTGTGATAATCAAAGTGTTATTCACTTGGCCAAGAATCTAACCTACCATAGTAAAGCAAAACATATTCCTATTAAGTACCATTTTGTAAGACAAGTCATCGATGACGGCATAGTTTCTCTTAAAAAGTTCATACAATAGAGAGTTGCGTAGACATGTTCACAAAACTAGTACTTTTAGAGAAACTATGATGGTGCTTGGCTTCTCTTTGCTTGCAGAAAAAATGATAGAATAAAATAATGAGAAAGGAATCATATAAATTTGTGGTCAAGGTGGAGATTGTTGAAATGTGTGACAATAGAACACTTGAATTCGAGGAACAATCACCTACATCAACTCCTCTTATTAAGGATATAGTTGTGTATGTGTCAAATGTAGCCTATTTTCACATCTACAACATCCTTAGATATACACAGAAAACATTAAGAAAATGAACATTCATCACACATAAAAAAAAAAACACCTCATGTAACATTCCCCAAAAACAAAATATTTTTATTTTTGTGTGCTAGAAATTTATTTTTGTTTTTGGCAAATTAGAATCTGGAAATTTTTTTCCATTTATGGAAATTCTGAATTTTGAATTTAATAATTGTATTTAATTATTGTGATTGTTGGGCAGAGATCTGTTTGGACTCAACTAAGTATTTGACTATGACACTTGTATGACAACACAATATTTATATTAATTGCAGGAGGACAAATGGAACAGCCCTATTAAAAATCAGCTGACCATGACTCCATGAGTGGGGACCAAGTTGGAATTGCCCCTGGGCTAATTATTACAAGTGGAAAATCAGAGATTTGGCCATTGGCAGCCCCTAAAAATCAAGGATTAAGAAAGTTGTGAAAATCCTCAAAGGAGGGAAAAGACCTCAGAAAAAAATAAATAAATAAATTGATAAATAGCATATGTGAGGAGGCATGATGCTGCTAAGTATGTTGGGAAAAGATTTTTGAGCTCTCTTGTTGTTATGAACATTGTGGACTGAGTGTGAGGCAAGAGGAGCCTATTGAAAACAGATTTGTCTTGTTGTTATGAGCATTGTTGAGTAAGTGTGAGGCAAGAGGATAATTGTTGGAATTGAAGGACATTGCTGAGGAGGAGTTTCCAAGTTCTCCCTCATGGATTCATGGTCAGGATAGGGGGTGAATAGGGTAAGTGACCTTGGTTTCCCTGTTCTATGGTTGGGAGGAACATGGTTGTTCCCTTTGTCTTTCCATGGATTGGATGCAGATATGTTGATCTACCTCTCTCAATTGTCAATGCCTATGTTTTTATTTCGATGTCATATTAAATCTGAATTGGAATGATTTCCATTCTTTGTCTGAATGATTTTTTTGATGCATTGTATTGATCAAATCAGAAATGTAACGTTTTCCATTTTTGTTTGTTGTGGGGAATATATGTCAAGGAAAACTGTAATTATGTTTCTATAAGTAAGTAAGGAAAGGAGGAGATTAACGACAATGAGGTAGATCCTCTCTGTAGATAAATCCCCAAGAAAACAAATTCAAATCCCTTAGAACATCATTTATAATGACCAATATCTGATGGAATGATATTCTTAATCATGTATTTACATAGATGCACAGATCTAGTACTGTTGACATTTAATGCATTGATTAAAAGAGGCTCTAAGTGAATATTATAGAATTTACCTTACATAGAAAAATTTATCCTTTGTGACCTTCTGTGCGTGTAAAATTCCTAAGTCCGTAGGCTTTCAGAATTCTGTGAGGTAAATGTATATCGTATCCTTCTACACCTTCAGTCTCCCAGAAACGAAAGTAAGAGTTCTCCCAGAAAACGAAAATCAAGAGTACCCGCAAAGGATCAAGAGCATGGAGTGATGAAAATAGTGTGAAGAGTTACAGTAGAAGCAGAGTACTCTCTTCCTTTGCATTTTGATTGAATTATTACCTTAATTATTTTTCAACAGGAAAACTTAGTCCAACTTTCTTTTTTCCTTTCAGAGGTTCCTATATATTGATGTATGGGTTCTAAACTCACGAAGTTCCGAACCCCGAAACCCTGAAGCTTCCACTTTTCACATTTCAAAATTTGGTTACATAAGAGGTTTGGGGCACTTGAACTCATGAAGTTATGAACCCCGAAATCCCAAAACCCCAAAATGCGGGTCCTAGCTTCTCTTTTTTCGCATTTTTTGGAAGTTTGTTTATGTTGGATGTTAGGTATTTGAAACCCTGACACCCTGAATCCAGAAATCCCGAAGTGTTGGTCCCACATCCTTTCACCTTTCAGAATTCGGGAGTGGTTGTGTGTTGTCATTTGGTAGTTGAAAACCCAGAAACCCCGAATCCCAAAATCCCAAAGTGTTGTCCCACATCCTTTAACCTTTTCAGAATTCAAGAGTGGTTGTGTGGTGTTGTTTGGTATTTTGAAAACCCCGAACCCCAAAATCCTGAAATATTAGTTCCTTTCTTTTCGCAATACGGGAATTGTTGTATGTTGAGTACGGAAACCGTGAAACCCCGAACCCTGAAATCTTGAAATGCGGGTCTCACCTTTTCCTTTTTCTCATTTCAGAAATTTGTTTATGTTGATGTTTGGACACTAGAACTCGTGAAGTTTCGAACCCTGAAATCTCGAAGTATGGGACCCACCTTTCCTTTTTTGCATTTCAGAGGTTTATATATGTCGTTGTTTGGGCACCTACACTTGCGAAATCTTGAACTCTGAATTCCCGATGTACTGATCACCTTTCCCAATTTCAGGAGTTGTTGTGTGTTGATGATTGACTTTTGTATTCACGAAATCCTGAACCCTGAAACCCTGAAGTGCTCGGCATCTTCTCGCAATTTCGGGAAACGTTGTGTGTTGATGTCCGACTCTTGTACTCACAAAACCCTGAATCCCGAAACCCCAAAATGCTGGCCCACAATCGTTCTGTATTTTGGATTTTGGCAAACAACAATGTCATTTGTTTTATTCAACACTTGTGATCACTGAAATCCAATTGATCTCTGTTTCTTCACAAAGTTGTAGGAACATAGTAGGAATTATTGTTATAGGAACAAATCCAATACTATAATGAATGGAATGGTAGAAAACATTGGAGGATCTTCATCTCGGATAGGAGTATAATAATAATAGTTCATATTACAGGTTGCTATGTACGGGGAATGAACAATACATAAATTATTATATGGAGAAGATATAGATATATGCTTAATTGTAGGTGGAATTAAGTACAGATGTTAATAAAAAGTTAAAGAAAATTTTATACAATGAAATGATAATATTCTCCTTTACGCACACACATAGCAGATAGTCAAGTCAGCTACTATTGAATTAGTCATGAAGATCTAGACTTGCAATCACAAGTGTAACTAAGTGTGCAAAACTTATTACTTTGACAATTTCATGTTTGAAGTAAACTATACTGGTGTAATAATATCATTTGGATATTGAATCTTACCTTCTTTTAAAACTCTAAGCTTAAACAAAGTTGAATTGTGTCATAGAATTTTTTTTTTATGGTAAATTTGAGGTTCATTACATATGGTATCATAGAAAAAGTTACAAGACTGGGCCTGAACAAGGCCACATTAATTGCTTAGTATATATTCTAATTTGTGAAAAAACTAATAAATCTTGTGGATTAAAAACAAAAATATTTTATGTTTTGTGTTGAACAATGGCAGCTCAAGAAGGTGCAGAAATCAGGGTGGAAGAGAATTTGCAACAAGAACCTCCTAGAGATCCAAGACATAACAGTGATGGAATCTCACCCACATAGGTTTTGGAAACAATTAGGAACCTTATTGTTGAACTACAGTTTTTCAAGGCCGACAATGAAAAATTGAAGAAGGCGCAGTAGGAACAACAAGAGATAAATGAAGTCCTGCTGCATAGTATAGTAACCAAGAAAAGTCCAAAAGATGATAGCCATGAGGAAGAGGTCAGCAAAAGGGCCTCCAAGAATTCTGGTGCGAAAACAGAAAAAGGAGACGGTTCGTCTGAAGGGACACCTTCAGCCGAAGACAAAACCATACCAGACAGAAAAAGAAAACAAACATACCACCTTGAAGGAGAATTTAAAAAGATTAAACCAACTACTTTTGATGGAGAATCTAGGACAGGAGAAGAAGTCGAGGCATGGTTGTTGGACATCAAAAAATACTTCCAAATATACAACTATTCCAGCAACATGAAGGTCAGAAAGGCCATCTACAATTTGAAGGGGAAGGCCAGCATTTGGTGGCAGGACCTGAAATTGGCCAAGGGCCTAAAGGAGAAATAGTTGGAATGGTTCGACTTTAAGAAGTATTTTAATAAATAATACCTTTCTGGAAGCTATTATGAAAGGAAGACGAAATAATTCTACGAGTTACGACTCAGACAAATGACAATGGAGGACCTTATAAATAAATTCCTGGAACTACTAAGGTTCATACCATACATTCGAGAGGATAAGGTAAAAACACAGTGATTCTTAAGTTGTTTACCATATTCCTACAAGGAAAAAATTGAGTTTGACAACCCCAAATCCTTGAGTGAGGCATTCAGGAAAGCATGAATGTGCTATGACTAGTATAAATAGTCAGTAGAGTTGCCTAAGACCTAGAAGGATAAGAAGCAGGATGGAATAAACCAGTGGAAGAGGGGATATCGGCCAGCTCCTTATCAGAATGCAGAAAAAAGCTTCCCAAGGAAGGATTTTCACTCCAATCATTCAAACACGCAAGGTAGTGGTAAACTAGTAAACCTAGGAACGAAGAATTTTGGGGACAACTCTCATGAGACGTTAAAGTGTTGGGAGTGTGGAGAGCCTCATCTAAGGAGGAACTATCCACATTTAATTGCAACAAATAGAACTATTGTTCATAATTTGCGGGAAGCCTCGACAGTGGGTGACATGGGAAAAAGTTTGCATCGGATAAATGCAGCCATAGATGGTCGACAAGCTAACCACCAGTCCTCGGTGGTAGAAGTCGAAGGTAAAATCCATGACACCCAAATTTCTGTTTCAATTGACCCTGGAGCTACATTAAGTTATATTGCTCCCGATGTAGTAGAGTCGAATAAACTTAAGAAACAAAAGCATGAAAAATCTTGGCTTGTACAACTAGCAACAGGTTCTAAAAGAAAGGTAGTTAACTTTATTTCTGACCTTGAGTTCATCTTAGATGGTCAAAAGATAAGGACCAATCTGAACATCCTACCACTAGGGTCTTATTATATGATTATTGGGATGGATTGGTTGGAACAACACAAAGCAGTACTAGATTGTTATACAAAGATACTTAGCTATAAAGATAATTTTGGAACTGTTAGAACAACCCAAGGCATACCAAAACCTATATCAGTCAGACAAGTTTTAGCGATGCAACTCAAGAAATGTATTAGAAAGGGATGTCAAGTTTACACCATCCAAGTAACGAATCTATTAGAAAAAGAAGATAAGCCCAAGTTAGAAGACTTTGCTTTCCTACGTGAATTCAGAGACATGTTTGTTGATGACATACCAAAATTTCCTCCTAGGAGAGAAATAGATTTCTCCATAGACTTACTACCCGTATCAGCCCCTATCTCAAAATCACCCTACCGAATGAGTCTACCAAAACTAACAGAATTAAAAGTACAATTACAGGAATTGTTGGATAAAGAGTATATCAGACCAAGTGTCTCACCATGGGGAGCACCAGTCCTCTTTATGAAAAAGAAAGAAGGTACTCTAATACTATGTATAGATTATAGACAACTGAACAAACTGACCATTAAGAACAAATACCCCATACCCAGGATAAATGATCTGTTCAATCAAGTTGGTGGGGCCAAGATCTTCTAAAAATTGGATTTACGATCCGGATATCATCAAGTTAGGATAAAAGACAAAAACATAAACAAAAAAACTTTTTGAAAAAGATATAGAGACTACAAGTTTGTAGTCATACCTTTCAGACTCACTAATGCACTAGCCACATTTATGTGCTTGATGAACAACATTTTCAGCTAGTAGTTATACAAGTTCATAGTAGTATTTATTGATGATATTCTGGTCTATTCTAAAATGGAGGAGGAACATGATGAACACTTACGAATAGTTCTGCAAACACTAAGGAAACACAAACTATACGCAAAATTAGACGAATGTGTTTTTTATCAAAAACAAATACAATATTTATGACATGTCATTTCCTCAAAAGGTATTTCCATAGACCCGGAAGAGATAAAATCCATTATGGAATGGCCAGTGCCTAAGGATGTGGCAGATATCTAGTCATTCATGGGAATCATTGTATATTATCGTAGATTTATAAAAGGGTTCTCCAAGATAGCCTACCCTATCATGTCATTACAAAATAAAGGGACCAAGTTTAACTAGTCACAAAAGTGTCAAGATAGTTTTAACAAGTTAAAAGAATTATTGACATCAACACCCATTTTGAAGGTAGCAGACCTAGATAAAGACTTCACAGTATGCATTGATGCAAGTAAAGAGGGACTAGGTGATGTTCTAACTCAGGAAGGGCACGTGATTTTCTATGATTCATGGAAATTAAAAGAATGCGAGTTAATTATGTTACTCATGACTTATAATTGGTAGCAGTAATACATAGCTTAAAAATGTGGTGACACTATATAATGGGTAGAAAATTCTTACTATTGATGGATAATAGCGGGGTGAAATATATGTTTAACTAATAAGACCTTAATGCAAGACAGGAAAGGTGGCTAGCCTTCCTGAGCGAATTCAACTTCGAGGTTAGACATATCAAGGGTAAGGAAAATAAAGTAGCAGATGATTTAAGCCACAGAATCCATGGGTTATTTGAGATAAACATCAGAAGAGTAGAAAGGAATTTGGAACAAAGAATAAGGATGGCAGGTATCAACGATGGAAATTACACTAAGATAATGGAAAAATTTCAAAATAGTATCGCAAACTCAGATAAAACCGATATAAGTATCGACAAGAAGGGACTATTAAGATTTAAAAATAGACTTTACATACCAGATTTAGCAGAGCTAAAATTAACTATTTTAGATGAAGTGCATAAGAAACCATACTCTAGCCATCCAGGTTACCAAAAAAAAATAACAACGCTCAAAAAAATATTTTACTAGCCTATTATGAATGGCGAAGCAGCAAAGTACTTGGCTAGGTGCCAAGATTGTCAGTAGGTTAAAGCCGAACAACAACATCCAGCCAGCCTATTACAACCATTACCAGTACTAGAATGGAAATGGGAGACCATATCGCTCGACTTTATAACAGGTCTACCTAAAACTAAGAAACAAAATGATTCAATCATCGTTGTAATCGATAAACTCAGTAAGTCTGCACACTTTATTCCTGTAAAGTCTACTTTTAAAGCTATTAACATTGTTGAAATATTCATGAAAGAAATTTTTAGACTGCATGGTATTCCTAAAATGGTGATTTCAGATGGAGATGTAAAATTCACATCTGCTTTTTGAAAGGAATTGTTTGCAGGGATGAATACTAATTTGAATTTCAGTACGAGTTATCATCCACAAATAGATGGACAGACTGAAAGGACAAATCAAATTGTAGAGGATATTCTCCACATGTATGTAAGAACAAATCCAAACAAGTGGGAAGACTACCTACACTTGGTAGAATTTGCATATAACAATGGGTACCAAACTTCGGCTAAGTTGAGCCCTTTCGAGATACTGTACAACAGAAAGTGTACAACTCCAATTAGTTGGGATAAACTGGCTGAAAGAATCATGGTTGGACTAGAGATGCTCCAAGAAATGGAGAACATGGTAAATAAAGTACAACAAAACTTGAAAGAAGCATAGGACAGACATAATAGCTATGCAGATCAAAAAAGAAGACACTTGGAATTTCAAGTGGGAGACCATGTTTATTTGAAGTTCAAAGACTGAGAAAGCTTGCTGAAGTTGGGGAACTATGCCAAGATGGAACCCAAGTTTCGCGGGCCCTTCGAGATACTAGCTTGAATTGGACCCGTAGCATATCAACTTGCACTCCTAGTTAATCTAAGAATTCATAATATATTTCATGTTTCTTTGTTGAAAAATTATATTCATGACCCTACTCATATGATTGATTGGAACTTGGTGCAGGTGGAAACCGAGGGTGAGTTATAGGTGGAAACTGTGTGCATTCTGGGCTGGAGAGAAATAGCACTTCGGAACAGAGTCGTCACTTAGGTAAAGGTGCAATGGAAGCACTTTAGTCCTGAGGAGGCCACTTGGGAATCGGAGGCAGATTTGCAGAAATATCATCCAATCCTATTCCAGAAAAGGAATGAACACTGAGGGCAGTGTTTTACTGAAGGGGGAAAGGATGTGACATCCCCCAAAAATAAAATATTTTTATTTTTGTGTGTTGGAAATTTATCTCCGTTTCTGGAAAATTCGAATCTTGATTTTTTTTTCCATTTATGGCAATTCTGAATTTTGAATTTAATAATTGTGTTTAATTATTGTGACTATTGGGAAGAGATTTGTTTAGTCTCAACTAACTATCTAACTATGACACTTGTATCACAAAAAAATATTTATATTAACTGAAGAAGGACAAATGGAATAGTCATGTTAAAAATCAGTTGACCATGACTCCATGAATGGGGAACAAGTTAGAATTGCCTCTGGGATGATTATTACAAGTGGAAAATCAAATATTTGGCCACTGGCAGCCCCTGAAAATCAAGGATTAAGAAAGCTATGAAAATCAACAAAGGAGGGAAGAGACTTGGGCAAAAAAATTAATAAAAAAATTGATAAATAACATATGTGAGGAGGCAGGATGCTGCCAAGTATGCTAGGAAATGATTTTTGAGCTCTCTTGCTGTTATGAACACTGCAAATTGAGTGTGAGGAAAGAGGAGCCTGTTGAAAATAAATTTTTCTTATTGTTATGATCATTGTTGACTATGTGTGAGGCAAGAGGATAACTGTTGGAATTGAAGGACATTGTTGAGGAGGAGTTTCCAAGTTCACCCTCATAGATTCATGGTCAGGCTAGGGGGTGAATCGGGCAAGTGACCTTGGATGCCCTGTTCTATGGTTGGGAAGAATGTGGTTGTTCCCTTTGTCTTCCCGTGGATTGGATTATGATATTTTGATCTACCCCTCTCGATTATGAATGGCTATGTTTTTATTTCAATGTCACATTAAATCCGAACTGGAATGATGTTCATTCTCTTTCCGAATGATTTTTCTGATGCATTGTATTGATTAAATTAGAATTGTAACATTTTCCTTTTTTGTTTGTTGTGGGGAATATATGTCAAGGAAATATGTAATTATATTTCTATAAGTAAGTAAAGAAAGGAGGAGATTAACGACAATGAGGCAGATCCTCTCTGTAGATAAATCCCTAGGAAACCAAACTCAGATCCCTCGGAACATCATTTATAATGACCAATCTCTAATGGAATGATATTCTTAATCATGTATTTACATAGATGCACAGATCTAGTACTTTTGACATTTAATGCATTGATTAAAAGAGTCTTTAAGTGAATATTATAGAATTTACCTTACAGAGAAAATTTTATCCTTTCTTCCCTTTTGTACATGTAAAATTCCTAAGTCCTTAGTCTTTCAGAATTCTGTGAGGTAAAGGTATATCGTATCCTTCTACACCTTCAGTCTCCCAGGAATGAAAGTAAGAGTTCTCCCATAAAATGTAAATCAAGAGTACCTACAAAGGATAAAGAGCAAGGAGTGATGAAAATAGTGTGAAGAGTTACAGTAGAAGCAGAATACTCTCTTCCTTTGCATTTTGAGTGAATTATTGATGTATGGATTCTGAACTCATGAAGTTTCGAACCCAAAAAACCTGAAGCTTCCACTTTTCTCATTTTGGAAGTTGGTTACATAAGAGGTCTGGGTCACTTGAACTCACGAATTTCTGAACCCCGAAACCTTGAAATGTGGGTCCCACCTTCTCTTTTTTCTCAATTTTTGGAAGTTTGTTTGTGTTGGATGTTTGACATTTGAAACGCTGAAACCCATAATCCTAAAATCCTGAAGTGTTGGTCCCACATCCTTTCACCTTTCATAATTCAAGAGTGGTTGTGTGTTGTCCTTTGGTAGTTGCAAACCCGGAAACCCCAAATCCCAAAATCCCGAAGTGTTGTCCCACATCCTTTCACCTTTTCATAATTCGGGAGTGGTTGTGTGTTGTTGTTTGGTTTTTTGAGAACCCTGAAGTCCCAAAATGTTAGTTCCTTTCTTTTTTCAATACGAGAATTATTGTATGTTGAGTATGGAAACCGTGTAACCCCGGCCCCGAAATGCGGGTCTCACCTTTTCCTTTTTTGCATTTTTGAAATTTGTTTATGTCAATGTTTGGACACCAGAACTCATGATGTTCTGAACCCCAAAATACCAAAGTGCGGGACCCACCTTTCCTTTTTCACATTTCAGAGGTTTATATATGTTGTTGTTTGGGCACTTGCACTCGTGAAATCCCGAACTCCAAATTCTCGAAGTACTGATCATCTTTCACAATTTCGAGAGTTGTTGTGTGTTGATGAATGACTTTTGTATTTACGAAATCCCGAACCCTGAAACCCCGAAGTGCTCGGCATATTCTCGCAATTTCAGGAAATGTTGTGTGTTGATGTATGACTCTTGTACTCATGAAACCTCGAATCCTAAAACCCTGAAATGTTGGCCCACAGTCGTTCCATATTTCGGATTTTGACAAACAACAGGGTCCTTTGTTTTATTCGGCACTTGTGATCACTAAAACCCGATTGACCTCTATTTCTTCACAAAGCTATAGGAACATAGTAGGAATTATTATTATAGGAACAAATCCAATACTATAATGAATGGACTGGTGGAAAATGTTGGAGGATATTCATCCGGGATAGGAGTATAAAAATAACAGTTCATAATACAGGTCATTGTGTATGGGGCATGACCAGTACCTAAATTATTATATGGAGAAGATATAGATATATGCTTAATTGTAGGTGGAATTAAGTACAGACGTTGATAGAGTGTTAAAGAAAATTTTCTATAGTAAAATGATAATAGTCGCCTTTACATGCACACATAGTAGATAGTCAAGTCACCTACTATTCAAGCAGTCATGAAGATCCAGACTTGCAATCACAAGCGTAACTAAGTGTGCGGAACTGATTACTTTGACAATTTCCTATTCGAAGTAAAATAGACTAGTGTAATAATATCATTTGGATCAAATTGAATCTTACCTTCTCTTAAAACTCTAAGCTTAAACGAAGTTGAATTATGTCATAGAAATTCTTTTTTATGGTAAATTTGAGTTTCATTACACCTCATAGGTAGGATAAACTTCTTTTATATTATATATGAATGTTTATGTACAAATATTTGTAAAGGATGGACTGCAACAAAGTCTTCAACACTTTCTTTTCACTCCTCTCCTTTTCTCTCTTGAATCGCTCATCAACAACTTATAACTCTAACCAATCATTACACAATGATATTTTACAAAATAGGGGCTCCTTGAGCATTCCCTCTAGCTACATACTCACATTGAAGTCCATTCAATTATAATCAATGGAAAACTAGTCTGAAACAGAAGGAAGCCTATCTACGTGTCATCCATTAAAGGAAACTTCACATGCACCCTGTACAAATGCACATGGCTAAACTTTCCCTAACCTTTACAACATTTAATTCCATTTAATTACATAAAAAATTTTAAATTTGGGTTCAAAATTAGAGGTTTTGCGCCTCTCTTCCCTTGGAATCCATTCCTCCATTTTCACTAATGCATTGGCTTGTTGATGCACTGGTGAATTTTTTGAGGTGGATCAATGCTCTTACATAATACTCCTATGCTGACAAAAATCATGAGATAATTCTCATAGCTTCCCTACCGCTGAGGTTGAGATCCTCCAGGATCCCAAATTTCATTCTAGAGTTGTCCATCTACTCCTATACTTTGTTGTTGTGGTCCTTATACTGTAGAATCTCCTTTGATCAACATATATCTACTTCTCGTTTCCTTATCTGATGCTTCCAGCATCAATGTTCTTATATATTCTATCACTCTGTCCAACCAGTCTACTAGTTGGCTCCTCCTTTGTAGTCTTCTATGCTACAACTCATCTTCATCAGTTTCCAACTTGACTTGTTAGATGCGTTGACACTACACCACTACCATTTCCTCCAGGGCTTCCACTCCTTCGCACAAATCAATGGGTAGATCAATCTGATATCCCATGTTGTTTCTAGCTCCTGTGGCATTGGCTTTCCACTCCACTGTAGGTCCAAATTCTGCAACCATGCTACTGAGCTTCTTCTCAACCATCTCCCCTGACAATTATGTTTCTGTCAGTTTATCTCCTTGTGTTGGTACAAGTGCATCTTCATCTAGATTCTCCTCAGGCTGGGATTTTTCTCCACTCTTCATAATTGCATCCCTCTTGCAATCTTATTTTGTTCTTGGATTTCTTAACCAATCATCTAGCATTCTTATCTACTACTCCCATTGAATGAGGATATGAATTGTATTCTCTTCTTCTTATTCCATATCCTGGGAAGATTCCAATGTCTACCCCTACTCCTCTATGACAGTCTTGGTTGGTTGTCTCTCCTCTCTTTCACCTTCAAAATGTGCAATGGCCTCTACTGAGCTACTTGGAAGGAATATATTGATTCCAATAATGACTAGAATATGCCTTTGATCCTCCTCCTCTGTTATCACTCCTTGATGATTTGAAATCTCCTTTGAGTTCTTGAGACTTACAAACAATTTCACCTCCTTCTCATTTCCCACCTAGAAATCAGATTTTTTTAACCTGCCCTCCTGGTAGTCTACGATATCTTTCACCAACATCTTCTCATTTCCCACCTTGAAATCTGAAAGTTCACTTCTACCCTCCTATTAGTCTAGGAGACCTCTTCTTGATCTCTCTTCATTTCCCTCCTAGAAATTTGAACCTTCATCTCTCCCCTCTTGGCAGTCTACAAGATCCTTTACTGGTATCATCTCATTTCCCTCCTGGCAATTTGCATTACCACATCCTCCCTCCTGTAATTTTATGATATATTTAGCTGATCTCTCTTCCTTATCACCGAGGTTCCTTCCAACCTTTGGCTCACAAAAACAAACCATTTCCTCCTTTGTGGCACTGAGGTTTTCAGCATGCCTCATCCACCTCCTTAATACCTAGCACTACCTCCTGGAAGCTAACTTCTAGATAGACCACCTTACCTTTTGCTTCAAGGGCCATTCATACCTCCAACTTCCTCTCACTTCCTACTGCATATTCAACATCATCCTTTCGAGCTCCTCTCAGATCTACTTGAGCTCTTAATCCCTCTCTACATTGCTCACCTGCTGGAAGTATTTTCTATGACCCTATTTCTGGCCTTTAATAGCCATCTTCTCTTTATAAATCCAAGAACAAAAATGGTTCTTCTCTTTCATCCCACCTGGTTTTCTATTTCTCCTAATCTGCAACTGAGAGAATCATTGGCTCTCTCCTACAGCCCTCTTGGTTGTCTTTGACTGTTTCACACTTGCAAAAAATATTCACAGAGCATCAATACTTTGTATTCTCCTCTCTCCTTCCTATTTTCTATAAACATAAATTAGGCTCTGATACCACTTGCTGGTATCAGATAAAAACATTCCTCGCTAACCTAGTACCTATAGACAAAATCTTGCAGTGATACCACTTGATGGTATCAAACTAGGACCCTTTTATCCCTCTGATACCACTTATTGGTATCAGACTAGAAATGTTTTATGGCTCTGATACCACTTGTTGCAGGCCCCACCCTCTCTTAATGTTTGTGTGACCTCCCGGTCTAAGATCGTTCAAATCAGGAGCTAAATCATCTCTTTGGGCCCTGTTGAGCCCCCCATTATAAAAAATAGGTCCTTGATTTCCCATGTGCAGGTCCATGAATGAGCCCATGGGATCTTACTAAGCCCCTTTGCCTTTGAAATAAATTTCAGGCTACTATCCCTTTTCACTCTCGTGGAAATTTCATATGACCGTGGACCGTGACCAGACACTATTTCAGCGCTTCGGGCTTCGACAATCTCTTCCTTTATTTCCCCTTAACTCCTTTGAATGCAGAAAAATTGTGAACATGAGAAAATGAATAAGAAACAATATCAACGACCCTCAACAAGAACTGATATCGATGACTCAAACTCTCCACGAGGATTCAACTTCAATGATTTTCTAACCACGTTCGATACACATAGCTCTAGAAAAACATTTGTCGCTGAAAAACATAGATCTGACGGTTCCCATCCCACCACTGAATCAACAAATCTATGCATCCTTCACAACTCTAGCTTCGATGAATTTTCCTCAACGCTTTTCCACAAATCTTCAAAATATCTAAATCAGTGAATATGCCAAAGTGATAGATCGATGGACCTCATGCTTGCAAATCAGCAATTCATGTTCCTCTCTTTTGGCCTTCGACTATTTCTTTTGGTCATGCACACAAACGACCTTTCATATCTCTCGACATCGAAATACCAGAATATTTCTAATAAGTCAATGAGACAACTGACACTCCTCCTTCTGATTGACGACCTACATGCGTGCTTTGACCCTTTTCCAACACTTAACACTTACAAATCCTTTGGACTACCGAATTGGAAAAGTCTTGAACAACCGAAGGGTATCAATGATTGATGTTCATCACTAATGTAAATGACCCACAATGCTTCGATGCTCCAGCTTTAGCGAATTTTGAAGAACTATCCCGTAGTTCTCCCAAAGTGATAAATCTCCAGACTCCTTGATTTGTTGCCATATGTCCCCACATATGAATGACTATGATGACCTCTAGCCTTCAAGACTTCACGTATCTTCCCAACTCTCCACTTTGTTTCCTCCAAAGTGTTGGATTGTTGTACCTCTAGATCCACTTCCACGTTTCGTCTGAAAAATAAATGGCTTAGATCAACTGTGGACTTCGGGACTCTGGAGAGATTGAAATCCACTCACCCAAGTTATTCTAGAGATTCAATTCTACAGAATTCACCATATGACACAACGTGTCTATGTCAACCGATGGTGGGTGTTGACTCCAAGCTCCGAGACTTCGAATCTCTCCACTGCATATCACTTCTAATTCCCCAGAATGTAGAACTTTTGAACCTCCTCCGTTCTGATGACACATATCCCTCTCAAACAGATGGTTGAGATGGACTGCGAATCTTCAGAGCTTCAGGATTCCCCTCAATCCTGCACTTTGATTTCTCTAGAGTACTATACCTCTGAACCTAACAATCCACTGACACGCATCCTCCTGTGCCAATGACCACAATGTACTCCTCAGAGCTCTAGGAGGTTTTGACTCAACTAAAATTATACCTCTATCCTTCCAGAGTACCAAGTCTCCGAACTTCAGGACCTAGATCCATGTGTCCCTTTATATCTGATGCCCCATATGCACTCCATTCTTCGAAGCTTCGGGGGTATTCAACCTCCATGCACATATTCTCTCCTAGACTATTGATCTTCCAGATACATTTGATCCATGGACATGTTTCCTCTCAATTTGACAACCCTGATTTACTCTGGATCCCTAGACTTTGGGGATCATGTCTCCTCCAAAACACAAAATTTGAAAAACCTCTGAACTTACAAAGTTCAAAGGGTGTAGAGGGTTAAACCCCCTACAACATACCTAGATCTGACGAATTTCGATCCTCACACCTAGATCCAATGATTTTGATCTATTATCCTCTGTATGTGCTCCTCCTTCTGCTTGGGATCTAATATAACAACCCAAATTGATCCTAAAAACCCATCCAATGATTGTTGTACATTATCCTCTCGGCTGCTGCACTTTCTATTCCAATGAATGATTTTTCAAAATTAATAATTTAGCCTTTGAGCCTTTCTCGTACAAGGCTGTGTGCTTGGCCCTGGTTTGAATTTTTGGAAAAACGCTACTCGTCTTGAGATTTGTCACTTTATTGGACTTAGGCCCCAACGCATACTTGCTCTATGTCTTCCTTAGAGTTTTTCAACACTTTCCAAATGTTGGCTTGGTGCATGTCTTGCATGGGTCTATTGTGCACAACTACATTATCCTTCCCGAGCTTGAACTTGATCAAACTTCTAAGGGTATCAACCCTTTGTTCTCTCCAAATGATTTCTTGTACCCTCCTAGCACTTCTTCGCTCATTCTCCTAAGCTTGAACAACACTGTAGCATTGGGTTGCCTTTGTACACTCCTTGCACGACTTCACCTCCTCAAACTTGAACTCTTAAAACTTCACTTGCGCACTCCTTGCACTCTATGTGTAGAATTGCATTGCTCCTCCTGAGTTATTCCTTCTAGTGTGCCCTCTTGGAAACCTTGTCACATAACTCGAAACAGAGTTCTCGCTAACTCCTTGTGCATGCTCAATGCACTCTTTGCAGAGCCCTCAAAGTATTCAGTAACCTTGGTATGTCTTCTTCAGAGTGTTCAACAACTCTGAATTGCACTCCTTGCACAATTTTCCCTTATTCTGAGGTTGAGGTTGTTTTTGTGTGCCCACCTAGCACTCTCTTCTCTGAACTTGAAAGAGAGTTCAAGTGGAGTCCTTGCACTGGCTTCAAAGAGTTTTCTCTAAATCTAGTGCATTTAAAATGTCCATATAAAAAATGGAGGGTTGATATGGACTCTGGTTCTTCCGAGCTTCGGGCGCCCCTCAACCTTGCACTTTGATTTATCCATAGTACTATACCTTTGGACCTAAAGATCTGCTGACATGCGTCCTCCTGCACCAACGACCACGATGTACTCCGGCCTTCGGGGCTCCAGGAGATTTCGACTTCAATAAAATTATAACTCCATCCCTCCAGAGTACCAAGTCTCAGGACATAAATTATGTGGACTTGATTATTGTTTGAATGAAATATTTTTAGTTAAGAGAATATTTTGAAAGAAACTATGTGAAGTTGGTTGTTAGGTTAATGAAATATTTTAATGGAAATTATGTGTAGTTTTTTTATTTGCATTAGGCTTCACACATATCAGCGGACACAACATCGTGTATATAGGCCTCACTCATCTGCCATAACTTATGATCATAATAGAGAGCAGATGTATAGAGTGCTCTAGTAAAGTGTAGTTATAAGGAGACCCTGATAATCAAGATACATAAGTTAATCAACTAACATAAAGAAAATGTTAAAAATCTAGTTTACACACTTACAATCATAACTACAATGTGGTCCTACTATCTTATATATATATATATATATATATATATATATATATATATATATATAAAAGAATCAATAAATTTATTAGTAGATAATGTTATTTTTTGTTATTTTTATTTTAAATTAATAGTGAATGATAAAATAAAATTACTTTTATGGTTTTGTTCCATGTGATATTTTTTCTCTCATTGAGTTCATTTTAGAATAGTGTTTTATCTTTTAATCTAAAGTTCATTTTATGACAAAATGGTGAATTCTCCAGTGCATTTTCTCATGATGTGTTTATCAATTTCTTAAAAAAAAATTTCGTATTAAACTTGTTTATTATTTTTTAGTTAAATTTATATTGATGAATCTCAAACTAAAACACTCAAAATATTTAAGAAAGCTATACAAAATATTGAGTTGTAACATAGAAATTGAACTTAAATTTGAATAAAGATCAGAGCATAATGGAATTTTAACATTTTGGTGTTATAAAAGTTCAAATTATATTGCTCAATTATAACTAAAAACATTTATGACAAAGATTAATAATTTTATATTAAACTCGTTGTCAAAGGTTATTACTTTTATATAAAGACAAACTTTTTATACACATATTAATACTTTTATATCAAATATTAATACTTTTATATAAATAAAATTGTAAGTATAAAAACCATAGAAATTAGAAGTTTAAAGAAGTTCAAAATTAAAATTATTGTAAATTGAAAATCGAATTATTATTAATTAGAGTACATTTTCTCAAAAGTTTAAAGAAATTCAAAGTTAAAATTATTGTAAATTGAAAATCGAATTATCATCCATTAGAGTACATTTTCTCAAAAAATTTATCCAATGAAATGTCAAAGCCAACTACTTACCTTTAAACTATTGTAACTTAACTTTAAACAAGAGACATGTTTAGTTTTGTGCTTACTTATTTTTATTTAAATTACATATAAAGTAAAAATAAAAGGTCTTTATAAATTAAAAACAAAATTGTTTAGTTTTGTGTTTACGTATTTTTTAATTAAATTATATATAAAGTAAAAGTAAAAGGTATTTATAAATTAAAAAAAATACATTTACATGGATTAATAAATATTTTTAAAAATTTTGATATTTAAAAAATAAAAAATATTTTAAAATATCTATTATAAAAAATTATATGCAAATTTTTAACAAATAATTTAAAATATTTTAATATATATTATTATAATTTTAAAATTATATATGTATATATAATTGAGAGGTAATTATGGATAGGGAAAAAATATATGAATAACTCATAGTTTCTTTGTGAGAACTTCTACCCTTATTTAATTTAGGTGGTCGATCAGCTTGATCTCCAGCAGGAGGATCTCTTTGCGGGCTTCATGGTGGTCCAAGAGAACTCTGCCCATCAGGGTTTTCAAGTGCCAATAAATGTTCACGATTTTTAGGTACTACGAGGATCGAGCACGAACATAACCAATGTCATGAACCCACAAGTTGGTTCTCCTTCACCTCGTCATCTGAGATGAACTTCCATAGACCGTGAACATCTTCCTCGAAAATATCCAATTTCTATTGAATTTTCGAAGGCGTGGCTGAGTGATAGGTCTCTGCAGAATTCTTAGTTGCATGCACAAGTCGAAAGCCCGACTGGATTTTGGTCGGCAATAGTTTCCCCCCATGCCACCATGAGAAGAGATACCCCGAGGCATGTAAAAGGAGATAGAGAACTAGAGCACATGATGCAGAAGTGAGAAAGGCCAGAAAGTTCCCACTGCAGAGTGCAATAAGAAAGTTGTGGAGGAACAAGAGAGACAAACAACAATAGAAAAACAATAATGCAACTAGAAGGGGACGCAAATAACATAGCTATCCAATGTGAGGGCCCATAAATGGAGAAATCTTTGGGTCGTATCTGCCATCAAACGTCCTTGCTTCACCACCTTCCCAAACTACATGCAAAGAACATCAGACTCGATCTCGTAAGGAGTAGGTAGAGTCATGACCTGAATTCGAGGACATAGATACTCAAGTGTGAGGGAGAGAAAACAATAGAGGGTAATAAATCCCATAAGGAGGCAAGGTGGAAGATGGTGGCTATTGAGAGGTGTCCACAGATCTAGAGGCCGACTGAGTTAGGGAGTAAAGGACCCACATCCTTGACACTCCATGGGAAAAAAATAACTAAATTTATTTAATATGCATTAATTAAAAAAAATTACAACTTAAATTATATTATTATATATTTATTTTAATTGAAAATTTATTAAATATTGAAAAATTAATCATTATCTTAATTTATTCATATATTAAAAAACAAATAAAAAATTTAATGCCTCAACCTTTATCTACTTAACTTAGCATATATTTTAAGTATAAGGAAAAGTTGTGTTTAATTATATTCAATTTTTTGATTCGACACTATAATTATGAAAAATGAAAAATGTTCATAAATATTAGAACATCTTAATATAAAAAAATTAATGTACATTCATATAAATTTATAAATATTAATATAGATTTATAAATATTAATTTAAATTTATAATGAATAAATATTATGATTTTGAATTGATTAAAATATAAACAATTATATTTTTTTAATATATATATTATTACTTTGAAATTTAGTAAGAATGCAAAGAAAGAACATTTGTTAATTACAACAAAAAATTAATAACTTAAAATAATTACAACAAAAAATTAATAATTTAAAATGGGAATTAAACCTTTTATTTGCAATATCCAAAGGAAGGGCTCCTCCAATTAGTCACTCCAGTACCGCAAGTTCTGTTGTGGAGTACATGCTCCGTTATTGTAGAATCCATCCAATTTCCCTAAATTCCTACATAATTTAATCTCATATTTATTTGAAATTAAATTCCGTAATTCTTAAGTAATTTAATCTAATATTTATTCATTAAGTTTAGAGATTAATAATTTAGAATATACTTTTTATATAAACTTAATTTTTAATTTTTTTTATAAGTGAGTGTAAGGAGTTGTAGTACTACAAAATAGATTATGATACAAAAAAGGGGGGCCTCCTAGCGTGTCTAGTAGGAAACCAGACCAAGTGTTCCCGGGTTGCACTTACTGATATATATGAAGGGTGGGACTGGTCTACCACCAAGGGAAATCAGGTCAGTCCCACTATAACCAGTTTGAAAAGGAAAAACAACATAAACATAAAAAAACAGACATAGAGACTACGCACTAGGCCCAAGAGGCTAACGGTTGAACTAACCATTCACTTGTCCAAGACAATGATGTGTTTCTTCTCGTCATCCTCCTGGATCTTATTGTCCTCCTTCTAGGAGATCGTGTGAGTCTTCCTGATGTGGGCTGGCGCACCTTGTCCATCGGCAGGTGTGATGTCCATGTGATCAAAATAGTGCAAATAGAGGTGAAATTGAGTAGTCCACCACTCCATCTTGGATTTATGATCCTTCTCAACCTCAACTAACAATTTGGTAATGGTTTCGAGGCTGCTCAGATGACTCAAGATTTCATCCAACATTTTCTTGTGATCCGTGTTAGCCTCTCGTCTAGATTCTTCCATTCCGAACTCACTTTGTTGATCATCATCTTTTTTTTTCAGTAAAAAATGTGAGGATCCTATTGTATTAAATTTTCAGGATTACAAATACATTCAGACTTCCAACTGTCCCGTCGGAAAAATGGAAACCAGGACAGTCGGCCTCCTATGCATCTTGTATCAAAAAATGGGTTTCCATATGTCCTGCCTGAAGGAAACCAGGACATATGGCAACCATTAGTCTGGAAATGTTCCCTTAGCTTCCTACTTATAGCATAGTAAAACCTTAACAGTGCTAGAGCCGTAGTTCTAATCAAAACAAAACTTCTAACCAGAAACATTAACTGTAACAATTACCCAGTGGTTTCAGCATCTCCTCCCTGCTTTCCTGCTCTAGCTGGTAGCGTGAAGGGTTGTGCACACGTTGGGCACTATAGTCCTGGTGGCATGTTGGAGTAGGCATCATACAACATGTCTATGTGTTGGTTGATTTAGATGGCACGATGGATTTGGTCTTCCACCAGGCTTCTTGTTTCAAATATCATCTCCAGGTGTTCTAGCTGGAAGAATGGTTGTTGGACATGCCATGCTTCTTGCATGATGGAGAGGGGATGCAACATCGGAGCCATGCCACCCTCCCTCACCCAACTATCCCCTGGAAATGCTTCTCCTCGTTGGATGGCCTCCTCCTCTCCTGTCATGTTCCTTCCTTACAGTCCTCTTTGAGCGTTATGGTGGTCCACATACATGGAGAATTCCCCTGCGCTTGAAGTCACCATGACATCCATAGCTTCCATGATTTCTTCTTCGACATAGCAAGTAGTGGGTTTCTCTGTTTATTGATCCTTTCTTTGGAATCTATGTGGTGTCCCTGTGGCCTTTGGCTCAGTCTCACCCAGAAATCAAGTTCGTGGATTCCAATTGTTGGGAACTGTAAAGAGGATATGTTCTAAAGGAGCTTGAATGGGTTCTTCTGAAAAAATCTCCTCCACATAAGTCCTGGGTTTCCTGGCTTTGTGGAATAGCTTCATCCGAGTCATGGACAATGCTTGTTCAAATCTCTGTTTTCTCTTCCAGTGAGAATCGAGAGTATATCAGGTTGTGCCTCTACAAGGCTTGCCTCTTTCCCTTGGCATGTGTATGAGAAAAAAAATGACCAAAAAATCAAGGAGGTTTCGAACTCAAAATGAATTCTCTCTCGGCCAAAACCACTGATAAACTTAAGGGTGATCATGATGGGATCAACCATTAAGGCTATCCTCCTAGTGCCATGTGCATTTGTCCTCTTCAATCATGTGAGAGAGCTCATCCCATGGACCTGCCTGCTCAGGCTTGCTCCCATCTTAATGGTGAGGGGATGGGAGTCGATGTTCTGTATTTAAGGCCCAGCTGTGCTATATGGCACCCCATCAGGGGTTATTGATCATCATCTTATTTATCCACGCCATCTCCATTGTTTCATGGTAGAGGGTTTCCATGGGCTTCATGGCCCCCAAATCAGTTTCCCAGTCCACTTCCTATGCCAGTGTGTCCCAAGATTTGCCTTTGTGTTTTTCTTTTATTTCCTTTACCCAGCGGGTGATGGTCACTTTTCGTTTCGGCAAAACCAGAGTTTGGAAGGTGCCCTCTGTATATTTTTCCACCTTCTCCATTCTTGACACTCATCGTGGACTATTTAGAAATTCCTTTCCAAGGGGATTCCTCTTCCTCTGCATGTGCTTTATTCTCACCATCCTTCTTGGTCTATCACAACTCCTTTGCTCGTTACTCAACCTCCAACTCACTTCATAGGGATTCTTCCTTTCCCTGCCCTTCTATCTGTGGTAGCCCTTACCATTGCGGTCCTTCTATTTATGGCTATTCTTATCGTCATTCCTCTTATTGATCTTCTCTTGCTGCGATCTTGTCCTTCCAATCATGGCTTGTCTATAGTGGTGATCCCTCTCATCCTTTTTCCCAATGGCGGCTTGTATGATCATGGTGACTCGTCCTTTATCCCTATGCAGGTCTGTGCCCTTACTCTCTTGAGATACTACTGTGCTTCTCTTCGTACCTATACTTTGTCCTAGAGGATCGATTATGAACCATGTAACTCCCTCATGCCTTCCATCACATTTTGCATGTGATTTGTGATCTGTACTTTCCCACGTGCTTTCCCCGCAATTCTTTCTATCACAAGGGTCTTGTTTCAGTACCCCCGTTGATTGTTTATGTTGATCCTGTATGGTCATTGGTGACCGAGTGTTCGGAAATCATATCCTTATTAGGTCCTACATGCCTCCCATGAGGTCTTGCACTGCCCTTCTCGATGTGACCTTCCTTTTTTAACCTGCCGTCATGGTATTTTGTTTCTAGGTGGATGCAGTCTTTTCGGAGTTGGTCATTTGGGAGGCTGATCTAGGTAGTGTCTAGTTCCAAACCTTGCTTGCCAACCCCCTCGTTAGATAGTATTTATGCCAGACCATTTGTTGACCTGCGGACCTAGTGAAACTCCACTATATTCAGAGTTTCTAGATTCTCCTAGATTTTTTGTAGGGAGAGAGACATGCAACAATGTCTTTGAACCTTGCCCAATCTAGTACCATTCTGGAGTCTCTTCGTCATATTGATGAAAAGGGTGGAGAAACCTTCCATGATAATGTTTCTCATCCTTTCGCGCCTTAGGATTTCAAGGACAAGCTCCAAGGCTCCAAATTCTGTTGTGTTTTTTTTTTAGTTTCCCATACTCCCAACATATAGCTGGATGATTTTAACATCACTCTCTCTGATCACCCCTCCCATCCCTGCCACTCCTGGGTTTCCTTTTTCCACCTCGTCAAAATTTAATTTGAGGAGCCCTAATGGAGGGAGGGGTCCAATTGTGGTCTCCTAGTTGGAGTTGTGGATCCCCCCCTATCGTTGTGCTGTTACACCTATTTTTTACGTAAAAAAACTCCATGATACGGGAGTCATGATCTGTGCATTGTGTTGTTTCCTTCTTGCAGTTGCAGCTCTGCACCATTTCTCTTATTTGTGAGATAATTGATTCCTTGAGATTTCCTTCCAATAGGCTTTCATTCATGAATATGTGTCGATTCCTCTCCTTCCATATTTCCCAGATGATCATCCCTGGCATTAGGTTCCAACAGAGGTTCACCATTTCATTTTCGTTGTAGCTCTCATAACAATTGTTGATGGTTATGGTGATGTTGCCCCAGATTCTATTGGACTGATGATAGATTCCTTTTGCCCAATCCCATCGCTTTTTTGTGTAACTGCACTCATTGAGGAGATGATTGGTTGTCTCATTCTTATCTTTATAGAGGTGGCAATGCAAAGGGCCTATATAACCCCTTTTCCTCAGGTTTTCCCAGGTTAGAATTTTGTTGTGGAGAACTAACCATTTGAAAATTTTGATTTTTGGTCATTGGGGGTTACTCTAGATGTTTCCCCACTGTTGCACTGGGTCCTCTTGATCCCGTTCCACAATGTAATAATTTGATTCTTTTAAGTTGAATTCCCCAGCATTTTCCCTAGCCCACCCTAATTTATCCTCATCCTCTGAGACTGTAATTTTCCTTTTCTTCAATTCCTCTTCCACCTCTTTCGCTAGAGTTGCAATACAGTCTCTATTTTGTGGATTGAGTTTGTCCCAAGTCCTCCATATATCACTATCATTTCTTGGCTTCGAGTAGTGATGGATTGTTGTTTTTCCTTGCACTGTCATTTCCTATTGGAGATCCTCCCTATCTGGATTTTCCATTCTGGGTTCCTGTTGCCATGCATCCTCCCACAATCTGGTAGTTTGACCATTTCTGACTTCCCAGAAGCTGTGTTTATGAATCCAGTTCTTATTGGGCTAGGCAATATTCTAGATGGTTGATCCCTCCATTTTTCCCATAAGTCAAAGTTAATCTTGATCATTTATGCTTAGACATACTTGGCCTTCTAGAGGTTTCCCTATGGTATTGATTTGTCCTTGACCCATCTCCACCAGATTTTTTCCCCGTAGGCTTTGTTGGTTACCTGTGGGTCTTGTAACTCGAGTTCAACTTTGCCTTTTGGTCAACAAACCTTCTCCCAACCTACGAGGGCCCATTTATTTTTATTTTCAGTAGCTTACCATAGGAAATCTTTTTGAATTGCTTGTAGGACGGCTTTGGTGAGGATAAGCCTCCCTGTTGAGTTGAGAGCACTATAAGTCCAACTATTTACCCTCTCTTGCAATTTGTTGATCACTCCTTCCCATGTTTGCACTTTGCAAGATCTGTCCATCAAGGGAATTCCCAAGTATTTCGTTGGGACATTTTTGAGTTCAAACCCCTAAATGTTGGCTAGGTTTCTTTGAATTGCAGGATTAGTGTTGAAGAAATAGATCATGGATTTGAAGTGGTTGATCTCTACCCCTGAAGCTTCCCCAAAGTCTTCTAATATTCTTTTATAGGTTTTCTATTCCTTGATCATGGGTGTGTCATGGAGTAGGGTGTAATCAACAAATTGTTGGTGTGTGGAGGTTGGAAAGTATTCGAAATGTTTAATTCCTTTAATTTCCCCTGTTGCAGTTGCTCTTTTTATGCTTCTATTGAGCCCTTCCATCATCAGAATGAATAGGAAGGGGGACAACTGATCTTTTTTTTTTATGCCTCTCGAAGGCCAGAAGATTTTTGTTGGGGCTCTGTTAATTAGGAGCGAGTATCTTGTCATTGAGACTAGATTAACAATCTAGTTTATCCACTGTTGTTCAAACCCAAAGGCTTCCAATGTTTTGGCCATATAGTGCCAACTAATCTTGTCATAATCCTTCGCTAGGTCAATTTGGATTATCATCCCCCTCTCCTTTGTCTTTTTAGTGTGTGTATAAGTTCATGGGCATGGATGATGTTATCCAATATTTGTCTTCCTTCTTTGAAACGTGCCTACTCCTATGAAATCAATGTAGGTAGGAGTGGTTTCAGTCTGTTGGCTATGACTTTGGATATTGTCTTGTAAATAACATTGCATAAATCTTTCGTCCTGTAGCGATCTAGGGTCCTTGCTTCATTTTGTTTTGGGATCATTGTGGAATTTAATGATTTCAAGACAAAGGCCAAATGTATGGAGTCTTCCACCACCCCATCAACATGATGTTTAGCCACTTCCCAGTAGGCTTTGAAAAATTCTACTGTGAAGCCATATGGACCTGGGGCCTTTCCATTGGGCATCTCTTAGACCACTTGGTGGATTTCCTCCTTTTTCTTGGGTTTGTTTAGATTGATATTTTGTTCCTCTGTTACCAGCCTAGGGATGTGTTGAGTTATCCTTTGTATGGCCTCAGTTTTGTATTGGTTGGGTTCCTAGGCTATCCCCTGGAAGTGATTGACCAATGTATTTTAAATTTCCTTGTGGGATTCTCTTTCAATTCCATCCTGATCCCTAATTTTTAGGATTTTGTTGTGGGTTCTTCTTGCAATGGTGGTTCAATGAAAAAACTTGGTATTCCTCTCCCCTTCCTTTAGCCACTCGATTCTAGAATTTTGGCACCATAGAGTTTCTCGTTGCTGGAATCATTCTTCCCATTCCTAGGTCATTTGGATCTCTTCCTTTTTCTGATCCTTTGTGTAACCTTCATCTATGCGGAGTTCCTAGAGTATCCTCATTATATCCTTGATATTTTTTTTTCTTGGTTTATGTTCCCAAATATTTCCTTGTTCCACTTCTTCATTTTGTGTTCAATGTAGTTGAGTCTATTATAAGGTTTGAACATCTACCATTGCCCAACCATTGCTTCGATTGCTAATCATACATTTCATAATTTTTAGCATCAATCAACTGAAATATTAGACACAAACTTTCACAATAAATTAGGCATTTTACCAGAGATCTAGACAGTAGAACTTACAACCAGCTATAATCCCGTCACATCTAAAAGAAAGGTTAAGCAAGATAACTCAATGTAGAGTGAATCAGAGAGGCCAAGGTCGATGGTGGGATTGGCTCAGTAGAGATCACCTGCCAACCAGTAAGATAGGGAAGGAATAAAAGGAAGGGATAGTGCACCCATACAAGACACTGAGCCAATGGGAAAAATGATGGGCATGAACAGTTAAAATTGTTGAGTGGAGTTAGGGAAAAATTGGAGTCTTCTTCCTTAATAAAAATGGTTGGTGTTCTTCTGCCAGAATCTGAGTTTTGAGGGACAAGCAAATTATAAGAAGGTCCAAGCAGAGAAGGGGATCTCAGAAGATATTCCCAACAAAGGAGGCAATCATTGGGGTAAAACCCAAGACAGTCTCATGGAAAGTATCTATCCTAGAATCCTAGAGTCCGTGGAGGTGGATGCTAAGGCATAGAAGCCTGGGTATGGTGGTTGCACCAAGGGGAGAAGAATTTAGTTCTTAACACCAGGAAATAGTTAAAATATGCGAAACAAACACACGGTGAGGCTACACTCACTTATTTATTATTGAATGAAGACTGATTACATTCTTAAATAGGAAAAGACTCTACTGAGTTGGTTACATGCAAACCACAAACAACTAGAATCTACAGACAGTTCAACTACGAACTAACTCTTAAGAATTGGCACTTAAAACTAACGCTTACTCCATTATTTATAGGTCTCCCCCTTAATGGATAATGGATTGACTTCTACACCTAACATCTCCCTAAGAGGCTCAAACTTAATATTTCCAAGAGGCTTAGTGAAAATATCAACAACATTTTCACTAGTATTATAATACATAAGAGCTATTTCATTTGACTGTAACTTTTCCCTAACAAAATGAAACTGAGCTTTAACATGCTTTGTCCTTGCATGAAAAATCATAGTCTTCCCAATATTGATTCAACTTTGATTATCACATTTGATCATCATAGGTTCCTGTCATTCCTCTCCAACATCTTGAAGAAGTCTTATTAACCAAGCAACTTCAAAAGTTGCTGCACATAAGGCTTTATATTATGCTTCAGTAGACAACAAAGATACAATAGGTTTCCTTTCACTTCTCCATGAAACAAACCCAGATGTAATGCCAAACACATATCTAGTGGTTGATATTCAATCATCCAGATTGCCAGCCCAATCAGAATCTGAATAACCTATTAACTCAACATCAGATGGATCAATATATTTAAAAACATAATCAAGCGTTACTTTTAGATACCTGAGTACTTCCTTTGCTACATTCCAGTGGATTTCATGAGTTTTATCCATAAAATGACTTAACACACTCACATAATATGAAATATCTAGTCTGGTTGTGGTGAGATAATTCAGACTACCCACCATCTGTCTATACACAGTGCCATTCACCTCCTTCGAACCATCATCACAACAAAGTTTCACAATCTGTTGCATGGGAACAATAGAAGACTTACACTAATCCATTTTAAATATCTTAAGTATTTCTTTCACATACTTACTCTGAAAAGAAAAAATTTGGTCTGCATTTCTCCAAACTTCAAGACCTAGGCAGTAATGTAACTCACCAAGATATTTCATTTCAAATACTTTTGACAAGTGTTGCTTGATTTCATCAATTAATTTCTCTGCATTTTCTGTAAATATCAAATCATCAAAATATAAGGAAATCAATACTATATACCCCTGCTCATCAAATTTGGTATACGAATTTGGATCACTTTTGCTCTTCATAGAACCCTGTTGAAGAAAGAAAGTGCCTATCTTCTCATACCATGACCTAGGTGCATGTTTTAGTCCATACAATGGTTTCTTTAACTTACACACTAAGTGTTCTTGCCCCTTTTCCACAAACCCTTCAAGTTGAGTAAGGTAAACCTCTTCCTTTATCTCGCCATTCAAACGTGAAGATTTAACATCTAACTGGTGTAGCTTCCAATGGTATTTTGTAGCTAAAGCAATTAACATTCTGATAGGATTCAATTTAGCTATTGGTGCAAATGTTTCAGCATAGTCAATACCTTTTGTTTGTGAATACCCCTTTACCACCAGTATAGCGTTATACTTATCTATACTACCATCTGATTTAAACTTGGGTTTGTATATCCATTTGCATCCAATGGGCTTCCTATGTTTAGGCAATTCAGTCAATTCCCAAGTATTGGTTTTCATTATAGATTCATATTCTTCCTCCATTGCATTTTTCCATTCATCATGGTCATTATCTTCATCAAAAATCATGGGTTATATGGAATTTGAAATTCTACTCATTAGGGCATAGTCTTTATACCTCTCAGGAATCCGAATCTGTCGTGAATATCTTCTCAACTGATTATCTTCCTCCCCACTTTGTGAAGATCTGTCTTCACCTCTAGCTGAACTGTGACTGCTTGAATTGTCCATATCACTGAGTCCTTGTTGCTACTGTTGTCACTATGGTGATGGCTGCTACTATGGTGGTTGTTGTTGTGGTGGATACTGCTGCTCTTCTTTAACTCCTTCATCAAGAAGTCTCTTCCATTCCTCATGACTATTGTCGTCATGATTTCTTGCTTCCTACTCATGGAAAAGTACATCTCTAGTTGCAAATAATTTGTGAGTAGCAGGATCAAACAGTTTGTATGCTTTAGATTCATAACAGTACCCAATGAAAATACATTTAATGGATGTAGCATCCAATTTCCTCCTATTCTCCTTTGGAATATGAGAAAAATCCTTACACTGAAATACTTTCAAATTATGAACTGCAGGTTTGGACCCATACAAGGCTTCGAAAGGAGTAACTCCATCAAGACACCTTGTTGGACTTCTATTATATAAATAAAATGCAGTATTTATGGCTTCAACCCAAAATGCATATGAGATATTCTTACCTTTCATCATACTGCGTGCACACTCTACTAGCGCTCTGTTTTTCCTTTCAGTGACTCCATTCTGCTATGGAGTGTGTGGTACTATAAACTGTTGTACTATTCCATGATCTTTGCAATATTTGTTGAGGTCCCCTGATTTATACTCTCCCCCTTTATCTGAATGGAGGATTTTGATGGATTTTCCTGTCTTCTTTTCCACCATGGTTATGAATTCCTTAAAGTACTTGAAAACATCACTTTTTCTTCTAAGAAGGTAAACCCATGTATATCTCTTGCAATCATCAATAAATAACAGAAAGTAAAATGCACCTCATAAGGACCTAGTCTGCATAGGCCCACAAACATCGGTATGTACAAGATCTAACACATCTCTCTTTTTCTTATCAGGATTAGGGGGGAATTCATCTTTGTGCATCTTTCCTAATGCACATTCATCACAAGCAACCTTCTCATTCTTTAACATGCGAAGTAGTTCAACCATATTATTTTTTTGTAATAACAATAAATCAGGATGATTTATGTGTCCATACCTTTGATGCCAAAGAATTGTTGTTGGCATAGTTGAAAAAGTTAGTGCATGATGTGCTTTGTTGGTAACCTCAATTTTGTATGGGACTCCTTCTCTCGCTCTCGTTGCAACATTTTGGAAGCAGTCCAGCAAATCCTTCACTATGAAATAGTTCTTGAAGAATTCAACCTTGAAGTTCTTATCTATAATGGTGGACACAGAGATCAATTTTTTCTTTATTCTTGGCACATAAACAATATTGTGAATGTGAGGAACTGTACCATTCGAAAATGTCACAGGAATGTCTCCATATCCCTTGATATGATCAACGGGGTCATCTCGAAGATATATGTTGGCACCATTTTGTGTTTCTTTAAAATTAGCATACCAATTTTTATTACAAGTCATATGTATCGATGGTCCAGAATCCACAAACCAGGCATCAAAATCATCTATTTCAGCAGATAAAGCAGCGTTAGACACAAAAAGCCTAAGATCTCATGATTCAAAATTTGGGGCTTCATCAATATCATCACTAGTAATAAATAATTTGAGATCATGAATTGACGATTTTTCTGAATCATGACCTGAATGTGTTCTAGGTTTATTCCTAGCCTCATTGTTCTTCTTTGTATGACAGTCTTTGACAATATGTCCAGGTTGAACACAATAAAAAAAACTCTTTGACTCATTCCTGTCAGATTGCATACCTTGATTTGGATATTTTCTTCTCTGCGATGAACTACCTCTCTGCCATGAACCGCCTCTCTGCCATGAACTACCTCCTCTGCCTCTTTCTCCTGATCTCCCTCTCGCATATCTATTATGTGACCACAATTCCAAATATTTATTCTGAGGCTTTATATTCCCGCGCCTCTCTTCCTCTTGTAGTAAAATACATGTCAGTTCTTCAAACATGGGAGGTTTCGCCCTTGCTGCGAGACCTATTATGAACATATGATAATCTTCTAGCATGCCATTTAAGGTAATAGTGACCAGGTCAGTGTTGGAAATAGTTTCCCCTATATTTACTAGATTTTCTTTCACTTCTTTAATACGACCCAAAAATGAACTAACAGATTCATTTCCATCCATTTTAATGCCTAGCAATTTAGTTTTCATGAACAAAATGTGATTTGTGTTTCTAGTTTCATACAATTCTTTAAACATTGTCTATGTTGCAGCAGAAGTTGTAGTGTCTCTAATATGTGGAATTATTCTATCTTTAACTGACATGTGCAACAATACCTTTTCCTTGTTTTCACGCTTCTCCCAATATTGGATCTGTGTTATTGTCGCACCTGCAGTCGCATCAGGTTTTAGTTCAGTTCCCTTTCTCAATGTTCTAGACACCATAGCCCTCCATGAGCATATGCATCTTGAATTTATAGTTAATGAAATTCGAGACATCTAACTTGTTGGGTTCGTTGAGGTAGGTCTCTACCAGTAGATTCACCATCGTTGCAATTTAGTCTCTGCAACTGAATCACCAAGGATAGGCAACTTTATATCAAGTTTTCTCCTCTGTTGAGCAGTCTGTCACTCTACCTTTGGATCCACTGATCCAACTCTATCTTTGTACTCGACTTAAATCATGAATGCATCCACCTTTAAATCATAACACCACCTCATATGCATATATCAACATTTAAATCATGCATGCACCTTAATATAAAAAATATCCACTTTTAAATAATCACCTCACTATTTATGATGCTTCATCCTTTCATAACTCCACTCCACCTTTATGATATTTAATAATTATTAATAATTATTATAAAAAGACTCTACTTTAATAAAAACTTTATACCTCACTCTTAAATAGTCTAAAACTCACATATGTAAAACTCTCACATATAAAAGGAAACTCTCAACTCATGTAAAACTTTATAGCTCAACTCTCACATATGTAAAACTTATGATTTGCACCAAATCACTCCAAAAAAAAAAAAAACTTACACGCTCCACCAAACTAGCATGCAAATGTTTATAGCTATAACTCATGATTTTATTAAGAAATCATGGCACCCTCTTTGAACTTTCAACGCTTCCAAAAAAAACTTACACTCCACTTTCACTGCAATGATTGGCTCATTCATGAATTAATGCAAGACTGTTTCTATCTCCCGTACACTCACCCACTCACACAACAATCCATCTCAAACCCACACGTGCAAACTAAAATTCAATATTTTCCTTCAAATCCATGCATGCGTAAACACTATGGTTTCTGCACCTCACACTCTAGTCGACAGAGGGGAGTCCACACCTTACGAATGACTTGGGTGTGGAAATTGTTAAATCCTTCCTCACTGTAATTGAATTTCGACCCCATAAATTTTTGAGTTTTTGATTCACCGAAAGGCCAAGTAGTGTGCCATCGCACCCTTCTAGAGGAGGGACCTGTGTACCTCTATGGATTTTTGCACCTCTCCCCGTGGCTTTGATACCAAGTTAAAATATGCAAAACAAACACACAGTGATTCCACACTCACTTCTCTATTATCCAATGAAGATTGATTACATTCTTAAATAGGAAAAAACTCTACTGAGTCAGTTACATGCAAACCACAAACAACTAGACTCTACAGATAGTTCAACTACGAACTGACTCTTAAGAACTGGTGCTCGCAACTAGAGCTTACTCCATTATTTCCAAGTGAAATGCCACCATTGTCTGAACCTATAGAGAAGAATCAACAGACCCAATCACATGGATCCTTGGGACAGCATGAATGCACAAGCTGGGTCACGAGGGTCGTAATCAAGACCATGATTGCTCTGCTCAGATCTTTTATCCCGAACTGGAACAAAATTTCAATGGAGGGAAAGTGAGGGTGGTGTGGGGATATTTTAGGGACCCATTCGATCGTCCAGAGGTATCTAACATAGAAAAATTCACACCTCCTTCAGCCCCTACCTTATGCAAAAAAAATACAAGGGTAGGATTCGAGATCAACAAAGCAAAGAATAAATTCATTGGGCTAGGGGGTACAAAACCAGTGAGAGATTAAGGAGGTTCAAAAATAGTTGGATTGGAAGCAACCTCAACTATATGAAAACATTTGATTTGGGCAGCGAGGCACACCAGTGTTAAGGAATCCCAAGGTGGAAGAGTAACAAAAAAAAATAGTGAAAACACCAAGCATTTAAGGAAATTAAGTTGAGAAGCCACCCAAGGCAGCGACCGCGAGGGTTGAAATTGGTAATAATAATTTACTAACTTCCACCCTTCAATAAACATTGAAACCTTTATACATCTTAATTTAACAAATATCCAAGTGTGGGAGCCTAAAAAATTGGGTAGATGGAAGATAGTGGAAAAGAGAAGTTTTGTTTTTCCTTCCTTAGTCTAATCTCACTAAATAAATATACCTACTATGCTACTCCATCATCAAAGGAACTTACAATTTGACATATAAAATTCTAATATAGCTATGATGAAAATAAAATTAACTAAGCATGTGCATTCAAATCTCATTACAACTCAATTCCTAAAAAAGGTACCGTAACCGACGATGTTGAGCTCGGGGACATTCTTCAACTGCTAGCAATCCTCCTCACTCTCGCTTGCTAACTACTGAGACCTCACCGATACCTCCAAGACAACACTAGGAGTAGTCTTCTTCCCCCTGAGCCCCACGATCCTTAAATGGGCCACTCACACAACCAGAGAAAATATAGCTCCCAGCTCGTCTCGCAAGGTCAAGCTATCATTCTCTAATCGCATTGGGCATCCCAACTCCCACAAGGAAAATTAGTCAAGAAAAATATTGGTAGCGTAACCTTACTCCCACCAGGGGTGATCCATATTCCTCCTCTTCCATCCTTTTTATAGAGTTTTCTTAGTGATTAGTTTCCAAAAACCTCATTATATTATTTTTCTTAAATTTAATTAGGATAAACTGCTCCCATACACATGTCACCCGATCCCTTAGTTTCACCAGAAATTAATTAATTAATTAATTCAAATTTTCCTATTTCGCTCACCCACCTAAAAGCATTCCTAAAAGCACTCCTCGGTGTCCCTTTATTCCCTTACATTTCTTAAATGACTAATGCCTTACTTAAAGCCTAGTTGAGTTCACTATTAGAATGTTCCAAAGGATAGATTCCCTATAAAGTTTGACATTCCCCTTTTCTTTAAGTTCCCCTTTTTATCTAAGTTAAAAATTAACAACTTTAGACATAAACAACAATTTACCCTTTTAATAATTTAATCCTTCATTAAAATTTCACTTTAATTATTAATGTTTGAATTTTATTTACCCCCTTCTTGTTACATGTCCATTTAGTTTTTTTTTGTTCAATGTTCTACTTAGACCTAGGTTTTAAATTCACTATGTTAGGTGAGAGTTTTTAAGGGAAACAAATTAGTTATAAAACTTTACTCATACCATCATTCATTTTAAGGCCGACCAGTTCCTAAGGAGACATAGTTTTCTAGGTACTAGGTTTATTAACTTGCCAGATTTAAAATCCTGACATGCCCTTAAAGATGCACGACGTGCTCCAAGGGTTCCACTTGCTTTCATTCCTATTTTATTTGTGCGACGTGCCCTTCAAGATACACTACGTGCTCCAAGGGTTCCACTTGCTTGCATGACGTGTCCTTCAAGATGCACTATGTGCTCCAAGGGTGCCACTCACCTTTTGACTGATTTTGGTAGATTTCAAACCCCTAGAGTCAATACTTTGTCAGGCCACCTTCTGGGAGACTAAGGGACTCTAAGGAATAAGGATCTTGTTTTATTACGCACCCCTTAGAATCATCGTGAGCGACTGTCACAGTCTGTCTTCATGACATCATGGATCTCTCAAACTAGGTAGTCGTTAACCTATAGTTTGAGCCATGATGGGAGTGATAGTAGGCTGTGGTAGGGCTTTTGCGACACCTCTCCCTTAATATCTCTAGTTGTTATGCATGACCCCTTTACTCCTAATGTGAGTTTGGTTAGCAAGTTATCGCCAGCCTGCATGCATGAATGAAACGTGTCATTGATAACAATCAACATCATAATATCTAGTCATATGTCACATATGTAATATCAAAACATTCAAACCATAACTGTCTAATCCTTGAATCGATCCGGAGTCCAAGGAGATCCATCGATTCCATCGGCATCCTCGAATGTCCAGAGTCTTGCACACTCAGGAAATCCAGTCAATAGCACTTGTCGATATAAATAACAAAAAATAGTGTATCATCAAATTCACAAATATCATCATGCTCCATAATTGAATCAATCAATCATATAATGAACCGGATCATTTTCATATAAGTGTACATAAGAATAAGTCACATTGGGTGCATGCAAGAGAGGGATGTTACATACACCCCCTCTTGTTTTAAACTTCGTCTTGAAGTTTCACAGTATACAAATGCAAAAAAAAAGTATCTGACAATATCTAAATGCCTAGTTACCAACAAAGGGAAACTGATTATGCATATCATATGCATACTCCCAGGTAGCATATTGTGGACTATAGTTTTCCTACTTGACCTTGACCTGATCGACAGTTCAATGTCATAGTTGTCAAATGTGACATTCCAGAAAGTGGATTGGCTCCACCGTGTGCGCACCCTCACCCAACATTTTCCAAGAACTCAGTCAATCTCATGCATAGGAACATTGAACTAAAGTCACACATGGAAACAAGCTAAACATCGTCCAATGCCTCAAAGAATGAGGCATGAATAGCCATCAGGCCCTTCATAATTATGGTGGATGCGATGCACATTGACAAACCCTTATGTCAATCTTTCACTTCTTCAATCCCCTTTTGTATCATTTGTAATTGTTCTTTATATTCTTGGATCGCTTATGGTCCTACCATAACCCCATCCTCGAGTCGATCCAAACTTAAAGGAATATAGCATGATCCCCCATAAAGAAACTCAAATGTCATCATCTTAATGGTGCTTTGATGGCTGTTGTTGTATGCAAACTCGTCTAGTGGCCAGAACTATTCCCAACGTTTATGTTGGTCCAACACACACATACGCAACACAACCTTCCTAAATTGGTTCGTTCCTTTGGTGAACCCATCTATCTCAAGGAAATGTTGTACTAAATTTCAGTGGTGTTCCCAAGGCCTCTTAGGAAGCTCGTCCAAAATCATCTTGCAAAAAATAAATACCTTATTGGATATGATTCCTTTGGTACATCTGGCAGTCTCAACATCTTGCTAATATAAACTCTAGATATACTTGGCACCATATGCATTGTATGCACAAGGAAAAAATGTGACTTCTTCATTAGAGTGTCAACTCTCACGACAATTGATTTGTGCCTCCTTGTCGTCAGCAGTAATTGAACAATGAAATCTATCAAAATGACCTCCCATGTTGATTCTAGAATAGTGTGTGTTCATAGATATCATGTTGTATGTCTATGTTCAACCTTCACCTTTCGACCTTCTAGAGATCTCGCCACATAGTTGACAATGTACACCTTTATCCCTTCTAAAAGAATAAGGGCTTAAGGTCAGTCCTCATCTTCCTGACTCCTGGATGATCCACGTACACTGCTCTATGAGCTTCGCATAAGATCAAACTTCTCAATTCTTCATTGGGATGTAAGTAAATCCGATTATTATATCACAAGGATCTATCACTATCCAAAATATATCCCTCAATTTTGGTACCATTATGGTTTCTTTCTCGGAATAAAAACATTCCTTACCCTATTTATACAAATCACCATCGCATTGTAGTTAGAATATTTTCACGTAGATTCATTTGAAGAGGTATCACTTGAAAATATGTCAGGTCTCCGACTCAACTCACTTCTACTCTGTTCATTGTTCCCTTTAAGTAAGAAACCTCAAAATCATACTCGATAAGAAGTTCTTCCCAATGCCTTTGCTGAACATTCAAGTCATTTTGGGTAAAAAAAAAAGGTGTTGTAAACCATAGTGGTCTGTTTTTAGTTTGAATTTCCATCCAATCAGGTAGTGTCTCCACATTATCAAGGCATACACAATGTCTAACAACTCCAAACTATGTGTCACATAGTTCTCTTCAATCTTCCTTAACGTTCTCGAGATGTAAGCGATCACTCAAACGTATTTCCTCAAGACTTTGTCTAAGCCTTCCTTGGATGCATCAGTGCATACCAAGAATCCCTTGCGCATGCCAGGGAATTTTAGCATTGGCGTTGTTGTCTACAACTACTTGAGCCTTCGAAATGCTTCCACACATTTCATGGTCCAGACGAACTTCTTTTTCTTCTTTTGCAATTTTGTAATCTAATTTTCTATCTATGAGAAACCCTCAATGAACCGTTGATAATATCCCATTAAAACCGTGAAGCTACACACATTTGGGACATTCATTAGTGTACGCCACTCCACAATATCCTCTACCTTCATTAGATCGTCAGTGATTCCTTCGTTGGAGATAACATGCCCTAAGCAATGAATCCTCGATAGCTTTGTGACTGCTTCTCATAATTTGTTCTCTTGTAACACTGTAGTACCAAGTGTAAAGTTTCTTCTTGATCTTCCGTCATCCGAGAAAATATCAAAATGTCATCAAGGAATACTCGACGGTAGTCAAATAGAGTCTTCACACCCCATCTTTCTCTTGTATGAAATTAACATGAGAACTCCAAGGCAATACACTTGGATGTATACGTCCTAGGTTCAACAACTCCTTCACTTTCACTTTTGACTCCATTAACTCAGGGGTTGACATCTGATAAGGCTCTCTTTCCATCGTTTCAGTTCTAGGTTTTAGGTCGATGGTAAATTCCATGTTGGATTCGGGTGGCACACCTGGTAATTCTTTTGGTAATCATGTCCACAAAATCTCGTACTAAAAGAAGTTACTCTAATCCTTCTTCCATTCCCTTAACATTCAACGCTAAGTATGCATATAACTTGCATCCTTGCGTGTGCTCGCTTGTAGTTGTAGGGAAGAAATGAACGTCAGGGATACTCCCTATTTTATTCCTATAATCACACTTATTTTTCCTTCATCGTCGATCCAAATGAATCGCCTCATATTATTGTTGAGTATCACATCATGTGATTCCACCAATCCATATTGATCATGTGATTATAAGATATTAAGATCGTGAGGTAGGTCGGACTTCATTACACTATACCTCGGTTAAAGAGACAATTCATACCCCTTCCTCCAACCATCTGGTTGGTACCCAAAGCCACATCAATGAGTCTAAACTTGTCCTGTCAAAGACCTTACTCAAATCCCTTCAATGTTGTACTAGAATTAGAGCTCTCCATAGCACAGACAAATAATAAAATTTCATTTGGTGATGGCACCTGAGGCCTCGAGCATAGTGGACTAGTGCTCAGCCTGGTAGTTATTTACTATGGTCATGAATCCTATGGGCCTTTCCCATCTCCACCATGGTAGTGTGTCCTGTTGACTCGGTCACTCTAGCCCTTTCAATCGGACAGTCTTGCTAGTAAGGTGACTCTCCACATGTCCATTGCCCACATCCGGTCTAGTACTCCTGGCCCTGAAAAATAATTTATCGGCCCACCATCCTAATATCATGGTATGTTCTGCTGACAATCCTAAACAGTGGCTACGAGTGGTGTTGCCGTGGATGTGGTGGTTCCCTGCAAGGATCCCTCTGCTAAGGAACCTATCGTAAAGTTGTCATGAACAAGGGTCATAAAGACATATCTTGATACCAAGAGGTATGGTCTGGATGACGTTTGATGCTACTTCAGACCAGATGTTGTCAGTCCAGACAATCCTGTAGGACTCATGCCTAGACTCCCACGGTCAAATATTCCTTATCCAGGAGGCCTATTGGACTGCATCGTGCAACATCTGAGGCATTTGTATCCTCACCTTTGCACGAAAGTTGGAGTTAATTCTGGTCACAAACTTGTTGATCTCTAATTTCTTTGTGTTCCAATGCAGAGCATACCATAAATCTGGTCTCGTAATCCTGCACCATACGACCACCCTGTCACAAGGTGCTAAACTCATCAAGTTGGAGCTCAATGAATTCCCATGAAAAATTACTTCTCTCAAAACTATTCCTTGAACCGTTCCCCTAACACAACTTTGACGACCATGATTAGTTGAGGTAGGAGAGTCTTCCTCCATAGAAGATCTCTCCCCTTTAGCTTAATACCACATATGCGGACCTTTGTAATGGAGGTTGAAATAATGAAGCGTGAAGCACATCGCCTAGCTCTCCATCCATGCCCCGACGGTTGAGTCATCCATGGCACTCATGCACTGGATAAATTAACCCTCTCGAGTTTTCTATGAAAGCTACCAGTATTGGTTCGACCATGTTGTAGACCCTCAGGGGTACAAGCGCCCTGGCCTTATCCCAACACAGATGGCTAGTCATGGCCTCTAACATTTCCCCGAAAGGACCTTGTCATACCCAACGCATCCTACACGACAATCCTCTCATGCCCAAGACTTGTTCTTATCCTTGAGGGTTGGACCCCTTTAGCACGAGTGTGACTGGATGCGTTGTGCCTCCTCCCCTCGCACCACGTTGTGAATCTCTATGACACCCTCTCACTGTGATTACCACAAGGACAGGTTAATAATTCAATTAGTGTTGAGTATAAATCAAGGGCCTGATTCAGTGGAAGGTGTGGCTATCCACAGTCATAGGGTTAAACCCACACTAATACCATATGTAATGGTCCCACCATTATGACAACCAAATGACATGCAATAGGTCAAAAATAACCCTTTTTTTTTCTTTGTTTTTAAGGTTGGGTTAGGAAAATTTAAACATCATAATAAACAACAACATTGTCGACACATCAATCACATAAATTAACGAAATAATAATAATGTATTAATAATCCGATACGAAACATGGTTGACACCTTGACACCATGGATCATGACACACACGTCAATGTATTAACATATTAATTAACAACAACTCAACTTCATTGCATTCTACCTTTAAAAATGATGCAATACAGTACAAATCTTAACCCTCCACCAATCTCATAAGGACAGTCAATTCTAAGTCACAATTAAACATGGAGCACCGGGAACTATCATCATTATCAACATTAAATATTCATTGCATCTGAGAGTAATAATCCCTAAACATCCCCATGTGAACTTAAGCAAGGGCATGAGATTAAACAACAATTAAATTTATTGCACGAGTGAATCAATCACCTGAATTCAACACAATTATCATTAATTATGAGGTGCAAGGAAAAATGACGAAGCAATCGTATGCCACTAAATTAAGGCGCTTACGTAATTAATATTACTTAACCAGTCATGCATCATTATAAAAATCATTTCACAAGTGAGCTAACCACTTAATCATTCATCATTGATATAACGACACAAGATAAGATGCCACGTAGTCAACTATGTCTTATTTTCAAGACACCAAGCATTTAATTGCTAGCGTTCACACGTCAAACCATGAAAACACACAGGAAGAGTCTACACCCATGACCATCCATACACATCAAGACGACACTATAATTTTCAATTAAATTGATCGTGCAAAGGATGTGCTCTAAAACAACATAATTTTCACAATATTATGGCACGAGAGTAGATTGGTTATTAAATCAATTCTACTCCACCAAGTATGAAAGCACAAGAGTAAATCAATTTCCTAGACAATCACTGGCCAACAAAAAAAGGACGTAAGAGAAAACTTTACTTATTCAATGCGCAAAAATAAAAATAAAAAGCAATTATACTTCAACATTAAATAAAAGGCGCAAGAAAATCTGATTACTCTACATCTCAATTTTGAAAAATTAGAAAAAGACTCTTGCTTAAGAATCCACAATATAGTATGGTAAGATTTAAAATTGGTGAAGCCATCCTCGTTGCACTACTACAATAGGTAGGTAAACACCCTTCAATGATCTGTTAGCATTTCAAGTAAAAAGGTAACCCACTTGCAAAATTCTTAAAACGAGGATAAAAACCACCCACACCCATCAACCTAAGATAAAGACCAAAATTCAAAGCACCTAGTGAGGACACTATTCATCATCAAAATCAACATTCTAAGCATGAATAACCTAAAAGTGTCATGCACAACATTTTTAAGAAAGGGACCAACTAAACAAGGGTAATAAAAGGGATGGAATGACCATAAGCCACCTAGTAATGAAAATTGGGAAAGTAAAAAAAATCTAAACTTCCTTAGTTGGAAATCATCCCGTGGATCCTAAGTTAGGGATGAATTTTGTCATTGGGCTCAAGCATGTTTAAAAAAGACTTTTACAAAAACTAAGTACTTCGTACCTACAATATTAAATGTCGCACAACCAACTCTTGTTATTTAAAGGAGGACAACTTTAGTAACGTGAAAACATGCATGCCAAGTTAGTCCGATATAAACACTTTGGTATTTAATTTAATAACCAACCTTTAATATCACATTAGCCCAACCATTGCTTGGATTGTTAATCATACATTTCATAATTTTGAGCATCAATCAACTAAATTATTTGACACAAAATTTTGAGCATCAAAATTTCACAATAAATTAGACATTTTACGAGAGATGTAAATGGTAGAACTTACAACCAGCTAGAACCCTGTCACATATAAAACCAAGGTTAAATGAGATAACTCAAGGGAGAGTGAATGAGAGAGGGCAAGGTCAAGGGTGGGATTGGCTCAGTAGAGATCACCTACCAATCACTGAGATATGGAAGGAATAAAAGGCAGGGATAGCGCACCCATACATAGAACTGAGCCAACAAGAAAAATGTTAGGCATGCACAGTTAAAATCGTTGAGTGGAGATGGGGAAAAGCTGGAGTCTTGGCGTGCTTCTTCCAAACTCCGAGTTTTGAGGGACAAAAAAATTATAAGAAGTTCCAAGAAAAGAAGGGGATCTCGAAATATATTCACAAGGGACGAGACAATCGTCGGGGTAAACCCCGAGACAATCATGTGAAAAGTAGCTGGCCTAGAAGCCTAGAGTCCATGGAGATGCATGTTGAGGCATAGAAGCCTGGGTATGGTTGCTGCACCAAGGGGATAGGAGTTCAGTTCTTAACACCAGGAAATGCCACCATTGTTCGAACCTGTAGAGAAGAATCAACAAGATCAATCACACGGATGCTTGGGAGAGCATGAATGCAGAAGCTGTGTCACAAGGATCGTAATCAAGACCACGATTGCTCCGCTCAGATCTTCTATCCTAAAATGGAAAAAAATATCAATGGAGGGCAAGTGAGGGTGGTGTTGGGATAGTTTAGGGGCCCATTCTGTTGGGCTTGAAACACCCACAGAAATCACACAGAGAAACAAATAAATATGCACATATCTGAAACACACATAGACACAATGTTTACATGGTAAAACCCTCAGAGTGAGGAAAACATCCACGGGACAATGGCAGAATCATTATATTAATGAACAGGATATTACAACCAGCCATAGGCAACTGGCAGCCCCGAAGAGGGCTCAAATCCCTTGCTCTTCTAAATGCATCTCATGCACACATATTTAAACAACCTCTCCTTTAGTTACATGAAACTGATTCAATTAATGTTGCCTCCTATAATAGCTGAATGGTTTCAACAATAAACAAAAAATAAATATTGTTGGAAACAACCGTGAACAAACTAGACTAATTAGTTGTCACTTTCCCAACAATCTCCACCTTGACAACAATTTACCTGATGGCATGCCTTGTCCATTCATCACCTTCTTGCAAGCTAAACATAGGTGATACCAGTGCTTTCAAAAAACCGTAGCACCCATTTCACTGCTCCACCTAGATTTATCATGTGACCACTGACAACTCCCTGCAAGTGAAATATCTTATCTCATCGCAAACTTATACATTCTTCAAGCATACTATACATGAGACATATCCTCTTTCTTCCTTATAACCAGGACAAACTTGAAGAAAGATTACAAAAAATAAAAGAAGACATTTAACAGTCTCACAAAGGTTCATACTGAATCTCATCAGTATCCTTCAAACATTTTCCTCGTCTCTATGGATCTCTATGCCCAAGATTTGTTTTATCGCTCCCAGATCCTTCATTTCACATCCTGACCAACTGAGCCAACCTGCTGATCTTTAACTATGCTTGTGCTTGCAACAAGCATATAGTCAACAATCTAAACACCAAGATAGTGAATACCATAAACACAATGGTTATTCCCACTTCTCAGCTCACCATGAAGGAATCAACATCTTGTACAAACTTGCCTGAGCCTGCTCTTCAGGCCATACAATGAAAACTTGAGCTTACAAACAACTCTTTTGTTGCGATCCTGAGCACCTTCAGTGCTCCATCTCAAACACTATGTTCGGGACCTTCGCCAAAAAATAGACGAAGCTAGCCAAGTGAGTGTATCACCAACTCACCTCCAGGCTACCTTCAATGGAGTCCTATATCCACCTTAACATGAACATCCCCTTGACGAAATCTGGCCAAGCCGACCAAATGAGATTACACTACTCACTTCCAGGCCCATTTCAATGGAGTTACAACTAGCCTTAAAACAGGCTTCATTACATGCAATTACATGGACATTAAACCATGGGCAACATAATATGACCCGAAACCCACCACTTATCACCTAGATTTACGTCTAGACTTTACCGGTGAAAAAATAGGGATACGCATGCCTAAACAAGGTCTTACAGCCATATGCCTAATTACATGCAAAATTTAATTTAAAAACTCCGAAGAAAAATAAATGTTCACACGGTAATTTTTACCATTACCGTCACAATGATTGTTTCTAGTTACCCAACATTTCTCTTGTGCATTACTTTACCACAGTGGTGCCACAGGAATGTTCGCCATGGCCTTCACCTTGCTTGATATTTTCCATTAGGGCCTCCAACGCTAGGATTGTTGACCCCAAAACAATCGACACATTGTCCCTTTGAAAATCATAAGAACTCAAAAGCTCCCTTACCTCAAGCTCAACTAACTGAAGATCATCAAACTGATCCTACTTGTTCAAGAACACCACCACATTGGGCACACCAACCTACTTGGCCAGCAAGATGCACTCCTCCGTCTGTGGCACAAGACCGTCTACTCTCGACACAATGAGAATTGCTTTCTTTGCATAGTCCTCCATGCATCACATCGTCTTGCGCACACTCCTTTTCCTAGCTTGATTTCTCCAATGCAAGTTGTGTTTAGCTACCCTATGGGTCAAACCTTGTTATGATCCCTATAGCCTCCAATGCTACAACAAAGCTCTCATAGCCATTGAGCTTCTCTTGTTACTCTGTCATCTCTAGGTCGTCGATTAGGGCATCCAAGGCTTGGCGATCCGTCTTTCCAGTAAGAAGATTAACCTTCTGAACTACATGGACACCCCATCCGGCCTCAGATCGGGTGTATAGAGACGTCTAATAGCCCTGAAAATATCTACCTTGACAGAAGATCTAGCTACCTCATAATTCTGCACAAAGCGTTGAACGGTCCTCCAATTCATATCCCTAGGACTCATATTCAACTCCTTTGCCTTCTACGAAGGCATGAAACTTTCTATTGCTCCTCCATTCTATTCATGGACCCCTTCTTCTCTGTGGCCTCCAACAGATCAGGCCTCACCTCTATGGCCTCCACCATCTTAAACCTTCGCATCTCTCCAATGCTCACCAGAATCCATCGACAACCAATCTCTAAAGAGTTCCCTCTTCCAGGTCGGCTCTTCATGGTATTTCAAATGCCCTAGGCCCTGAGCAAGCATGATTATGCTCGATTCTTGGTAAATCTGTAACCAGACAACAGATTCAATCTCACAAAAAGAACACTCATGCGACTCCAACCCAATCGAGATCCTTTTCAGGGTCTGCACAAAATTTGCCAACGACTCTCACCTGGAGCAACTTACAGCTATACACCAGTAGAGAATTTATGAGTAGCACTCTTTGAGATGGCTCCTTCCAATGGCTCATACAACACAACAAAACACTACAGGAACAACGATATCTCCACTAGCAAATCTAGTTTTTCCAGGATGCTCCCATCCACCTTCACCAGCCATGGCTTCCGTTGAGACAAGACACTGCAGGCACCTTTCGAGATTCAGACATCCTACTTGGTTGCTCATCGTTGAAGGTCATTCAACTGCAAATGACCTCCCGTCGGCTCCTCTTTAACATACTTCTCGAGTAGCATCCTTTCCAAAGCCTTGTGGCTGCACCCACTCAACAAACAACCCATGAATTAGGGCCATTCAACAGATCACTTCTCCACAATAGAGGGCACACGTTGATCATCACCGATGCTGTGCTCTCCTTGGTTTTGCACAAAAACCTCCTCCATGCTCTTTTGAGTGGTGTTCACAAGGTATTGGCTAACAATGGACTTCCTCCACCTTCGGTTGCATACTCCCTCGCCACCATATGGAATGGACACCGGATGCATCACTGCACTTTCATGGTCTTACACTCCTTCGCAAAATCTGTTAAGCCCTGCATACAGAACCACCAGACCGCCGGCATAACAGAAATGGTTGTTTTCCAACAAAAGCTCTGTAATCAATCTGAAGGTCCGAGCTCTCCAACTTTAGACTCAGCATAGTGTGGCCTCTTTCAGAAAAACAACGACTTCTGCAACAACAAGACAATGGGTCACTTTCCAATACCCAACCTTGAACTAACAAGGTATCTCGGTGATGAACACTATGCTCCTTTTTCTTTCTAACATGTGGCTCTTCCTCATATGCGCAATCAGACAATAATACATAGGCCTCTACTCCCAATTTCTAGATCAACGGGCACAAGTAAATCATGAATGCAGGTCTTTATTCCCCTTTGCTTTCAGACCTCTTTGCCATGTGGAAATTACTTCAACACAGGACCTGCTAATTTTGTGAGATTGTCAAATTGGTTTCACGCTTCTCCAATAGGTATCACCAACATATTTTCATTGCCGCCTCGGACACATCTTCCTTAGGTGCCCTTCATGCGATCCCCACCAGGCCAGATCTAGATGCTCTTTGGGTCACACTGGAAGAAAACATATGAAATATGCAGTCACGTGCCTCCACCAAGCTTCCCCTGGTGCACAAAGTCTACCACGATGGATTTCCCACCTTGTGGCCTGACCAACAAATCCATGCACACCACTGTCTCCAGAAATTCTAGATCTGACCAGATCCACATCTATGGATGAACAAGAGACAGCATGTAGCTTCTTCCAGAACGTGATCAAGAAGGTACTGTCAACACCAAAATGGATCCATTCCAATGCATGATAGCTCTCCTTGATACCTCCAAGAATGCCCAAGTTCTCTCACACCTCGCGCAGCCTTCCACCTTCACATGCAGCCGCTGTAGACAAGTTGATCTCTCCTTCAACCCTAGGATCTGACGAGTTATACTTCAAGAAGAAGTGTACTACTTACTTAGCCATCATTAGCCCATTGCTTAGCCATCATTAGCCCATTGCTGCCAACACCTCCAATGAGCTTCAATTCATCGACAACAACCATGAACTTGGCAGAAGTAGCCTCTACCTGCAACCTGATAGGAAGGATGATCAGTGCCTGATCTTAATGCCTGGGCATCCTTCTTCTCGCCTTCACAGATCCCTTCAATCTCTCGGTTGCAGTCTTCAAGTATCCTCTACCAAATGGAGAGTATCCTTTGCGGCCTTCAACCAACCTTGTCCTTTACAGCTTCATGTTTCCTCTACTGCAATCTTTCTCAGATTGCACTTACCCGAGATCTGATACCACTTGTCTTGAAACACCCACATAAATCACACAGAGAAACAAATAAATATGCACATATCTGAAACACACATAGACACAGTGTTTACGTGGTAAAACCCTCAGAGTGAGGGAAACATCCACGGGACAATGGAAGAATCATTATATTAATGAACAGGATATTACAACCAACCATAGGCAACTGGCATCCCCAGAGAGGGCTCAAATCCCTTGCTCTTCTAAATGCATCTCATGCACACATATTTAAACAACCTCTCCTTCAGTTACATGAAACTGATTCAATTAATGTTGCCTCCTATAATAGCTGAATGGTTTAAGCAATAAACCAAAAATAAATATTGTTGGAAGCAACCGTGAACAAACTAGACTAATTAGTTGTCACTTTCCCAACACATTCAATCGCCCAGAAGTGTTTAACACAGAAAAATTCGTACCTCCTTCGGTACTTACCCTATGCAAAAAAATGACGAGGGTAGGACTCGAGATCAACATCACAGAGAATAAATTCATTGGGCTAGGGGGTACAGAACCAATGAGAGATTAAGGAGGTTCCAAACCAGTTGGACTGAAAGCGATCTTGTCTAGATGAAAATATTTTATTTGGGCAGTGAGACACACTAGTGTTAAGGAATCTCGAGGTGGAAGAGCAACCAAAAAAAATAGTAAAAACACCAGGCATTTAAGGAATTTAAGTTGAGAAACAACCCAAGGCAGCGACCACGAGGGTTGAAATTGGTAATAATAATTCACTAACTTCCACCCTTCATTAAACATTGAAACCTCCAGATATCTTCATTTAACAAAGACCCAAGCGTGGGAGCCCAATAAATTGGGTAGATGGAAGATAGTGGAAAAGAGAATTTTTTTTTTCCTTCCTTAGTCTAATCTCACTAAATAAATATACCTACTATGGTACTCCGTCATCAAAGGAACTTACAATTTAACATCCTAAATTCTAATACAACTACTACGGAAATAAAATTAACTAGGCATGTGCATTCAAATCTTGTTACAACTCAATTCTTAAAAACAATACAGTTACCAACAATGCTGAGCTCGGGGATGTTCTTTGACTGTTGGCGATCCTCCTCACTCTCGCTTGCTAACCATTGAGACCTCGTCGGTACCTCCAAACCAACGCCTCAGCCCCTAGATCCGTAAAGGGGCCACACACACAACCAGAGAAAATATGTCTCCTAGCTCACCTCGCAAGGTCTAGCTATCATTCTCTAATCGAGTTGAGCATCCCAACTCCCACAAAGAAAATTAATCAAGAAAAATATCGAAAGCGTAACCTTACTCCCACCAGGCGTGATCCATATTCCTCCTTCGCCATCCTTTTTATAGAGGTTTCTTAGTGATTAGTTTCCCAAACCCTCATTAGATTCGTTTTCTTAAATTTAATTAAGATAAACCTCCCCAGTACACATGTCACCCAATCCCTTAGTTGCACCAGAAATAAATAAATAAATAAATTCAATTTTTCTTATTTCCCTCACCCACCTAAAAGTGTTCCTTGGTGTCCCTTTATTGCCTTACATTTCTTAAATAACTGACACCTTACTTAAATCCTAGTTGAGTTCACTATTAGAATGTTCCAAAGGCTAGATTCCCTATTAAGTTAGACATTCCCTTTTTCTTTAAGTTCCCCTTTTTATCTAAGTTCAGAATTAGAAACTTTAGACATAAACAACAATTTCCCCTTTAAATAATTTAATCCTTCATTAAAATTTCACTTTAATTATTAATGTTTGAATTTTATTTACCCCCTTCTTGTTACATCTCCATTTATTTATTTTTTGTTCAATGCTCTACTTAGACCTAGGTTTTAAATTCACTAGGCTAGGTGATAGATTTTAAGGGAAAAAAATTAGTTACTAAACTTTACTCATACCATCATTCATTTTAAGGCCAACAAGGTCCTAAGGAGGCATATTTTTCTAGGTAATAGGTTTATTAACTTGCCAGAGTTAAAATCATGACGTGCCCTTCAAGACACACTACGTGCTCCAAGGGTGCCACTTGCAGGCATTCCTGTTTTATTTGAGCGACGTGCCCTTCAAGATACATTGCATGATCCAAGTGTGACACTTACCTTTTGACTAATTTTGGTAGACGTCAAACCCCTGGAATCAATGCTTCATCAGGTGACCTTGTGAGATACTAAGGGCCTCTAAGGAATAAGGACCCTGCCTTATTGCACACCCCTTGGAATCATCATGAGAAACTGTCACAGTCTGTCCTCATGACATCGTGGATCTCTCTAACTAGATAATTGTTAACCTACAGTTTGAGCCATGACAGGAGTGCTAGTAAGTTGTGGCAGGTCTGTTGCCACACCCCTCCCTCAATATCTCAAGTTGTCATGTGTGACCCCTTTATTCCTAATGTGAGTCTGGTTACCAAGATACCATCAGCCTACATCCATCAATGAAATGTGTCAGCGATAGCAATCAACATCATAATATCTAGTCATATGTCACATATGTAATATAGAAACATTCAAACCATAACCGTTCGCTCCCTTACTCGATCTAGAGTCCAAGGAGATCCATCAATTCCATCGACGTCCTCAAACCTCTAGAGTCTTGCACACTCAGGAAATCTAGTCAATAGCACCTACCGATATAAATAACATAAAATAATGCATCATCAAATTCCCAAACATCATCATGCTCCTTAATCGAATCAGTCAATCATATAGTGAACTGGATCACTTCCACACAAGTGTCCATAAGAATAAGTCACATTGGGTGCACGCAAGAGTGGGATGTTGCATACAACCCCTCTTGTTTTAAACTTGGTCCTACAGTTTCACAGTATACAAATGAAAAAATAAAGTATCTGACAATATCTAAATGTCTAGTTATCAACAAAGGGAAACTGATGATGCATATCATATGTGTCAAGCTAGGTAGCAGAGTGTGGACTATAATTTTCCTACTAGACCTTGAACTGATTGACAATTCGATCTCATAGTTGTTGAATGCAACGGTTCAGAAAGTGGATTAGATCCACCGTGAGCGTACCCTCGCCCAACATCTTCCAATAACTCAGTCAATATCATGCTTAGGATTACTGACCTAAAGTCACACATGGACACAAGATAAACATCGTTCAACACCTCAAAGAATGAGGCATGACTAGCCGTTAGGCCCTTTATAATTATGATCGACACAATGCCCATCGTCAAACCCTTATGTCGATCTTGCGCTTCTTCCTTAGCGTTTCGTATCATTTGTAATTGTACTTTCAATTATTGGATCACTTCTAGTCCTACCAGGATACCATCCTTGAGTTGATACAAAATCAAAGGTGTCTGACATGGTTGCCCATAAAGAAACTCAAATGGCATCATCTTAATGGTGCTTTGATGGTTGTTGTTGCATGCAAACTCGTCCAGTGGCCAAAACTATTCCCAATGTTTTTGTTGGTCCAACACACACATACACAACACAACCTTCCCAAATTGGTTCATTCCTTCGATTAGCCCGTCTATCTCAAGGACCTATTGTATGAAAGTTCAATGGTATTCCTAAGGCCTCTTGGGAAACTCGTCCAAAATCATATTGCAAAAACTAAATCCCTTATTGGATATGATTCTTTTGGTACATCTGGCAGTCTCAACATCTTGTTGATATAAACTCTAGCTATACTTGGCGCCTCATGCATTGTACGCATGGGGAAAAAATGTAAATTTTTCATTAGAGTGTCAATTGTCACGACAATTAGGTCATACCTCCTTGCCGTTAGCATTAATTCAACAGTGAAGTTTGTTGAAATGAACTCCCATGTCGATTCTAGAATAACATGTGGTCGTAGAAATCATGTTGTATGTCTATGTTCACCCTTCACCTTTTGACCTTCTAGACATCTCACCACACAGTGGACAATGTACGCCTTTATCCCTTCTAGAAGAATAAGGGCTTAAGGCCAGTCCTCATCTTCCTGACTCCTAGATGAGACACCTACATTGCTCTATGAGCTTCACATAAGATCAAACTTCTCAATTCATCATTGGGATGTAAGTAAATTTGGTTATTATATCACAAGGATGTGTCATTGTCCACAGTATATCCATCAATTTTGGTACCATTATGGTGTCTTTCCCAGAAGAAAAACATTCCTTACCATCTTTATACTAGTCAGTGTCGCGCTTTAGTTAGAATATTTTTGCATAGATTCGTTTGAACATGTATCACTTGAAAATATTCATGGTCTCTAAATCAACACATCTTCTACTCTGTTCATTGTTCCATTTAAGTAGGAAACCTCAAAATCGTACTCAATAAGCAACTCTTCCCAACACCTTTGCCACACGTTCAAGTTATTTTGCGTAAAAAAAAAGGTTGTTGTAAACCATAGTGGTCCATTTTTAGTTCAAATTTCCATCCAATCAGGTAGTGTCTCCACATTATCAGGGCATACACAATGTCTAACAACTCCAAATCATGTGTCGCGTATCTCTCCTCAAGCTTCCTTAATGTCCTCGAGATGTAAGTGATCACTTGAATGCGTTGCCTCAAGACTCTGTCTACGCCTTACCTGGATGCGTCAGTGCATACCAAGAATCCCTCAATCATACCAGGTATTTTTAGTTTTAGCATTGTCGTCAAGATCTCCTTGAGCCTTTGAAATGCTTCTGCACATTTCTGGATCCACACAAATGTATTTTTCTTCATTCGTAATTTTGTAATCATATTTTCTATATTGGAGAAGCCCTTGACAAACCGTTAATAATATCCTGGTTAAACCATGAATCTATGCACATTTGGGACATTCGTTGGTGCTGGCCACTCCACAATATCCTCTACCTTCATTGGATCGACAACAATGCCTTCGCTGGAGATAACATGCCCTAAGCAATGAATCCTCAATAGCTTTGCGACCGCTTCCTATAATTTGTTCTCTCGCAACACTGTAGTACCAAGTGAAAATTTTATTCTTGATCTTCTGTCATCCGACAATATATCAAAATGTCGTCGAGGAATACTCAATGGTAGTCAAGCAGAGTCTCCATGCCACATGCTTCTGTTTTATGAAATTAACAAGAGAACTCTAAGGTGATACACTTGGATGTATAATTCCTAGTTTCAGCAACTCCTTGAGTTTCACTTTTAAATCCAGTAACTCAGGGGCTGACATCTAATAAGGCTCTCTTTCCATCAGTTCAGTTCCAGGTTTTAGGTCGATGGTAAATTTCATCTTGGCTTTTAACGACACACCTGGTAATTCTTTTGGGAATCACATCCACAAAATATCGTACTACCAGAAGTTCTTATAATCCTTCTATCATGCCCTTGACATTCAACGCTAAGTATTCATATAACTTGCATCCTTGCATGTGATCTCTTATAGTTGTAGGGAAGAAATGAACCTCTAGGATACTCCCTGGTTTATTCCTATAATCACACTTCTATGTCCTTCATCGTTGGTCAAAATCAACCGCCTCATCTTATCATTGAGTATCACATCATGTGATTCCACCAGTCCATATTGATCATGTCATTATAAGATATTAAGATCGTGACATAGGTCAGACTTCATTACACTATCCCCCAATTTAAGAGACAATGCATACCCCTTCCTCCAACCATCTGGTTGGTACCCAAATCCACATCGACGAATCTAAACTCATCCTGTCGAAGCCCTTACCCAAATGCCTTCAACGTTGTACTAGAATTAGATCTCTTCATAGCACTGAGTTCTAACAAATAATAAAAGTTCATTTGGTAATGGAACCTGAGGCCTCGAGGAAAGTGGAATGGTGCTTTTCTTGGTGGTTATTTATCGTGGTCATGAATACTATGGCCTTGACCATCTCCAGCATGGTAGTGTGTTATGTTGACTCGGTCACTCTCGTCCTTTCAACCGGACAATCTTGCTGGTAAGGTGACTCTCCACATGTCCATTGCCCACCTCTGGTCCAGTACTCCTGGCGTTAGAATAGAAGTTTTTCTCCCACCAGCCTAATATCATGGTATGTTTTACTGACAAGCCTAAATAATGGTTGTTAGCGGTGTTGTCGTGGACGCGGTGGTCTTGTGCAGAGAGCCCTCTGCTAAGGAACCTATCGTTAAGGTGTCATGAACAAGGGTCCTAGAGATGTATCTTGATACCAAGAGGTCTGGTCTGGATGATGTTTGATGCTACTGGACACCGGATGTTGTCAGTCCAGACGGTCTTGTAGGAGTCCTACCCAGACTCCCACAATCAAATCTTCCTTATCTAAGAGGCCTACTGGACTGCGTCGTGCAGCATCCGAGGCATTTATATCTTCACCTTCACATGAAAGTTGGAGTTAATTCTAGTCATGAACTTGCTGATCTATAGCTTCCTTTTGTTTCGATGCGGGGCATATCGAAGTAACTCCATAAACCTGGTCTCATAATCCTACACCATACGACTGCCCTGTCACAAGGCATTGAACTCATTGAGCTGGATCTCAATGAATTCCTCTAACAAATCACTTCTCTCGAAACTATTCATCGAATCGTTCCCCTATCATAGCTTCAATGACCATTATTAGTTGATGTAGGAGTGTCTTCCTTCGTATAAGAGCTCTCCCCTTTAGTTGAAGATCTCATATGTGGACCTTTGTGTTGGAGGTCGAAATCACGAAGCATGAAGCACATCACTTGGCTTTCCAGCGATGCCTTGATGGTTGAGTCGTCCATGGCACTCATGGACTCGGGTGATTAACCCTCTCGAGTTTTACATGAGAGGTACCATTATTGGTTGGGCCACGCTGTAGACCCTTAGGGGTACAAGTGCCCTAGCCTTATCCAAGCACAGACGACTAGTCAAGGCCTCTGACATTTCCCTAGAAGGACCTTGTCAGATCCAACGCATACTGCATGAAAATCCTCTCATGCTCAAGACTTGTTCTTCTCCTTGAGGGTTGGACCCCTATAGCACGAGTGCACCTGGAGGTGTCGTGCCTCCTCCCTTGGCACCATGTTGTGAATATATACAACAACCTCTAACTATGATTACCACAAGGACATGTTAATAATTCAATTAGTGTTGAGTATAATCAAGGGCCTAATTCAGTGGAAGGCGTGGATATCCATAGTCGCAGGGTTAAACCTGCAATGATACCATATGTAATGACCCCACCGTTACAACAAACAAACGACGTGCAACAGGTAAAAAATAACCCTGTTTTTTCTATTTTTTTAATGTTGTGTTAAGAAAATTTAAACATCATAGTAAACGACAACATCGTTGGTACATCAATCACATAAATTAATGAAAAAATAATAATGCATTAATAATTGAATATGAAACATGGCTGACACCTCGTCACCATGGATCATGACAAAAACATCAATGTATTAACATATTAATTAACAACATCCCAACTTCATTGCATTCTACCATTAAAAATGATGAAATACAATGCAAATCTTAACCTTCCACGCATCTCGTAAGGACCATCAATTCTAACTTGCAATTAAACATGGCACATTGGTAACGAGTAAATTCGTTGCATGCGAGAGTAATAATCCCTAAACATCCTCATGTGAACTTAAGAAAGGGTGTGAGATTAAACAATAATTAAATTTATTGTGCAAGTGAATCAATCACCTGAGTTCAACACAATTATAATTAATTCTGAGGTGCAAGGAAGAATGACAAGGCAATCACATCCCGCTAAATTAAGGCACGCACGTAATTAATTACTTAACCATGCATCATTATAAAAATCATTGTGCAAGTGAGCTAACCACTTAATCATTCATCATTCATATAATGATGCAAGATAAGAGGCCGTGTAGTCAACTATGTCTTATCTTCAAGAAGCCAAGCATTTAATTGCTAGAATTCACACGTTAAACCGTTGACGTGCACGAAGAGACTACACCCAGGACCGTCCATATAGATTAGGACGCCAATATAATTTTGAATTAAATTGATGGTGCAAAGGACATGTTCTAAAACAACATAATTTTCACAAGAATAAGGCACGAGAGTAGATTCGTTATTAAAGCAATTCTACTCCACCAAGTATGAAAGCACAAGAGTAAATCAATTTCTTAGACAATCATTGGCCAACAAAAAAAGGACGGAAGAGAAAACTTTATTTGTTCAATGCACAAAAATACAAAAACTAAGCAATTATACTTGAACATTAAATAAAAGGCACAAGAAAATCTCATTACTCTATATCTCAATTTCAATAAATTAGAAAAAGACTCTTGCTCAAGAATCCACAATACAATATACTGAGATTTAAAATTGGTGAAGCCATCCTGGTTTCAGGACTACGATATGTAGGTAAACACCGTTCAATGATCTATTATCATTTCAAGTAAAAAGGTAACCCACATGCAAAATCCTTAAAGTGAGGACACTATTCCCAATCTTCATCATCAAAATCGACATTCTAAGCATCAATAAACTAAAAGTGTCATGCACAACATTTTTAAGAAAAGGACCAACTAAACAAGGGTAATAAAAGGGGTGGAATTACCATAAGACACATAGTAATGAAAATTAGTAAAGTAAACAAAAATGCAAACTTCCTCAGTTGGAAATCATCCCCTCGGTCCTAAGTTAGGGACAAAATTTTGTCATTGGGCTCAAACATGTTTAAAAAAAACTATCGCAAAAACTAAGTACTTCTTACCTACAATAATAAATGTGGTACAACCAATTCTTGTTATTTAAAGGAGGACAACTTTAATAACGTGAATACATGCACGCCAAGTTAGTCTGGTATAACAACTTTGGTATTTAAATTTATAACCAGCCTTTAATATTGCGTTAGCCCAACCGTTGCTTGGATTGTTAATCATACATTTCATAATTTTTAGCATCTCTTTGGAGATTAAGGGTGATAATTATCAATATCATTAGAAATTAGATGTTTAATTTTAAGGATTTACTTTTCTATTATTATGGGTGTGTTGTTAATGTTGTAGTGACTATTAGGGATTGGAGTTATAGAGGTTAAGGGTAATGTTGTAGTGGCCATTGGGATTTAGAGTTATAGAGGTTAAGGGTTATAGGCTATAAGGCTTAGTGGTTATAGGTTTTAAGGTTTAAGAGTTATATAGGTTAATACTTGGGGGTAATAATGATTATAATTGCTATGGTTTAGATGAGTTAGGTGTTAAAGTCCTCAAGCGTTAAACAAACTAAGTTTTATATGATTAGGGATTGCGAAATATAAGGGTTTAAGCATTAGGAAAATAATGGATTGTAGAGGTTAGGAGTGCTAGTGATTATAAGTTATATCCATCATAGAGGCTATGGGTTAGGACTTATAATTTTATGTACTTTGGATTATATGGATCATACATGTTAGGGGTCATATGGGTTATAAAGATTAGGTTATAAATGGGTTAGTTAGTGTTTACACTCTTTAGGTTCTATAGGAATTAAGAAATTGTGGTGATAGTGGTTTAATAGTAAGAAGGTTTATGGGTCTTAGAGTTTACAAAGGTTAAGGAGTATAGGGGTGAAAGATTCTTGGTTAGGTTAAACTAGTTTAGGGTTAGAGGACATACTCATTAAGGGTAATAGATATTAGGGGTGATATGGGTTACATTAGTTCAAGATAATAAGAGTAGCAAGGGTTGGGTTATATTGGTTAAAGGAATTAGGTGTGATATTGATTACATGTGTTAAGGATTAAGGGTTAGGGATAATAAGGGTTAATGGTTATATGATCATGGGTTAGGGATTAAAACTTATATGGCTTATGATTCATTGGGATTAAACATTACTAAGGTTATGGTTTCTTTGGATTACAAGGTGTAAGGTGTTAGGGGATTCAATAACATGGAAACATGGTTATGGTCAACAAATGTTTTTAGAAATATAATGTTATTTGAAGTAAACCTCTTTTATTTATATTTTATTTAAATATATTTTTTATCTCTCTCTATTTAATATGGTTAGCAAATTGTTTTAGAAAAATAACCGTATTTGAAGTAAATCTTTTTTATTGATATTTTATTTAAATATCTTTTTTATCTCTCTAGCTATTTAATAGAGCCTAATATAAGATAGTTATTTCTCTATAGTTAAGAGATTCAAAGTTAAAATGCATATACTAATTTATTCGAAATTTTTACTCTTCTCTATATTTGAAAAATATCAAATTCAAATTAATTTTTATTATACATCTCAAATTACTGATCCCTCTCTTAAAACTAAAACAAATCTATAATATTATATTCAAAATTATATAATTTTAATATGTATCACATTTTCCCATTTCTAATGTTTATTAATATCTTCATTCTACACTTAATTACAACGTTAAATCAAAAAGGTGCTCACAACTACCATTTCCTAAACACTAACTTAATTAGAAACATTATTGATTTGATATTGAATTTTTAAGAGAGATTTCTCTATAATGCATACAGACAACATGCATCATTTAAGGCAGCAAGAATGACCCTCAAAAAATGACTTCAGCAAATAAAATAAAATCTATAAAAAGAATAGCCACCGATCTCAACCGAAAAAACTACTGATATAAAAAAGAAAAATATTTATTTTTTAAAAATATTAATAATTTTATTCTTTTAAAATAAATTTAATAGTAACAAAATTCCATGAATTTTTAAAAAGTGGGATTTTCTATTTAATAAGTTTGTCTTTTAAGATCATTTTAGTCAAGATATTTGTTCATCCCTTAGATAATTATTAATGTGATTCACGATTTCAAAAACTTTTAAATTAAATTTTAGTTTTTATATTCCACGTTAAAATCTTACAATATATTTTACCTTTTATTCTAAATTATTAATCTCTCGGCTTAATTAAAAAATATCCGATTAAATTCCGTAAAAATTTACGGAAATTGTATGGATTCTACACCGCCGCAGCATGTAGTCCACAACACTGAGCTTGCGGTACTGGAGTGACTTATTGGAGGAGCCATTCCTTTGGATATTGGACATAAAATAAAAGGATTCAACTGAAGAGGATGTTTACGAGTTTTAATAAATGTTGGAAATATGTTGTTTCCAGAAAGAATCAAAATTTATACTGTGAAGAAGCTTACGAATAATGGATAATGGATACTGTGAAGAATCTTAAGAATATTTTTGGCTTTGGATAAAAATTGAGAAAAATGACTTATTTAAGTTACCATTAAAGATGAATTTTGTTATACTTAAAATATATGTCAAATTAAATAGATAAAATTAAATTAAGTTGAGAAATTTACTAATTTCAATTTTTTTTTTAAAGATATAAATAAATTAAAATAATTATTAATCTCTTGACATTTAATAATTTTTTAATTAAAATAAATATATAATAATATATTTTAAGTTGTTATTTTTTTATTTAATTAATTTTAATTAATTTTTATAAATTTAAAACTATATTAATATATTTTAAATTATTTATTAAAAAAATTGTATTTATTTATTTTTTATAATAATTCTTTCCCCGGATGGGGTGTTAGTGGACTCCAGGTGGCGGAGAACTGGACGGGACGCGTTGCAGGCCCATGCGCGGGCACGTGATCACCCCGTGCCGCAGGGCTCTACCGTCCCTAAACTTAATCAAGCTTAAATAGATTTGATGGGCAAGGGCAGGGGCATTTACGCCACCCTACGCTTCCCACATATCACCAACATGGCTGGATCAGTTGCTCACGCTCTTCCTCCCTGCGCACGATCGGCAGGGCTCCTTCCCTCTCGACGCAAGCACTCTTTGGCTTTCACTGCTACGCGGTCCACCTGCTACCTGCAACTCTGGCTGCTCGCTCCTCGCGCAAATCCTTGCCAACCTGCACACATGAGAGAACGCATTAAAGGGAAGCCCA
>ML776699.1:733720-748522 GCA_009831015.1 Picea engelmannii
TATAAATACCTTTTACTCTATATATAAGTTCAATTGGCTAAAAAATCAAACTTAAACACAAAACTAAACATGGTTCTTGTCTAAAGTTAAGTAGTTGGCTTTGACACTCATTGTTTTGGGTAAGTTAAAGTTAGGTTTTTTAATACTAGTTTTGCCTTTTTGAAAAAAGCTACTCTAATTGATGATAATTCGATTTTCAATTTACAATAATTTTTATTTACAAGCATAAATATTCAACAATTTTTATTTACATACATAAATTTTCAACTGTTTTTACCTAAATGTATAAATTTTCAACTGCTAGTAATTTTGAACTTCATTTCAAATTATTCCTGATTGATCATCCACCTTGCCACTATATATAAATTATCTCTGTGTCACAATTCATCTAAAAGTTTTAGTAAAATTTGTGAATTTATGATTTTGATTTCTATCATTCTTATACCTGGAAAGATTTTGATATAAGAGTATTAATCTTTATATTAAAAGTTTTTGTGTTTTATATAAAAGTACTTGTTAAAGTAGTTTTTGAGTTTATATCAAGAAGTTTCTGAGTTGTGATTGCAATATAATTAAAACTTTTATTGTATCAAAATGTTCAAATTTCAGTATGCTCTCTTCTTTAATTAAATTGATTAAAGCTAAATAACTATGTCACAATTCACTTGATATTTTGTGTAGCTTTCTTAAATATTTTAAGTGTTTTAATTAGAGGTTCATCAATGTACAAAAATATTGATAACATTTTTTTAGTTGAGTTTATGATAAGCAAGACACTTATAAATTATTATGAGACTTTTTATCTAGTTTGTAATTTTAAATTTAAAAAATTAAAATCAAAAAGTTTAAAAATAAAAGTGATTTCTGGTGTTTGTTAAAAATATAGTTGTAATTTTAACTAAATATAAGGAAAAAGATTTAAATTTTTGATTAAATAATTGTAATTTTAACTAAAAAAAATAATAAGAAAAAGATTTAAAATTTTGATTAAAAACATTACTACCAAATCTATGGAAGGATTTACTTTTTTTTTTTTTTTTTTGTCATAAATTGAATTTTAGATAAAAAAATAAAATAATAGTTTAAAATGAATTTGATGAAAATAAATAATATTATATAGAACAAAAATATAAAATTCATTTTATTTTAGAATTCACTATCAAAATTATAGATAACTTGAAATAAAAATTAATCAAAAATAACATATTATATATATATATATATATAATTGTTAGGATACATTTTATAAAATTTAGTGGGACCATATTGTAAATATGATGTCAGATATGATTGTAAATGTGTAAATTAGATTTTTAATATTTTCTTTATGTTAATTAATTATGTATCTTGATTATCAGCCTTTCTTATAATTGCACTTTAGTCTAACACATAATTTATGTCAAAATATTCTATTAACCAAACAATTAGTCAATCAATCAAACATCACTATTAAAACTTCAACAACTTCAAAAGAAAGTCCTAAAATGTTAAAAGAGCGATTTTAAAATATTGACGATTCAAGAAGTACAAATACAACACAGTTTTAATATTTGTATCTTGGAAAGAAACTAAGCTAATCATGTATCATGGAAATTCATAAAACTAAGCTTCATTTCATTTTTAGGCCATAAGTGTGGCTTGAAACGGATGATCCAACTAACCACTCACCCTAAAATATAACGGAAAACAGAATCAAGAGGTGCATTAACGTAATAGAAAGGTTCTCTATCTAGTCCTATGATGATTTTCAATATGTTATAATTTAATTCATCTAGTGTGTACTAATGCTATTATTATCATCAAAGAAAAGGGGAAAAAAGGAGAAACTTGTACCTGTTTTTGGGTTGAATTGGATTAGTCATGTGACATAGTATGAGTTCGTTGGTGTCTTCTTGATCTGCGAAACAAAGTACCATACAGGGTGAGTAAATTTACAATTCAGGGTGAGTAACCACTTGACATTAATTTATTGTACAAGCAACTAATCTCATGTTTGTTGTTACAAAAGTGAATCAATTCAAGAAAAAAATGAAGGAGAAACCTGCAGGTTAAACAAGATTCAATTAAAGTATTTCTTGATGATCGCTTGTCAATTTCTCCGTGTCTACCTAATCTGTTAGGAAAAGAGATCAAAACTGAAAACAATGCAATGAAGAAAAGCTAAACAGCATAGAAAAACTAAGATACCCAAAAACTACATAAAGCAAGTTGATCCAATTCTAAAATATGAGAGAGATAAAAAAAAACTAGAAAACCTAATGTGTTGAAACAAATGGAAAACAAAAGATTCTTGATGTAAAATTTCTTGTCTTATATCCTCATTTTAACCGAATTTAAAAGTAATCGGACATCCATTTTCAAAATATATTCTAAACATAATACTATCCTGCCAATCGTTTGAAAAGTTTAGATGAAAAATCTAACAAAAGGATAATCGAAGAGTAATTTTTAGATGAAAGGAATTCAAATTGCAAAAAAAAAATATGAAGATATCAAAACATTTACATGCATATTGAAAAAATTAGCAAAACCTTTGTAGAAATTTTGTGGAGCACAGGTTAATGTGAATTTCAGAATACAAACCAAACCCAGATGCTTCATTGAATAATTTAAAGCATATCACTTGATGAGTTTCAATGAAATGACAACAAAAAAGGGTGGCGATTAAGATCATTTGAAACCGTAAAACAAATTAAGATTTCATTACCTTGAGATTTAATTACCTGTGAAAACTAATATCTGCTGAATGTTGCTGCACTTTTATGGAATGTGGGATGTCTTGATCGATCCATTGAAAATTAGAAATTAATCAGTGGCAAGCTTGTGGAGCATCTTTCCTTCATTTCTTCTTCATCCACTGCTAACGCTAATTGGCAAACCGACACAGAAACGCTAACTGGCAAACAGACACAGAAGCAAACAAACTTAACTGGCCAAATTCCATTCAAAACAACAAAACTTCACCAAAATCTATACACAAAAAAAAAACAGTGGCCAAAATCCATACACAAAAAACACATTAACCTGACTGACTGCTAGATGGATGAAGAGAAGAATTCGACAAAAGAACAGTCAATTCCTCATCAATTAGAGATGAAACATAATTATATAGATTAACGTGGTAGCTTTTTCAACGAACAGACAATTCCACATCAACGGCTCCAAATCAAAATTTTATCAATTATCATGATAGCTTTTTTAAACAACGGCTCCAAATCAGAATTTTATCGATTAATGTGACATCTTTTTTAACCAACTGCTCCAAATCAAAATTTTATCGATTACCGTGATAGCTTTTTCAACCAGCGGCTCCAAATTAGAATTTTATCGATTACCGTGATAGCTTTTTCAACTAATGGCTCCAAATCAAAATTTTATCGATTAGCGTGATAGCTTTTTAAACAAACAATCAATTCCTCATCAACGGTTTCAAATATTTTTCAACGGTTTCAACCAACAACCAATTCCTCATCAACGGTTTCAAATATTTGGATCATCCTTAAAAACCTGCTCTATTCAACTACACCGGAATCTCCGAGTTTCCATTGTTGTTAGGATTATATAACATTCTAAGATAAAAAATTAACTCACAAAAGGCCGAATTCTTTTTAGCGTTCATCGAACACCCACTTAAATCATCAACATCAAAAACGGTTTTTGTGATTGGACATGTTATTGTTATGATTACGATATATGTCACTAAGCAAACCATAAAATATTCCAGGCCACACATCATCGTCTTGAAAACATTCAACTGTTATATTTTACATGCACAACAATTGGAGGTAGCTACGCTCTAGCCATTATAATTATGATATATAAAATCTTTATAATAGAGTTAAGAATCTTTGAAATTAAATTTCAAAAGCTTAACCTTTTTATTTGAGTGTTTTTAATATTTTAGTTTGTTTTTAATATTTTAGTTTTTTTTTAATATTTTGGTTTTTTTTAATGGTATGAAATAATGTGTAAATTGGTTATAGTTTGGATGGTTGAGATGTATGATTTTTTTAATATTTAGTCTTTTTAATGGTATGAAATAATGTGTCAATTGGATATTGTTTGGATAATTGAGATGAATGATTATTATTCTCCCCATCTCTATACAATTTTCTTAAAATGGCATGAATAAGTACATTGTTGTAATGGGTTTAAGCCTTCTTTCATTATATGTAATGGAAAGTTTCCTTTGATTTAATTGAATATCAAGGAAAATACTTTCATTTTTTTTTTTAAATAATGGTATGAAATAATGTCTTATTTTTAATAGCCATAAAAAAAATAAAGCCAGATATGAAATCCATGAATAAGACCCCTTTGTTTGTGGGACAAGGGACCTCCCCTCCTCCCAAAGATTTACACAAATTCGACTACATAAATATACACGAAATTACCACAATATTTATATCAATACAACATTAAATAATGGTAAAAAAATATAAAATAACAACTAAATGTGATAAATAATACAAAATAATTATTAAATGTGATGAAGAATATAAAATATTTATTAAATATTACAATTGATTGTAGAAAGGTTTTGATATTCTTATTATGTAGAAACATGATGCTATCATGTACTTCATAATTAATTTTTTACAAATCAAAATTGATCTCAAACATCATGGCATATCTTTAATGGAGACCTATTAATAACACTAAACATTAAATATTCTAGAGAACAATCTTATATCATCCAAAGTTTTCCATGTTAACAAATTTGTTTAGGGATAAGGAGTACTTTGATCTAAATAAGTGCATGACTTAAAATTACTTATGCACAGAATGGTATTGGAAATAAGAGTGTTAAACCTACACCATCATTTGTAATGAAATTCAAGAGTGTATCAAAAATATTTTTTTTTTCAAAATTATGGTTCTATAATTTTTTGGTACAAACAAAGAAAATGGTTTTTGGTATGAACAAAGAAAATGGTTAGAAAGAAGAATTTTTGAACAAAATGATTCCTTTAAACATTATGTTTCTAAAAGGATTTTTGAATAAAGTGATTTCATTAAACATTGCATTGAAAAGTAAAAAAAAATATGTTTCAACTTCAAACACTTAAAATTCTAATTAGAAGTTATGGATTTACAAGTTTATTTTCATTTATTGGACATGGACAAGGAATCTTTGTCAAAAAGACATTTTTTTCAATAAAATGAGTCATTTAAATGCTATGATTCTAAAAGAAATTTTGTATAAAATGGGTCATTTAAATGCTATGTTTTTAAAACCATTTTTGATTAAAATTATTCCTTTAAACATTACATTGAAAAGTGAAAAATTGATTGTTTCTTCAATTTCAAACACTTAAAACTCATATTTTTTTTAAGAGATTTAATTTAAAGTAAAAACAAGATTTATAAAGAATTGATTTACCTTTTTACTTGTGTTCTTATAACATATCGCTTTCCTCTCATGACACATTAGCTGTAATGGAATTTTAGAAACACAACAATATGTTCACTAGGAGGAATTATTCAAGGTACATGGACAACCTATTAAAATATGGTGTAAAGGGATGAAATGTATGAAATTAGGTGTTGTGAGACTAAGTGTTGTGGGAAAAAGTTGTCCTATAGCCAAAGTGGACTATAACATATAAAATTCAAAGAACAATGCACTTGTTTCTCAAATATTAGTCTAGAATTAACTTTCATAACTAACTTTTGGTTACAAGGAGGACTTACCTCATCCTAATGGTTGTTTGGAGACAAAATATCAAGCATTGATCTTGCTCCACTCACCTTGCTCCAATACAAATTTACAAACATGGCTACAAGAAGACAAGTACCTTGTTAAAATAAATGGATAAGAATGAAAAATAAATCGAAATAACTAATCCTAACTAACAAATTGGGAGAGTGAGTTCCACAACCAAATACAAAAGGAGATCAATTATTGAAAACAAACACTAAAATTGGGGTAGGGAAATAAGAGAGATATTCCTTTTCAATTAAAGTAAACAACAATATACAAAGTTTTACCTAATTTTCTGTCGGCACCTTCTCATCGAGATTTCTTCATCCCTAGGCCACTTAAGACGCATCAAGACTTCAATTATTCTCCATCCAATAGGATGAGGAAAATTGAGGGGTTTTAGGCCTCAAATGCATGAAAAAGGGAAACACTCAGAAAGAAAGGAATTCTTAAGGGATGAAGGTCATAAAAATGCAAGGGAATCATCCACCTATGATCGGCAACAAATCAAAATGATAGCTCTACTATTGCATTAGTGCTTATTCTTTCCTTCAATTTAGGCCTTGTTTTATACTAATTTAAGTTGTTTGAGGTAGATTGGAAAGGGTTTAAGAGAGTGATATAAGAATTTTCCCCATAAAACCACTCATAAGTTTGTCTTTTTTGTGTGAATTTTAGAATTTTTTATCCACTTTTTGAGGTACACACTCCTTTGTGAGTAGGAAGAGCACATGCATTTCCAAGGAGGTAGTTTAGATGGTCTTCATAGTGAGAAAACTTATCAAGAGGGGAGCATGGTGTCCAATTAGGAATCTAGGACATGGAGGTGTCAAAAGATACGATAACAATGAGTAGGCCCATTATCAATGATATTTGTTTTCTATTCTATTTTAGGGACATAGGGCCTTGTGAGACTAAGAGTGATCTGAAACTAGTGCTAAATGATTCATTGTACTAATTCAAATTCTTATACAAAGATTTTCAATTTTTTTATAATTTTCATTAAAAATTGACTTAATTGAGATTTAAAAACTGAAAATTTAAAACAAGAACTGAACTAACACAAGAAATACTCAACAAATTAATAATAGAGTTCACCCATATGAACTACGTCTCCAGTTCCAATTTAAATAAAAAATAAATCCATTCAAAAGGATGCAAAATACATCATTAGTCCTCTTTACACCAAATAATGCCCTTCAATCTATTCTCCCAATAAAGGGACTATTCCTCCAAATATGAGATGGGGGATTTTCTTGTCTAGTGTTAGAAGCATACGCTCTGCATTTCATATGCCACTCACCAAAAAAGCGAGCATTCAAATTTTGAAACACTTCCAAGATGAAGATCTTGGCACTAAGGACCAAAAATATCAATCCCGTAGCTAAATTGTGTCATTAGGAGAAAGTCATCAGTTGTAAAGATTGCAAACAAAGATGTCAGAGTAAGATATTTACACTATTGCATCCAATATGAATGCATTTATGTTGAGAACATTTACCAACCCTTTTTTGCATCCATCTACTTCTTCTACTATAAACACATACCCCTTCTTATGCACCCAATCGAGTATTTAAATTCTTGTAATAGAATGTGTTTATGAAGGTTACCTTGCAGAGGGGAGTATCATGGTTAGGGTTATGTATGACGTCTATGATGTAGCCATTGTTCTCACCATAGTCAAATATTTTGAACCATGTAGGTCTCTTCCCATGATGGGTGTGGGATTTGAACATAGAATCTATTCCTTTTCTCTATGCATGAATAATGCAATCCGTATCCTCATTAACATGAAGGGATTGGCCATTGGTGGATCTTCATAGATCAACAATTGTGCAAATTTTCATACATACAGGAACTCAAGATGGGAATGCTTCAATCAAAGTATGTTAATTATGTCATAAAAACCAAACCCTCCTTCCAATAAAATATTCTTCGATTTTCTCTTTCTTGATGGAGTCGTGTGCTACCAATACCAAATCAAACAATATGCATAAATTAGGATCCATAGCTTCTTTATTTTTCTCAACTTGATCACCAATGCTCTAAGAAATCGGGGAATAGCATCACATCTTGCATTGAAAGGTTTAACATAGATTTCAAAACTTGGATGTGAATCCTTTGCAATATTTTGGCATATTGGTTTTGGGGATACTTCTATATATATCCTCCCCACTAAGAATATTTTGGACCACCAAAAATCTGGTTTCATTCAGAAAATGAGGGTACAACTCCCTCACTTTTCTAGTTTCCATCCATCGTGATTTACTTTTATGTATTCCTTTTAGACTCACATGAAGATGCTTCACATCATATCTCCATGAATTCATCACCCTCTTGTCAAGAATAACATCTCTTGCAACTCATCAATATATTTAGAAGAAAAATCATGATCATAAGGAACTTGAACATTCTCACCTTGATCCATGATCATAGCAAGCTCATATAGTTTCAAATTTTCAACATTAACCATGGAATACATCTACATATATGGAGGTAACTTGAACAAAAAAGAATTGTCACCATTTTTTTCCAATATTTTAAATGTACCATGCCATATTAGCTTGAGCTTTGTATCTTCACCTTTAATGCATTTTGCGCTAATTTATATCCAAAATTGAATTGATGCTTGGCATACCTAGCCTTATACTTCACTTGGATATTTTCTTATTTTCTGTATATGATTTGATGAACCAACTGGATTGTAACATGCCGGACCAACCACAAGCTAGGGTATGCTACATGCAAGCCCACCCTCAGACTTATTTTTCATGCTCATACCTTATTTATATATTAAGGATGCATAAGATAACATATTTAATGACATGCATAGCAATATCCACCAAGCATGTAGTGTCACCCCCGAGACAGGTCTATGTTCCACAAGGATGGTTCCAAAGAGTAATTGGGTTCCCAAACCAATCAACTCTCAAGCTCTCATAGGTTTCCTGACACCCACAGCAATCCAAGTACCCATGTCTCTTCTATCTAGCCTGTACTTCCCCAAGAGACCAGACCTCCACTCTTCTTTCTACATAGTCCCTTAGGCAGTCCTTCTACTTTATTTTCAGGGCCTCCAACACAGCTGGTCCAGAATCCCATTGTTGGGACTCTCAAGACTCGCAGTTCTAAAACCAGGGCACATGCCAATGCATTTCAGACATGCAGGCCCCAGGTCCGACTGGATCACACCAACGACCACTACAACCAACTTTCCTATGGCTAATTCTTCAACAACTCTATTTCCTTTGCCAAGCCAAGATGCAGGTCAGGTTGAGTCGATGAATCGTTCAGGGGGTGCATGGGAGTGTGTGAATGGGAGTGCGTGAGGGAAAAATGAATTAGTGAACAAGAAATCAATGAACAAGTCACTAGTGGAAACCCCCCATCATACTAGAGGCGAGTTTAAATAACCTCGTGGGGAAACAAGAAACTCCTGGCCTTCCCCAAGAAGCTCACATTATTGATCCCCTCCCTTAGAGCCCCTCAAGCTCCCTCTCTTGTGTAATCATATCCCCCTATAACTCTAGTCCTTGTCCATCTAGCACCCAACAATGTGTTTATTATTAATAATGATAAAAAAATTACATTTCTCGGGCATAATGGCCCTTTAATGATTGTTTGGGCACTCATGCCTCTCAGCATTGTAAAAATACATTATTTAAAATTGGTTTCGAAACCTCGGGTGTTACATCCTGCTTCTTATTTTGGCACTGTCTTCAGTGCATATACAAAATAAAGATCAAAATCTCAAATTTACTCAAAACGATGTGGGTACTCTACCCACATGGCATCGTCATGCTCCTAGGTAACATCTTCAACAGTGTAGTAGGTCCACTAAACTTTTACTAGTTCTATAACTTGATTTCAGAGAATTTTGACTTTTTTGTCCAATACCCACACTTGATGAACCTAAAAGTCTCCCTCCATATCTACTTGAATCATATGCCAATCAATAACATGGTTAGGATCATGCACATATTTCTTTAGTAAAGATACACGAAATACATTATTCACATTCATGGAAGCAGGAAATGCAACAGGAGGGCGATGTGACAGGAAGAGGGTCCCACATCACACGCCACACCATTCCGGACCCCCCCCATTAAAGGTAGAATGGTAAGGGGGTTCGAGAATTCTCCTGAATGTCATTGATGAAGGTGAATAAATCTTGATTGTTCAATAGTTGTATGTTTGATTCTAAACCCCCCCCCTCACTGCTAAAGGCAGAACAGCAAGGGGACTCTGGAATGAAGCCTCAGTCGTAGATCTGGGTGGGTGGACTCTAGCTGTCTAGATCTGCTTGCTACTTACCCTAATGCGCATTCACGCCCCAACTTAAAGTCGACATCTCTTCCTCACATTTCATGATCATCCCATACCCTAGATCCTCCAAGAGGATCTTGTCCATTCATCAGAGCCTAACCACATGCTAACATCTTGATGTTTAGAAGTCTGGATTTCGGGGTTTGAGAGGACAGTGGAACATGCCCTTCGGTATCCCAAATGCCAAAACATCGAAATGTTGAATGATCCTCAATCGGTGATTAGCCCCTTGGGTTATGCCTTGGTCATTAGGACCTCTTCCCATATGACCACAGTCTCTCTTCCGTTGGGATTTATCAAGGTGATAGCCCGACCTCTTGTCAATAGGACAACCAAATCCCTGAGCCCCGATTTCCCAAAACAGGTAATCTCTCGACACGTAGCCTCCTTAAATCAGATGGTCCAAATCTATCTTTGGGTTTTCACCCTGGAAAGTCCCGATCTCTCATCACCAGAACTCTCGATTTCACGATTCCTGATTTCCCGAAATGGGAAATCTCACGACATGTGGCCTCCTTTAATTGGACAACCCGAATCTACTTCGGGGTTTCTACCATGCAATGCCTTGATCTTTCATCACCAGAACTCCCAACTTCCCAAAGTGGAAAATCTCTTGACACGTGGCCTCCTTAAATTGGATGGTTCAGATCTATTTCAGGGTTTTTTCCCCTATTCACTAGGGGTTTAACCCTCTGGTATCCCTTGACAGATCCAATGGCTGTCGAGTTTTCCAGCCAAAATCTGATGACTCAGATAGGTTCCTAACTTGTGTTCTCTCCCATGACTCCCTGGATGTGGAAAGATCAATGGTCTGGATGCTCTCATGGGCCTTGGGGATCTATGGTCCCGACCTCTTCGCTACCCACGAAGACATAGAAAGTGACAGGGGTAAGGCACTTAACATCCTACTTTCTCCTACCAAATCTAACGGTCATGAGTGACCACAGATTTCCCGACAGAGTCTCATCCGTCGATCACCACCTATCAAGGTTAAGGCAGTTAACTTTCCAGCTTCTTCTTCTTATCTGATGGTTGTGAGTGACCACAGATCTCCCGACGGGATCTTGTCTGTCGATTCGATACTTATAAAGGATTTCTTAAGGCCTTGTGCCTTCACGTCCTCCTTCCAGGCTCTTGATGGGATTTTCAAGAAGGGTATCTTTATGGGGAGGTTTACTTAGGGTACTATCTGAGGAAGATAAGGGTATCTCTCTCTTGAGAATCATGTGTGAAGTCTAAATTAGATCAGTATGCATATAAATAATGATTTATGAGAACATAAGTCATATGTAGTCTTTCCATTATAAACATACAACTACCAGTACTGATCAAAACATCATACAGACATTCTTATACTGAAATTATTCACGATTTCACAGCTTATGAGCATAATTATTAGAATACATATATTTCAAGATGTCAAAGGAAAAACACTTATTAGAAAGTAACACTAGGGGTTATACAACTGTTGAGAGGGATGCTCAATTCCACCCAACTATAGGCTCAACGACTCCCAGCGGATTTACCAATAGCCACCCCCGAGCTGAGACCATGATGTTGTGAGACTGCGTTTCTATTTTCTATTGACCAGTAGTGAAGGTTACTCTCCTTCCTCTCTTCTATCACTCCCTCTACATATCTCCATAGTTCTCTTTCTCCCATCGCATCTGACCCCCAATCGCTTCTCCCCCATGCCTTATCCTCTCGCGAGGTTGCGTGTGGCATGATTTTCCTTGCGCTGGTCAGGCCTGATGGCTCTACAGATGGGCAGCTCACCTCCCCATACCTCATTAATTTCTTAGGAGCCATCTACCTACTAGCCTGCGAGACATTTAATTCAGGGCCAGTGAGCCACTTTTGGTTCTCTGGGCCAGTGAAGTCCAAATACGGTATTGTTTTTCGGTGGAAGTTAATGCCACCTTTCCAGGTGCCTTCCACTGCCTTTTTGCAGCCATCGTGGTCTATTTTTTAGCATATCCCCTCTCAGCAGTCCTGCAATATAAATTCATAATATTATTCACATTCATCAACCTTTTCCACAAGGGCCATTCACATCACATATTCACATTTCTGAGTTTGCCACAGTTCTTGGCCAGCTCAATTATTTTTACAAACTGGGGGAAATACGGTGTTACAATTCCCTCCCCATTAAAGGAACATCATCCTCGATGTTCTATCTATCAACATGTCATGCGTGTTTAGATGAAAACAAAATAGGATATGCTTGTTTCATGGCATCCTCCATTTCCCATGTAGCCTCATCTGGGCCAAAATGTTTCCATTGCACCTTGACCTGTGCAATGGTTCGGTTCTAGAGTGGGGTTTCTTTTCTGTCCAATATGCATTGGGGTTGTAGTAGAAATTCTCCCTCCAGTTCCACCTGGATCATAGACCAATCAATTATATGATTAGCATCATGTACATATTTCTTCAGTAATGAAACATGGAAAACATTATGTGCTTTTATTGCGGGAGGAAGTGCTAGCTGATAGGCTACAGGTATCACTCTATCTAGAACCTCAAAGGGTCCACAATACCAGGGTGCCAACTTGGTACAAGCTCCCATTTTCAGGGAACTCCTTATGGGCTTAACTCTTAGATATACATGATCTCCCATTTTGAACTCTCTAGGATTTCTCTTTTGGTCAGGATAACTTTTCTGTCGGTTCTGAGCGACCTTCAGATTTTGTTTTATCTGAGTCACTTGTTGTTCCATTTCTTTCAACATGGCGGGTCCAAAAGAAATCCTATTTATAGGATTACTCCAACTGACTAGAGTATTACACAGCCTACCATAGAGGACCTCAAAGAGACTCATCTTTAAGGATGCTTGGTAGCCATTGTTGTAGGCGAATTCTACAAATGGTAGGTAGTCTTCCCATTTCCTAGGTTGATGCATTACATGCATCCTTAACATATCCTCTAATATTTGATTCACTCTTTTTGTCTATCCATCAGTTTGAGGGTGATAGGCATTGCTAAACAACAATTTGGTCTCTAAACCAACCATCAGTGATTTCCAAAAATTGGAAGTAAATTTTGTGTCTCTATCAGACATTATCTCTTTCAGCTTGAATACCTCTTTCATGAATACCTCAACGATATCTATCACCTTGCAGGTTGATTTGATAGGGATGAAATGAGAAGACTTTCTTAGTTTATCCACCACTACCATAATGGCATCATTCTGTTTGGTTGAAGTTGGCAATCCAGTGATAAAATCCATGGAGATTGTTTCCCATTTCCATTCTGGGATGGATAAAGGTTGCAATAGTCCTACTGGGTGTTGATGTTCTTCTTTAACCTGTTGTCATTCTATGCATTGGGCCAAATATTCGTGTATGTATTTCTTCAATCTAGGCTAATAAAATTGTTTCCGGGTGGCAGTGATCATTTTTTCGTATCCTAGGTGACCAGTATATGGTGTTTTATGTAGTTCATCCATAATGAACCTCTTCAATTCGTCACAATTTGGAATGTACAATCTATCTCTGTAAGTGAGCAGACCTCCTTCGGTCATCTGGTAGCCTTCATATTTTACTCCAACGGGTTCTTGTTGTAGGTATAGAGTCATGGTCTGAATGAAGGGATCTGTCTCTTGTGTATTTCTGACTCTGTTATTGACATCTATATCGCAGGTACTCACCGCTGCCAGGTGAATTGTTTTCATGCTTCTGCTAAGGGCATCGGCCACCCTATTTTCTTTCCCTTTAATGTGTTTGATTTCAAAATCAAATTCGCTAAGGAGGGCCATCCATCTATCTTGTCTGTCATTGAGCTTTGGTTGGTCAAACAAATATCACAATCCACAGTGATCTATCATAAGTACAAATTTTCTTCCCAAGAGGTAATGCCTCCACATTTTCAAGGCATGCACTATGGTAGCCAGTTCTAGATCATGAGTCACATAGTTGACTTCATGTTCGTTCAATTTTCAGGATTCATAGAAGATCACACTTCCTTTCTACATAAGGACTCCTCCGAGCCCTTCCTTACAGAAATTTGTGCACACAAGGAAGTCAGCTTCTGGGTCAGCGATTTTCAACATGAGTGCATGGGTTAGTAGATGTTTCGGGTTTTGGAATCTTTCTTGACATTTCTGTGTCCATAGGAATTTTGTCCCCTTCTTCTGGAGGGTAGTGATTGGACAACCAATCTTGGAGAATCCTTTTATAAATCTCCTATAGTATCCTACTAATCCCATAAAGGATCTGATGTATAAAACATCCTTCGGGGCAGGCCATTCCATGATAGACTTGATCTTGTCAGGATCTACTGCTACCCCTTCCTCGGACAGAACATGTCCCAAGTAATGTATTTGATTTTGGAAGAATTCACATTTTCTTAATTTAGCATCGAGTTGATTCTCTCTTAGCACTTGCAGCACAAGTCTAAGATGCTCTTCATGCTCTTCTCTATTCTTAGAGTAGATTAATATGTCATCAATAAAAACTAGTACAAATTTATCTAAAAATTTACTGAATACATTGTTCGTTAAGCACATGAAAGTGGCAGGGGTAGTGGTTAACCCAAATGGCACTACCACAAACTCATCGTGACCATATGTAACATCCCGCTCTGGCGCACTGAGAACACTTATTATTTGAGGACACTTGCTCGCAAGTGATATGGACCCTTTTTGATGTTAGACCTTTTGTATATGATTATGATGTGATTGACAGATGACATGATGTGTTACTATTTGATGTAGACGGGTGCTATTGACTCATTTTTGTTGAGTGTGCAGGGTTTTTGACCTTGAGGATGCAGAG